>CANTUR010001349.1:0-226063 GCA_947683625.1 Mallotus nudiflorus | reverse complement strand
TATTTTAATATTATTTTCTAATTTCGGAAATTAATTATTTAAATTATGAAATTTGAGTTTATGGTTGAATTAGGTGTTGAAATGAATTATAGGAATTTATTTGGAATTTTTATGAATTTCTAAGTATTTATTTTGAATTATTGAAGTTTATGGAATTTTGGAAAAATTAGGTTAAATGTGTCTTTATTTTGAATTTAATTGGTTAATTGAGTTTAATTATTAATATTATTGATAAATATGTTGAGAAAATTAATTTTGGATAATTTTATGATTTTTGGTGAATTTTTGAAGTAATTTAAGTATATTTATATATATAGGGGTATTTTGGTAATTTTACCCTAAATTGTCTAAAAATGTAATTTAATTGGTTTTAATATTTATTTAAGGTATAAAAATGATTTCTACAAAATATTTGGTATTTTTAACTAATTAAAACTATTTTTCGGGAATTATTTTCAATTATATATATAATATACGATTTTTCTAATAAAATGAGTTTAATCGGTTTTTTATAGTGTTTCAAGGTCAATTATGTAATTTTTACCTATAAAATGTATTTCTGTGATTTAAGGATATTTTTGGTATATCTGGAATCATCCTGTGTTTGTGGACCCCGGTCGGTGGACTGTAGTTTGGAGTCCGACCGTGGGATTTTGATTGTGTTGAGCTCATTTTTTCGAAGTGTATTTCTTTGCAGGGTCGGCTCTACTCTTTTGAGTAGAGAGATGTCCGTTTTAACAGGGGAGGTTCTGCGAATTTTTGGTAGAATTCTCGTAAAACGTGATATCCAGTCGAACCCTAATTTTCGATTCTGTGTTAAATACTCTAGATTGAATTCTAGGATTTCTATTAGGTTTATTCTGATGTCGATTATTTATTGCTTGTTTAGTTGCGCCGAGACCGAGGGCTAGTGGACCAGGCCCGTCGGACCTGTCTCGTGGAGCGCATTAGGTGAGTTACTATACTATATATATATGCTTAGGATGCATGATTTTAGAAATATACATTTTATGTTGATTAAATATGCATAAATAAATTGATTATTTCTTAAGTTTACATTAAGTATATTTTTGGTTATTTTGGTATATAATAAATTATATGCATATTTTGTGAATAAAATATATTTAAAATGTTTTTAAATATATTTCCGGCTTAATTTATAATTTGTTTGAATGTATTTGATATATATATACTCGAAATATACCTGGTTTATGTTTGGTATATTTCCGGTATATATATGGTTTATATTGTGTTTTATTTAAATTCATGCATCATTAATTATGAATGAATGTTTTATATTTATTAATGAAGGATATCAATAGAACATGCTACCTAGTGGGCAGCACTAGGACCGAGTACGTACCGGTACGCCTATAGTATTTAGGCTATATTACTAACTATTTGTGGATATTGATTTGATTATGATTATCGATATGTGAGATGTGGTTTGTGGGTGTGATTGCTGGAGCTCGGTTGACCAAGTGTCTCGGGGCCAATCACAACTGGCAGTTAGACTGCTGGAGCTCGGTTGACTTAGTGTCTCGGGGCCAGTCTACTGTCCAAATGGATTAAGTGGATATATTGGAATAAGTGAGCCTGTATGGCCAGAGTGTTGTTTAACACTATTTCTGAGGTTGCCATATTCTAGGGTTCTATGTGATCCTTCATAAAAGATGATTTTCAGATAAATATATAAAATGATTTTTATTGCATCTGTGTGCAATTGCCTGTATATATACATATTATATATATACTGTTGACTGTATGCATTATCACTTAGTGTGTATGTATATATATTATAGTAATTCACTCAGTGAGGTCTGACTCCCCTCCGTTGACTATTTTTCAGGAGAGTCAACTTCTTCAGACCTCAGTAGCAGGTCGATACGCCGGATTTCTTCCGCCCCGGCTTCTTTATGTAAATTGTATACTTGAGTCTTATTTATTTTATCTAGACACTGCAGTAGTTATGAATTAAAGTGTTGGATTTCATGTATTTTATTTTAAGGAGATGTATTATGTTGAAACCAGATTTGTATTAAAGATTATATATATGTGATGTGATGAGTTTTGAATTAAATCCAGTTGATATGGATGATATTATGATATTATGATTTTTATTTTTCGCTGCATATTATACTGTTACTGTTATTATGGCATGCTTTATTTTTTTTAGGCTTGCTACGGGTTCCGGATTCGAAAGAATTCCCGTTCCCTAGCGTCGGTCATGGCCCCTGTTTTGGGTCGTGACACTACATTATTGGTTTGGGTTCTGCTTTTGCTGGTATGCCTACAATGGGCCTTACTCTCGAGTCTGTGATTAAGTTAGCCAAAGAAATTGAGCTGAGGCTAGTTAGGTAGGGAGCGATGCCTGATTATTACCAGCTAGGAGTTCAGTCGAGTGGATTGCAGACTACTTCATATTCGAGTTTTCATGTTGATTCAAGTAGTCAGCAGAGAGGTCCGACTCAACAGAGTCAGAGGCAGCAGCAGCGAGTGCATCGGAGCAGCAGACATGGCCGTGGAGGTCAACGTAGACCATTCAGATTTGGGTCAGGTGCTTCGAGCAACAGCAGTGGTCGCAGTTCTGGATCAGCTGCCAGTGTTTGCCAGACCTGCGGTAGAGTCCATCAGGGACCGTGTTATCTGACACCACTGCCATGCTTCAGATGCGGGTAGACAGGACATTATGCCAGATCGTGTCCTTACTCTGGGTATCAGCAGCCATAGATTTCTCGATTCCCACAGCAGTTGATTGCTAGTGTTGCACCCGTTCCATTTCAGTTACCTCCAGCCCAGCATTAGAGTTCACTCAGCTTATTCCACAGCAGGGTCATGGTAGAGGTACTAGAGGAGGTGCCAAAGGTGTTGGCTAGGCTTCTACCAGCCAGTAGGGAGATTGAGGACAGGCCAGAGTCTTCCATCTTACTCAGCGGGATGCTCAGGCATCCAATGCAGTCATGGTAGGTATTGTTTCTGTTTGTTACCTAGATGCATAGGTTTTGTTTGATCCGAGTGCCACGCATTTGTTTGTTTCTCCTATTTTTGCTTCCAAGTCTTATTGGCAAGCTTCGAGGATGGCTTTTCCTTTGTCTGTTGCCACTCCTCTAAGCGATTCCTTAGACACCATTATTATTCTTTCTGATTATCCAATTCTTGTGGGAGATAGAGAATTACCCACTGATTTGATTCTGTTGGATGTGATGGAGTTTGATGTTATTCTGGGAATGGACTGGTTATCTCAGCACTATGCCATGGTAGATTGTCGGAATAAAGAGGTAACATTCAGAATTCCTAATGAAGAAGATTTTAAGTTTGTGGGTGATAGGAGTTCAGCACCTCAGAATCTTATTTATGCTATTACGGCTAGGAAGTTGCTGAGGAAAGGATGTTAGGGATATTTGGCATTAGTCAGGGATACTTTAGTAGAGAAGTTATCACTCACAGATGTTCCTGTTGCCTGTGAGTTCCCTGATGTTTTTTCCTAAGGAGTTGCCAGGTTTACCACCTCACAAAGAGATTGAATTCTGTATAGATGTGGTTTCAGGTACTACTCCTATATCTATGCCACCCTACAGAATGGCTCTTGCAGAGTTGAAAGAGTTGAAGGAGCAATTGCAAGAGTTATTGGATAAAGGTTTTATCAGACCTAGTGTTTCTCCTTGGGGTGCACCAGTCCTGTTTGTGAAAAAGAAGGATGGTACCCTGAGACTGTGCATTGACTACAGAGAGCTGAATAAGGTGACAATGAAGAACAAGTATCCTCTTCTAAGGATAGATGACTTTTTTGATCAACTACAGGGTGCACAGTTCTTTTCTAAGATTGATTTGAGGTCGGGTTATCATCAGTTGTGGATTAGTGAAGCTGATATTCCTAAAACGACATTTCACACTCGATATGGCCACTATGAGTTTCTGGTAATGTAATATCCCGAGTTTTTAAATATTTTATACTGCATCGGGATATGCAGTGTTAATAATTTTGTATATAATTATGATATTTTTACGAGTTGATATGTATTTAAAACTTATTTTAATTATTGTATATTATTTTAAGTGCTTTACGTAAAATTTTCCTGAGGAATACTATTTTCGGGGAAATTTTCACGTAATTATTTACTATTAATTATTTTAAATAGATTTTCGGACTTGCATGAGCTCATATATATTTTTAAAATACTAAATAATGTATATATGTGTACTTATTTATTTAATTAGGGTTTAATTAATTACCATAATATTTTATTATTTATTAATTAGTTTTATTGTTATTTAATTATTTTTATTTAGTATTAAATTTTAAAATATTAAATTATATGTGTGTGGTGTATATTTAATGTGTGTGATTTTATATTATTTTAATATATAGTGTAAAGTATATATATATACATATTATAGTGTTAAAAATCAAAATTTTTGGCAAATTACCAATCTGCCCCCGACTCCTCTTCACCATCTCCGATCACCCTTCTCACCAAACCACCGTCTGTCACTCCATTTTCTCACCATTAGTGTGCCTCCCGACGTGCCACCTCCTTCCTCTAGCCGTTCCGTCACTTGCAGAGCCCCTTTCCGGCATCGGGAAGCTCGTTTTGGCCGGAGAAGCCGAATTCTTTCTCACCGTCGTTCATGATGTTTCGGCCACCATTTTTGACACCGCTAGTCTATTTATTCTCCTTGAGCTTCGGTGAGTGTGATTCCAAGCTTTGTTTCACTTAAAATGGTCTTGATTTGCTTAGGTTTCGATTTTGGTAATTCGGCCATTTTAGGGTTCTTGATTTTTTTGAACTTTGAATTGATTGATTCATGAAAAATTCCTTCACAAATGTTGTTTCCATTAGCTTAATCTACATGTGTGAATTTTTGTGGAATTTTTGGAGATTATTTTGATTTTTGGATATTTTTGAATATTTTAATATTATTTTCTAATTTTTGAAAATTAATTAATTAAATTATGAAATTGTGTTTTATGATAAATATAGGTGTTAAAATTAATTATATAAATTTATTTGGAATTTTTATGAATTTCTATGTATTTATTTTCAATTTATTTAGGTTTATGTAATTTTGGAAAATTAGGTTAATTGTGTTTTTAATTGAAATTAATTAGTTAATTGAGTTTAATTATTGATATTATTGATAAATATGTTGAGAAAATTAATTTTTTGCAATTATATCATTTTTAGTGAATTTTTGGAGTAATTTTAGTACGTACATATATATATATAGGGGTATTTTGGTAATTTTACCCTAAATTGACTAAAAATGTAATTAAATTGGTTTTAATAGTTTTTTAAGGTATAAAAATGATTTCTACAAATTATTTAGTATTTTTAATTAATTAAAACTATTTTTCGTAAATTATTTTCAATTATATATATAATATATGATTTTTCTAAATAAATGAGTTTTTATTGGTTTTTAATGTGTTTTAGGGTTAATTACGTAATTTCTACTTATTAAATGTATTTCTGTGATAAGGGAATTTTTGGTATTTCCATAATTGCTCTATGATTGTGGACCCCGATCGATAGATTGTAGTTTGGAGTCCGACCGAGGAGTTGTGAATGTGATTCTATGTCTATTTTTTGAAGTGTGTTTCTTTATAGGGCTGGCTCTACTCTTTGAGTAGAGAGATGTCCATTTTACAGGGGAGGTTCTACCAAATTTTTGATAAAATTCTCGTAAAACGTGATGTCCGGTCAAACCCTAATTCTGATTCCATGTCCAATATTCTAGATTGAGTTTCTAGGATTTTTTTGTTAGGTTTATTATGATGTCTATTATTTTTGTATGTTTAGTTGCGGTGAGACCGAGGCCTAGTGGACCAGGCCCGTCAGACCCATCTCGAGGAGTGCACTAAGTGTGAGTTAGTATTTTATATATATGTGCTCTAGGGTGCATGATTTTAGAAATATATGTCTTATTTTGATAAAATATGCATAAATGGTTTAAATATTACTTAAGTTTATTTTTAGTTTATTTTTGGTTTATTTTCTGTATATTTTAAACTATAAGCATGTCTTATTAATGAATTATGCTTAAAATATTTTTGAAATATATTTCTAGCTTATTTTGCAATTATATTGGATTTCTTTGACGTATATACACTCGAAATATACCTGGTTTACTTTTGGTATATTTCTAGTATATATATGGTTTATGTTGCTATTTTATTTAAATTCATGCATCATTTATTTTTATGAATGCATGCTTTATATTTAAAATGAAGGATATCAATAGAACGTGCTACCTAGTGGGCAGCACTAGGACCGAGTATGTACCGGTACGCTTATAGCATTTAGGCTGTATTACTAACCTACTTGAGGATATTGATTGGATATGATTGTTTGATATGTGAGAAATGATTTGGGAGTATGATTGCTGGAGCTCGATTGACCAAGTGTCTTGGGGCCAATCACACTGATAGTCAGACTGCTGGAGCTCGGTTGACTTAGTGTCTCGGGGCCAGTCTACTGTCCAAATGGATCAAGTGACCATATTTGGAATAAGTGAGCCTGTATGGCTAGAGTGTTGTCTAACACTGTTTGAGGTTTCGATTTTCTAGGGTTCTATTTGATCCTTCATAAATGGTGATTTTCAATAAATATATAAAATGATTTTTATTACATTTGTGTGTAATTGCTTGTATACATACATACTATATATACTTTCGACTGTGTGCATTGGCATATAGTATGCATGTATATGTATTATAGTAATTCACTTAGTGAGGTCTGACTCCCCTCTGTTGACCATTTTTTAGGAGAGTCTTCTTCCTCAGACCTCAGTAGTAGGCCTATATGCCGGATTTCTTTCGCTCAGGCTTCTTTATGTAAACTGCTTATCTGAGTCTTGAGTTTTATTTTTATAATCTAGACACTGCAGTAGTTGTAGATAAATTATGGGTTTTATGTATTATATAAGTGTGAGTTATGTATTTTGAGAATTTGAACTGAAACTTGTATTAAAGGATTTATCTATATATGAGATATGGATTATTATTTTGATATTTATGATTTTATTTCCGCTGCATTAAGAGTTATTGTTATTACTATTGCATGTTTCATTTTATTTTTAGGCTTGCTACGGGTTCTGGATTCGAAAGAATTCCCGTTCCCTAGCGCCGGTCATGGCCCCTATTTTGGGTCGTGATAGGTAATGTCTTTTGGTTTGACTAATGCACCAGTAGCTTTTATGGACCTGATGAACAGGGTATTCAGACCATATGTGGATCAGTTTGTGGTAGTCTTCATCGATGATATACTGGTTTATTCGAGGAGTATGGAGGAGCATGTATATCACTTGAGGACTGTACTACAGACACTGAGAGATCATCAACTTTATGCTAAATTCTCGAAGTGTGATTTCTGGATAGAGAGTGTTTCTTTTCTTGGACACGTGGTGTCTAAAGAAGGTATCCAGGTTGATCCACAGAAGATTGAAGCAGTGTCTGAGTGGCCTAGACCGACTTCTGTTACTAAGATTCAGAGTTTTCTGGGTTTAGCTGGGTATTATAGATGGTTTGTGTAGGATTTTTCCAAAATTGCAGCACCTCTAACCCGCTTGACTAAGAAGAATGTTAGATTCGAGTGGTTAGAAGCTTATGAGAATAGTTTTCAATTGTTGAAGGAGAAATTGACCACATCACCAGTGTTAGCCTTGCCTAATAGTGTGGACAAGTTCATAGTCTATTGTGATGCCTCTAGAGTAGGCCTTGGTTGTGTGTTGATGCAGAATGGAAGGGTGATAGCCTATGCTTCAAGGCAGTTGAAGAAGCATGAGCAGAACTATCCCACACATGACTTTGAAATGGTTGCAGTGATCTTTGCTTTAAAGATCTGGAGACATTACCTGTACGGGGTGACTTGTGAGATATTTACTGATCAAAAGAGCCTTAAGTACATTTTCCAGCTGAGAGATCTGAATCTGAGGCAGAGGAGATGGTTGGAACTATTGAAAGATTATGACTGTGAGATCTTATATCATCCGGGTAAAGCTAATGTGGTAGCAAATGCCTTGAGTAGAAAGTCCTCAGGTAGTCTTGCTCATATCAGCGTTGAGAGGAGACCGTTGATCTAGGAGTTGCATCTGATGGTGGATCAAGGTCTGATGATGAAGATTAGTAGATCAGGTGGACTGCTAGCTCAGTTTAAGGTACGATCTATACTGAGAGATAGAATTAAAGCAGCTCAAAGTCGAGATCCTATTCTAGAAGAGCTTACAGAGAATGTCAGAGTAGGGAAGTTCACTGATTTCACACTCGATGATGATGGTGTGTTGTGGATTAGTGGTAGATTGTGCGTTCTCGATGTGGATAACTTGAGAGAGGAGATTCTAGAGGAAGCACACTCTACAGCCTACAGTGTACATCCGGGTGTTACCAAGATGTACCACAGTATCAGAGATTTGTACTGGTGGGACGGATTAAAGAAAGATGTCGCTGATTATGTTGCTAAGTGCCTGACGTGTCAGCAAGTGAAAGCTGAACATCAGAAGCCTTTTGGGAAGCTTCAGCCTCTTCCTATTCCTGAGTGGAAGTGGGAAAGGATAGCTATGGATTTTGTGGTTGGTTTACCTCGTTCTAAGGATGGATACGATTCCATCTCGGTGATTGTAGACAAGTTGACAAAGTCTGCACATTTCTTACCTGTGAAAGCCACTTATTCTGTAGCTAGATTGGCGAAGCTATATGTAAAGCATATTGTGTGCCTTCATGGAGTACCTGTGTCCATTGTGTCAGACAGAGGTTCAGTGTTTACTTCTCATTTTTGGCAGAAGTTGCAGGAAGCGATGGGCACTATATTGGACTTCAGTACTGTTTTTCATCCTCAGATGGATGGTCAATCTGAGAGGATGATCCAAACACTGGAAGATATGTTAAGGATGTGTGTTCTGGATTTGGGAGGTAGCTGGGATGATCATTTTCCACTCGTAGAGTTTGCATATAATAACAGCTACCATAGCAGTATTAGCACGACACCATACGAGGTGTTGTATGGAAGGAAGTGTAGACCCCCTTTGAGTTAGGATGAGATTGGTCAGAGAGCTTTAACTAGACCTGAGATGGTTCAAGATGCTGTAGAGAAAGTCGCCGTGATTAAGCACAGATTAGAGACTGCAGTTAGCAGGCAGAAGCGCTATGCAGATCCTAGGCATAGAGATGTGGAATTTCAGGTCGGGGATTTTATTTTTTGAAGGTGTCTCTGATGAAGGGTGTTATGAGATTTGGCAGGAAGGGTAAGTTTGTACCGAGATATATCAGACCATTTGAGATTTTAGAGAGAGTTGGCACTGTTGCATATTGGTTGGCTTTGCCTTCGAGTATGTCACAGGTGCATCCGATGTTTCATATCTCGATGCTGAGGAAGTATATCTCAGACCCTTCACACGTGTTGTAGCCCGACAGTGTAAAAGTGAGTGAAGATTTAACGTTTGTGGAAGAACCTGTGGCGATTATTGATTATCAAGTTCAACAATTGGGGTCGAAACAGATTCCGATGGTCAAGGTTCTGTGGCATAGCAACCGAGTTGAGGAGCATACGTGGGAGACTGAAGCTGAGATGCGAGCTTCTTACCTGTATCTCTTTCCTTCTTGATCATGTTTTCTGGAATTTAGGGACGAATTCTTGTAAGGGGGAAAGACTGTAATATCCTGTGTTTTTAAATATTTTTATACTGCATCGGGATATGCAATGTTAATAATTCTTATATATAATATTGATATTTTATGAGTTGTTATTTAATTAAAGCTAATTTTAATTGTTTTATATTATTTTAAGTACTTTACGTAAAATTTTCCCGAGACTTGTATTTTCGAGGAAATTTACATGTAAGTAATTTAATATTAATTATTTTAAATGGATTTACAAAATTGCATGAGTTCATACATTATTTTAAATGTCATATTAAAATGTATATATACTTGCACATATATCTACATAATTAATTAAATTAGGGTTTATTTCCATTAAGTCATACTATATTATATAGTTATTATTTAATTAGCATGTGTATGTGTACATATATATATTATTATGTATTTTAAAATATATGGTGTGTGATTTTCTTAAATATTATATTAATATATTTTAATAAAAATTATTAAAGTTATATATATATATATATATATATATATATAACTTTGCAAAATTACCAAACCTACCCCCCTTTTCTTTTTCCTCCCGATGCCACCTCTTCCCCCTTCCCGCTGCAACTCTGGCCGACTACCGTCGGTGTGCCTCCTGGACATCCACCCTCTTCCTCCAACAGCTCCGCCACTCCCTTCACCCTCTTCGGCGCCGGTGAAGCTAAGAAAAACAGTTTTGGCCGAAAGATGCATCTTCCTCCACACGTTGAGATTTCGGCCACCAAATCCCCTCTTTCCGGTGTCATTGAACTCCTCTGAGGCCATTGAAGACGATTCTAAGCTTTGTTTAAGCTTAAAACTCGATTTGGTAAGGTTTTTGTTAATTTTTCAAATTCGGCCAATTTAGCTTTTTGATTTTTTTTAAGCTTCAATTGATCGATTCATGAAAAATTCCTTAACAAAAGTTGCTCCCCTTAGCTTAATCTTCATGTGAATTTTTGTAGAATTTTTGAAATTTATTTTGATTTTTGGGTATTTTTTATTATTTTATTATTATTTTCTAATTTTTGAAAATTAATTAATTAAATTATGAAATTGTGTTTTATGGTAATTATAGGTCTTGAAATGAATTATAGAAATTTTTTTGGAATTTTTTTGAATTTCTATGTATTTATTTTGAATTTAATTAGTTTATGTAATTTTGAGAAAATAGGGTTAATTGTGTTTTTAATTGAAATTAATTGGTTAATTAAGTTTATTTAGTGATATTATTGAAAAATATGTTGAGAAAATTAATTTTGTGCAATTATATTATTTTTGGTGAATTTTTGAATTAATTTTAGTATATTTATATATATAGGGGTATTTTGGTAATTTTACCCTAAATTGGCTAAAAATGTTATTAAATTGGTTTTAATAGTTATTTAGGGTATAAAAATAATTTCTACAAATTATTTAGTATTTTTAACTAATTAAAACTATTTTTCATAAATTATTTTCAATTATATATATAATATATGATTTTTCTAATAAAATGAGTTTTTATCGGTTTTTACTGTGTTTTAGCATTAATTACATAATTTCTAGTTATAAAATGTATTTCTATGATATAAGGGTATTTTTGGTATTTCTGTTTTGTTCTGTGAATTGCGGACCTCGATCGGTAAACTGTAGTTTGGAGTCCGACCGAGGGGTTGTGATTGTGGTTTTGTGCCTATTTTTCAATGTGTGTTCTTTGCAGGGTTGGCTCTACTCTTTGAGTACAGAGATGTCCATTTTACAGGGGAGGTTTTGTCGGATTTTTGATAGAATTCTCGTAAAACGTGATGTCCGGTCGAATTCTGATTTTTAATTATGTGTCTAATATTCTAGATCGAGTTTCTAGAATTTTCTGTTAGGTTTATTCTGAAGTCTGTTATTATTGTTTGTTTAGTTGCAGCGAGATCGAGGCCTAGTGGACCAGGCCCGTCGGACCCATCTCGACGAGTGCAATAATTAGTGAGTTACTATTTTATATATATATGTTCAAGGGTGCATGTTTTAGAAATATGTGTTTTATTTTGATTAAATATGCATAATGATTTAGTTAGTACTTAAGTTTATTTTTAGTTTATTTTTGGTTTATTTTTGGTATATTTTCAAACTATATGCATGTTTTATTAATAAATCATTCTTAAAATGCTTTTAGGTATATCCTTGGTATATTTCTAGTTTATTTCGTAATTTAATTGGATTTATTTGATGTATAAATACTCGAAATATACCTAGTTTACTTTTGGTATATTTCTAGTATATATTTTTGGTTATTGTTGCTATTATATTTAAATTCATGCATCATTTATTTTTATGAATGTATGTTTTATATTTAATAATGAAGGATATCGATAGAACGTGCTACCTAGTGGACAGCACTAGGACCGAGTACGTACCAGTACGCTTATAGCATTTAGGCTATATTACTAACCTGCTTAAGGATATTGATTGGATTTAATTATTTGATGTGTGAGAAAGGATTTGGGAGTGTGATTGCTGGAGCTCGGTTGACCAAGTGTCTCAGGGCCAATCACACTGACAGTCAGATTGCTGGAGCTCGGTTGACTTAGTGTCTCGGGGCCAGTCTACTATCCAAATGGAACAAGTGGATGTATTGGAATAAGTAAGCCTGTATGGCTAAAGTGTTGTCTAACACTGTTTTGAGGTTGTAATTTTTTCTAGGGTTCTATTTGATCCTTCATAAACTGTGATTTTCAGTAACAATATATAAAATGATTTTATTGCATCTGTGTGTATTTTCTTGTATATATATACTTATTATATATATATATATATATACTTTTGACTGTGTGCATTGTCATTTAGTATGCATGTACATATATTATGGCAATTCACTCAGTGAGGTCTGACTCCCCTCCGTTGACCATTTTTTTCAGGAGAGTCATCATCTTCAAACCTCAGTAGCAGGCCCTTACGTCGGATTTCTTCTGCCCCGGCTTCTTTATGTAAACTGCTCACCTGAGTTCTATTTTTATAATCTAGACACTGCAGTAGTTATAAATAAATTGTGGGTTTTATGTATTATATTTGTGTGAGTTATGTATTTTAAGAATTTGAACTGAAACTTGTATTAAAGGATTTATTTATATATGAGATGAGAATTTGATTTAATTTCATTTGGTGGAAATGTTATTTTGATATTTATGATTTTATTTCCGCTGCATAATATTTTACTTAATTGTGTTATTATTATTATTGCTCGAGTTTATTTTTTTATTTTAGGCTTTCTACGGGTTCTGGATTCGAAAGAATTCCCGTTCCCTAGCGCCGATCATGGCCTCTGTTTTGGGTCGTGACATTGTATCTTTCTTCAAAAACATCAGTCTTTCTTCAAAGAATTGTTACAATTAAATCCAAAAAATCAAAATAAAGTTTAACTTTAATGTTATTAATAAAAATTAGTTTGAATAATAATGCAACTTGATGAAATTGGTTTTAAAATATAAATTTGTGAAGTTTTAAATTTTTAAAAATTATATATATATATAAACCAAAAAAATTTAAAAAATTAACAATCAAATGACATACAATTAAATAAAAAAATAAAAAATTTCCATGCACTCAATAATTTTTTAATAATTTTTAAATCTATAAAAAAAATTTAAAAATGTATTAATTGTATAAAAATTTTATAATTCTTTTTAAAAAAAATATATAACTTAATTGTAAAATTTTTAATTTTTAAAAAATTTCTAGGTCTATAAAAAATATTTTTTCACTTTTTAAAAATTAAAAAATTAATTTTTTAATAGTAAAAATTTTTCAAAATTTTTAAAAACTTCATAAATATATATTTTGAAACCAAGTTCATCAATTTGCATTGCTATTCAAACTAATTTTTATTAATTAACATTAAAGTTAAACTTGATTTTGATTTTTTGGACTTAGTTGTAATAATTCTTTGAAGAAGGATTCAATGTTTTAAAGAAGGGTCCAATTTGCATTAATTTTTAAAGATTAAAGTCCAAAATGTAAAAAAAAAAAATAATATTAAAGTCTAATGTCAATTTTAGTGTCCAATTCATTGTCCAATTTTTACATTTTCCCTATTAATAATACCTTTCAACATTAATAATAATAATACTAATAATAATAATAATAATAAAAGTAAAAAAAAAAAGAGAAAAGAACACAATTTATTGCTAATAATATTAATTAGTGAAGAAAAAAAAATAAAAGAACACGAAAATAATACAAATGTCCAAAAAAAAATGGAGGGGTAAATGGAGGTTTAAAAAGTAAAAACAAAAAAAGTCAATTGCGAGTTGGCAATAACTAATGGCTAATGACCAAAGGTGGGTTCATTCAGTCTAAAGAAATATAGATTATTAACTGGAAGAAGAATAGGTTAATAAAGAGGTTAATTTTGAAAAAAAAAAAAAAAGTTAGATTTTGAAAAAATATATATCTAGCCGTTAGCGAAAAAAAAGTTAGATTTTGTATGTTTATAAAAAGGTTTATTTTGCCAAAATAAAAAATATATATCTAGCGATTTCAAAAAAAAATCCAAAATAAAATTAATAGAATTTACAATATATTAAAATTTAATTAGCTATCAGATTAAAAATTCTTACCAAATGGACTTCAACCAACTGTTTAATAAATTTCTATTAGCCATTTTAAATAGATGATCCAAACATCTTCTTAGCCAGATTGCTAATAGTTGATGGCTAATAACTTATATGTATGAATCGTTTGGTGAAATTGTATTAATTGTTTTTATTAGTATATCAAATGACCATTAAGAGAAACTAATCCAAATGTCGCCTTAATTTCTTCATTTTGTACAAAACAATAATCCCTCGAAGGACTTTTAACTTTAAAAGTTAAACATCTAACTATATTGACTTTTAGCATATTTATAATTTTTTTTAAATTATGAATTATTTTTTAAAATAATGACATGTGATATAATTTATTAAATCTAAAATCAAATATACTTAAATTATTTAATTTTTATTTAAAATTAATTGATTTCATTTAATTATGGGAGTTTATAGATGAGTTTATATTTTTTAGAAATGAGCAATAATTCTCAATAATTAAAAATCATTCATAAAAAACTTATATTTAAAAGTAGTCAAATTATATATATATATATATATATATATATAAAATTAATATGTCAAATGCAATGTTCATATGTGCATGTTTCTTGTTCAATTAAATTTAGAATATTATAATTTGGTACGAGGAGGAGTTAATGCCCCCTTTTCTTTATGGTTCATTAGGGCATTATTTCATAAATGAGTAATAATATTTTTCAATAGTTAAGATTATTATATATTAAAAAAATTATAACACATGAAGTCTTAAAAAATAACCTATAATTAAAAAAAATTTAAATAATTATGGTTGACTACTTAATATTTAGCTTATATTTTATTTAATTTCACCAAAAAATTCATTTTATTTTCAAATAAATTTTAAATAAAATTTATTTTCAAATAAATTATTATTAATAAAGTGTGTTTAGTTCAAATAAATAATTTTATGGAATTCATTACAAATAAATTTCATATATTTATTATACTATGTTTAGTATAAATTTAGAATTTAAGTTAATTTTAATTTTGGTCAAAATACCCTTTTAAATAGATTGTAATTTATTTTTGTAGACACTCAATTCGGTCGGTCCGTGTTAGGGGACGAATTAGGGACGCTCAGTTTTATCAGCCCGTTGTTAAGTCTAATGATGAGAATATGAAACTTATACACAAGAACAAAACCTGAATCTCCAACTACAAATGGACTTGAAAGTCTAAAAGCCTAAAAAGCCCAAGACTTAGCCCAATTGTCCAAAAATAATCTAGGCCCGCTTGGCCCAACACAGGCCCAGGCCAAAGGAGCGTCACCTCAGTGCAATGAGATGATTGCCTCTTTGGCAGTTGCTACAAAGGCGATCGCCTCATCATAGAAGTGTTGCCTTTGTGACAGACCACTTGTAGTTGTATTTAATACAGCTGCAGCCATGATGGCCAAGTGGTGTGGGCCCCACACCCCCCCAAACCTAATTTTGCATGAGAAATAAATTTTTAGGGGGAAGAGAAAGGCAATAGGGGTTCATGATAGGCTAGAGAGCCTAGGGGCATGGGCAAGGTAGGGGATAAAAAGAAAAAAAAAAGGGGAGAGAAAAAGGGAAGAGGAAAAAAAACAAAAACCCATTATAAAAGAAGAGGAAGCGCTGGGAAAAAAAAATAGAAAGGGACATTCGTGAAAAGGGAGAGGAGAAAACCAAGATAAAAAAAAGGTTCATTTCCTTTAAGAAGAAGAAGGTAAAGAACTTGATTGAAAGTGAAGCTCACATCTTAGTGAAAATCAACATCCAATAGCACATCTCTAAGGGTCAATCATTTAACAAAGCTTACATTCAAGTAAAACATCTTCATCTCCTTGTCATTTAGATACTTACTTTGCATGTGATTTAGTTTATTAGTTTATTTTATGTATATTTTAGGTTTGTTGCACTCATTACTTTATTTGATGGGTTTGATCTATTGACTTTGTATGTAGCTTTAGTTTAGTATGCTTTTTGGATATTTGTGTATACATTTGCTTGCTTAGGATAGAAGTTTAATCATTTTGAAAGACAGAAAGAGCCTATTAATCAAAGGCGATCGTTACATTGACAGTCCTCTAGGCAATCTGGCCCTTCTTTTATTGTAGTCCTGATTGATTCTGCCATGTCATTTGTGTTGAGAAGCCTATTAAAGAGGCGACATAGAGGCGTCGCCTCCTGTGAATAAGGCGATCGCTCCATCACAGAGGTGATCACCACATTGACAGGCCTTCAGACAATTTGGCCATTTTTCCTTTATGAAAATTTGCATGACTCTCATCTTTTAGGCCCTTTTTTACTTGTAACCACCATGTTGCATGATGTAGTATGCATGATAATATTTTAATCATTTGAGGAATTTTTCTTAGTTTGCATTAAGAAATCTCTTGAGAGTATTATTTGTAAAATATTGTTATGTATAATGTTGTGTTTTGCAAGAGGAAACTAACTATATGTTATTGCAAGAATTACTTGATGATCCACATCATTGAGTAGTTACTGTCATTAGCTAATTCCTTAGACCATTGCACTTGTGTAAATAGTTTATTACTAATTTACCTTTGGTATATGTATGGTTTATTTTCTGTATATTATTCTTTTATTTGGCCTAAAAGCATTGTAATCCTTAATCTCTTTCCCCTTTTCTAATTTGAATGAATGGTTGTAAATATTGATTATTTATCTTGCTTATGATGAATGGCGGGACTAAATACATGAAAAGAATTAATATGCAAACTTGGACTTAACTATAAAATTTGGCGATTATCCAAAGGCAATTACAATACGTGTGGTAATAAAGAAATAATTGAATAACTAAAGGTAATAATACACAAAACACAAACGGAGGCCAACCGCAAGGTTGGGTGAGCATTCAAATGCTCATACCCAGTTTTTGAACCCGTTCTTTGAAGATGGCTTCTGGGAACCTCCGTCGAATCCAATTAAATAACAATAAATTAATAAACAAATAATAAAATATTAGGGTAAAATACTAAATCCTAATTAAATAAATATATACACACATAGGCTTTATTTAGTATTTTAAAAATACGTATGAGTTCATGCAAGTCTGAAAATATGTTTAAAATAATTAATAATAAATTATTTACGTGAAAATTTCCCCAAAAATGCAAGTCCTGGGAAAATTTTACGTAAAGCACTGTAAATAATACACAATAATTAAAATAGGTTTTAAATACATATCAACTCATAAAATATCATATAATATACAAAAATTATTAACACTGCATATCTCGATACAGTGTAAAAATATTTTAAAAACACGGGATATTACAGTCTTCCCCCCGTATAAGAATTCGTCCCCGAATTCCAGAAAACAAGATCAAGAAGGAAAGAGATACGGGAAAGAAGCTCGCATCTCAGCTTCAGTCTACCACGTATGCTCCTTAACTCTATCGCTACGCCATAGAACCTTAACCATCGGAATCTGCTTCGAACGCAACTATCGAACTTGATAATCTACGATCGCCACAAGTTCTTCCATAAATGTCAAATCTTCACTTACTTCTACACTATCGGGCTGCAACACGTGTAAAGGATATGAGATATACTTTCTTAACATCGAGATATGAAATACTGGATGCACCTGTGACATACTCGGAGGCAAATCCAACCGATATGCAACAGTGCCAACTCTCTCCAGAATCTCAAACGGTCCAATATATCTCGGTGCTAACTTACCCTTCCTACCAAATCTCATCACACCCTTCATCGGAGATACCTTCAGAAAAATAAAATCTCCAACCTGAAACTCCACATCTTTGCGCCTAGGATCCGCATAACTCTTCTGTCTGCTAACTGCGGTCTCTAATCTGTGCTTAATCACGACAACTTTCTCTGCAGCATCCTGAACTATCTCAGGTCCAGTCAAAGCTCTCACACCAATCTCATCCCAACTCAAAGGGGATCTACACTTCCTTCCATACAACACCTCATACGGTGCCATACCAATACTGCTATGGTAGCTGTTATTATATGCAAACTCAACGAGTGGCAAATGATCATCCCAGCTACCTCCCAAATCCAAGACACACATCCTCAACATATCTTCCAGTGTCTGGATCGTCCTCTCAGACTGACCATCTGTCTGAGGATGAAAAGCAGTACTGAAATCCAACCTAGTGCCCATCGCTTCCTGTAACTTCTGCCAAAAACGAGAAGTAAACACCGAACCTCTATCTGACACAATGGACACAGGTACTCCATGAAGGCACACAATATGCTTCACGTACAACTTCGCCAATCTAGCTACAGAATAAGTGGATTTCACAGGAAAGAAATGTGCAGACTTCGTTAACCTGTCTACAATCACCCAGATGGAATCGTATCCATCCTTCGAACGAGGTAAACCGACCATAAAATCCATAGCTATCCTTTCCCACTTCCACTCGGGAATAGGAAGAGGCTGAAGCTTCCCATAAGGCTTATGATGTTCAGCTTTCACTTGCTGACACGTCAAACACTTCACAACATAATCAGCGACATCCTTCTTCAATCCATCCCACCAGTATAGATCTCTGATACTGTGGTACATCTTAGTAATGCCCGGATGAACGCTGTAAGCTGTAGAATGTGCTTCCTCTAGGATCTCTTCTCTCAAGTCATCCACATCAGGAACACATAATCTACCACTGATCCACAACACACCATCATCATCAAGTGTGAAATCAATGAACTTCCCTGCTCTGACATTCTCTGCAAGCTCTTCTAAAATAGGATCTCGGCTCTGAGCTGCTTTAATCCTATCCCTCAGTACATATCGTACTTTAAATTGAGCTAGCAGTCCACCTGATCTACTAAGCTTCATCATCAGACCTTGATCCACCAACAGATGCAATTCCTGGATCAACGGTCTCCTCTCAACACTGATGTGAGCAAGACTGCCTGAGGACTTCCTACTCAAGGCATCTGCTACCATATTAGCTTTACCCGGATGATATAGAATCTCACAGTCGTAATCCTTCAATAATTCCAACCATCTCCTCTGCCTCAGATTCAGATCTCGCTGCTGGAAAATGTACTTAAGGCTCTTGTGATCAGTAAATATCTCACAAGTCACCCCAAGGAGAAATGCTAGGTCTGATAAAACCCTTATCCAACAACTCTTGCAACAGCTCCTTCAACTCTCTTAACTCTGCAGGAGCCAGACGATAGGGTGGCATAGATATAGGAGTAGTACCTGGAACCACATCTATACAGAATTCAATCTCTGTATGAGGTGGTAAACCTGGCAACTCCTCGGGAAAAACATCAGAAAACTCACAAGCAACAGGAACATCTGTGAGTGACAACTTCTCCACTGAAGTATCCCTAACCAATGCCAAATATCCCTGACATCCTTTCCTCAACAACTTCCTAGCCGTAATAGCAGAAATAAGATTCTGAGGTGCTGAACTCCTATCACCAACAAACTTAAACTCTGCTTCATCAGGAATTCTGAAAGTCACCTCTTTATTCATGTAATCTACCACGTCATAGTGCTGAGATAACCAATCCATTCCCAAAATAACATCAAACTCCATCACATCCAATAAAATCAAATCAGCGGGTAATTCTCTATCTCTCACGAGAACTGGACAACCAGAAAGAACAATATCGATGTCCAAAGAATCACTCAGAGGAGTGGCAACAGACAAAGGAAAAGCCATCCTCGAAGCTTGCCAACAAGATTTAAAAGCAAAAACAGGAGAAACAAACGAATGCGTGGCACCCGGATTAAACAAAACCCATGCATCCAGGTAATAAACAGAAACAATACCTGCCACGACTGCATTAGATGCCTGAGCATCCTGCTGAGTAAGATGAAAGACTCTAGCCTATCCTCGACCTCCCTACTGACTGGTAGAAGCCTGGCCAACACCTCTGGCACCTCCTCTAGTACCTCTACCATGACTCTGCTATGGAACAAACTGAGCGGAACTCTGATGCTGAGCTGGTGGTAACTGAAATGGCACGGGTGCATCACTAGCAATCGACTGCTGTGGGTGTTGATACCCGAAATAAGGACACGATCTGGCAAAATGTCTTGTCTGCCCACATCTGAAGCATGTCAGTGGTGTCAGATAACACGATCCCTGATGGACTCTACCACAAGTCTAACAAACACTGGTCGCTGATCCAGAACTACGACCACTGCTGCTCCTCGAAGCACCTGATCCAAATCTGAACGATCTACACTGACCTCCACGGCCATGTCTACTGCTCCGATGCACTCGTTGTTGCTGTCTCTGACTCTGCTGAGTCGGACCTCGCTGCTGACTACTCGCTCCAACATGAAAACTAGAGTATGGTGTAGTCTGCAATCCACTCGACTGAACTCCCAGCTGGTAATAATCAGGCTTCGCTCCCTGCGTAACTAGCCTAAACTCAATCTCCTTAGCCAACTCAATCACAGACTCCAGAGTAAGGCCTACTGTAGGCATACCAGTAAAAGCTGAACCCAAACCAGTAACGTAGGTAGTGACTGCGAAATACTGATCTCACATCAGATCCTCTGCATATCTACCGAGACGAAGAAACTCTCAGGTATACTCCTCTACAGATCGATCTCCATAAGAAATACTAGTCAAACGGAGATGATAACTCAAACGAAGAGGCTCTGGACAGAATCTCCTTAAAAATCGCTCTCGGAACTAAGCCCACGTCATCGTCATCATATAAGGCTGGATCATCTGAATGAACCAATCTAAGGCTGGTCCCTCAACAGACAACTCGACGATCATGATCCGTTGGTACTCGGTATGAGCAGTCCGAGTCCTAGTCTCAATCGCGTGCAGAAAATATAACGGATCGAAAGTACCATCAAACGCAATCCTACCAACTCAGGCATAGAACAAAGCTGCCTCAGGGTCAGACATACCCTGCTGATAGGCAGGCTGAACAGGCTGAATAACTGGAGGAACAGGAACATCAAACTCAGGCTCAACAGGCTCCTCGTCCTGTAACTCTCTCTGCCTACGGCGACCTGCCGCTCCTCGAGGTCTACCTCTGCCACGACCTCTACGTCTAATTGGCTGCTCAGGAGGTAAAACCTCATCCTGAAAAGACTCATCATCCTCGTCCTCAACGACCGGTGGAGCGACACGTGCTCGCCTCCTCATTCTGAAAAGACAAACGGAAAGATGCAGACAAAACAGACAACGGAGGAATAACGCTAAAAACTAATAATTTAGTTATACAACATGCATATAGTTGAAAATATACCAAAATATACCCAAAATAAACCTAAGTAATACTTAAATCATTTATGTATATTTTATTAAAATAAAGCATACTTTTCTAAAACATGCATCCTAAAGCATATATATATAGTATAGTAACTCACAAATCAGTGCGCTCCACGAGATGGATCCGACGAGCCTGGTCCACTAGCCCTCGATCTCAGCGCAACTAAATAAGCAATAAATAATAGACATCAGAATAAACCTAACAGAAATCCTAGAATTCGATCTAGAGTATTAAATACGGAAACAGAATTAGGGTTCGACTAGACGTCACATTTTACGAGAATTCTATCAAAAATCCGACAGAACCTCCCCTGTAAAACGGACATCTCTCTACTCAAAAGAGTAGAGCCGACCCTGCAAGGAAATACACTTCGAAACACAAGCACAACATAAATCCATAACCCCTCGGTCGGACTCCAAACTACAGTCCACCGATCGGGGTCCACAAACACAAAACAATTCTGATAATACCAAAAATACCCTTATAACATAGAAATACATTTTATACATAGAAATTACATAATTAACCTTAAAACACTATAAAAACCATTAAAAACTCATTTTATTAGTAAAATTGTATATTATATATATAATTGAAAATAATTTACGAAATATAGTTTTAATTAGTTAAAAATACTAAATAATTTGTAGAAATCATTTTTATACTTTAAATAACTATTAAAACCAATTAAATTACATTTTTAACCAATTTTGTGTAAAATTACCAAAATACCCCTATATATATAAATATACTAAAATTACTTCAAAAATTCACCAAAAATTATACAATTATCCAAAATTAATTTTCTCAACATATTTATCAATAATATTAATAATTAAACTCAATTAAACAATTAAATTCAATTAAAAACATAATTAACCCTAATTTCCCAAATTACATAAACTTCAATAATTCAAAATAAATACTTCAAAATTCATAAAAATTCCAAATAAATTCCTATAATTCATTTCAACACCTAAATTGACCATAAAACATAATTTCATAATTTAAATAATTAATTTCAGAAAATTAGAAAATAATATTAAAATATTCAAAAATACCCAAAAATCCAAAAAATCTCCAAAAATTCCACAAAAATTCATACATGTATATTAAGCTACTAGGATCAACATTTTTGAAGGGAGTTTTCATGAATCAATCAATTAGAAGCTCAAAAAAATCAAAAACCCTAATATGGCCGAATTCGAAAAATCGAAACCTAAGCAATTCTAGACCATTTTAGCTCAAACCAAAGCTAGAATCACACTCACCAGAGCTCAAGGAGAAGAAAGAGACTGGCGGTGTTGAAAATGGTGGCCGAAATCGTCATCGACGGCGAGGAGAAGAATTTCGGCCAAAAATGGAAAAATAGCTCGCCGGCGCCGGGGAAGGAAGCTGCTGACGGCGGGGGACGACTGGGAACGATGGTGGCAAGCCGGGAGGCACACCGACGGTAGGTGATCGGCGTGACAGACGGTGGTGAGGGGTGGTCGGGCGCTCGGGAGAAGAAGAAGAAGAAGGAGAAAAAAAAAAAAAGAAAAGAAAAAGAAAAGAAAAAGAAAAAAGAAAAATAATAATAAAAAATAATTTTAATAAAATATTTAAAAAAAATCACACCCACACATATAATTTAATATTTTAATAATTTATTGATAAATAAAATAATTAAATAATAATAAATTAATAGACAAATAATAAAATATTAGGGTAAAATACTAAACCCTAATTAAATAAATATATACACACATAGGCTTTATTTAGTATTTTAAAAATATGTATGAGTTCATGCAAGTCTGAAAATATGTTTAAAATAATTAATAATAAATTATTTACGTGAAAATTTCCCCGAAAATGCAAGTCCCGGGAAAATTTTACGTAAAGCACTGTAAATAATACACAATAATTAAAATAGATTTTAAATACATATCAACTCATAAAAATATCATATAATATACAGAAATTATTAACACTGCATATCTCAATACAGTGTAAAAATATTTTAAAAATACGGGATATTACAATTGTATACTCTGAAAAATTTGTATTTGATTATTACGAATATGTATACATTTATGAAAGGATTTGGAGAATTTATTTTATATATTGATTCAAAAAATTTAAATTATATCATACTTTTTATTTATTTATTGTATGATTTTATTTTCTTAGGCTTGCTACGAGTTCCGGATTCGAAAGAATTCTCATTCCCTAGCGCCGGTCATGACTCCTAGTTTGGGTCGTGACATCAATAGCACGTGCTACCTAGTGGGTAGCACTAGGACCGAGTACGTACCAATACGATGATAGAATTTAGGTTAAATTACTAACCTATTGTGGATATTGATTGGATTGATTTGATTGATGTGTGATGTGATTTGGGAGTGTGATTGTTGGAGCTCGATTGTCCAAGTGTCTCGGGGCTAATCACACTGTGCATTTGTCATTTAGCTATGCATGTATATATATTATAACAATTCACTCAGTGAGGTCTGACTCCCCTCCGTTGATTATTTTTTCAAGAGAGTTTTCGTCTTCAGAACTCAGTAGCATACCTTTACGCCGAATTTCTTTTGTCCCAACTTTACTATGTAAACTGCTCACTTGATTTTATTTTATATTCTAGACACTGTAGTAGTTGTAGTCAAGTTGTGGGATTTATGTATTATATTTGTATGAGATTTATATTTTAAAGGATTGAAACGAAAATTTGTATTAAAAGATATTATATATTTGAGATGATTTTATTTTATCTAATGAGTTGGTGGATTATATTATTACATATGAGATTTTAATTTCAGCTACAAGATATTTTATTTATGTTATCATTATTACATGTTTTTATTTTATTTTAAAGGCTTGTTATGGGTTCCGGATTCGAAAGAATTCCCGTTCCCTAGCGCCGGTCATGGCCCCTGTTTTGGGTCATGACACAATCACACTGACAGTCAGACTGCTGGAGCTTGATTGACTTAGTGTCTCAGGGCTAGTCTACTGTCTAGTTGGACTAAGTGAATTATTTGGAACTAAGTGAGCCTGTATAGCTTAAGTGAGTTCTATTGATATTGAAGTTACGAGATATAGGGTTCTATTTGATCCTTCATAAACTAATGGTTTTCATTATAAAATGATTTTTCTTTGCATCTGTGTGTATATGCTTGTATATATATTTATTATATATACTATTGAGTGTCTGCATTTGACATTTAATTATGCATGTATATATATTATAATAATTCACTCAGTGAGGTCTGACTCCCCTCTGTTGATATTTTTTAAGAGAGTCT
The DNA here is from genome assembly GCA_947683625.1 of Mallotus nudiflorus. Classification (NCBI taxonomy): domain Eukaryota; kingdom Viridiplantae; phylum Streptophyta; class Magnoliopsida; order Malpighiales; family Euphorbiaceae; genus Mallotus; species Mallotus nudiflorus. The sequence goes on along the minus strand of CANTUR010001349.1, from coordinate 201,330 downwards.
TCATCTTCAGACCTCAGCAGTAGACCTGTCCGCCGGATTTCTTCCACTCTGGCTTTATTATGTAAATTGCTTATCTGAGTTTTATTTTGTACTCTAGACACTGCAATAGTGATTATACTTTAATTTGTTGTGAGCTGTATTTATATTTATAAATGTATGAGATTTTAAATTATGAGTGTTACTCTGAAATATTTGTACTTAAAGATTTTATTATATATATGTGAGATGTGAATTATGTTGTTAAAGTGAGCTAAGAAATTATTATTTTATATTCGAGATTTAATTTCCACTGTATAAATATTTTATTTATTTTATTATATGGCATGCTTTTATTTTTAAGGCTTGCTACGGGTTCCGGATTTGAAAGAATTCTCGTTCCTTAGTGTCGGTCATGACCCCTGTTTTGGGTTATGATAGTAAGGTTGGGTGAGCATTCAAACTCTCACACCCAATTTTTGAATCCATTTTTGAGAACTTCCGTGGAATCCAATTGTTGTATAAGTGTGTCCCAACTTTCATCTGGTTGGCGACTCCATCTCTGACTAGGCTTAAGACATATCTTATATTTCCAAGTGGGCCTCAAGCCCACATAATACCGTGGTCGCCAAACATTTGGACACACGCTAAATCCTACCACCTCTACTAATTATATTTATGATTTTTTAATTTTAATATTTTAATTAAGATTTTATTTTTCTTTTCACTTCAGAACATATTAATCTATCTATATAAAATATATAAAAGTTAAAAAGAGTACACATTTAACTAGGTAGAACAAATTTTATCATATGATATTTTTATTCCTAACTACATTTTTTAATTTCAATAATAAATAATTAAAAAATATAATCACAAAGTTTATAACCTTTAATATTTTATTTAATATTATTTTAAGCTTTAAAATTTTTTCTTTATTATTATATTTTTATTTGTAATTTTTATACTTTTATGGTTTTTTATTTATTTAAAATATTTGTGTATCTCTTTATTGTGTTTGATAAAAAATATTTTGTACAACCAGTACATTGTGCGAGCTCTAAACTAGTATCATATAATATGTTAGTCAATTATGGTATGTTTTGTTCAGTTAATCATAGCAACTGATAGCTGTTAGTTCATTAATTGTAGTATTTGGTAAAATTCTTTTGAACTGTTGTTGTTAGTATATAAATTGATTATTATGAATATGATTTGTTATTTTTATATAATAATAATAGTAAGGAAAAAGGTATAAATTGGACCATAAATTGGGCACCAAAGTTGACATTGAACATTAATATATATATTTTTATAGTTTGGACCTTAATTTTTAAAAATTAGTGCAAATTGTATGTAATATCCCGTGTTTTTAAATATTTTTATACTACATCAGGATATACAGTGTTAATAATTCTTATATATAATATTGATATTTTATGAGTTGCTATTTAATTAAAGCTAATTTTAATTGTTTTATATTATTTTAAGTACTTTACGTAAAATTTTTCCGAAACTTGCATTTTCGGGGAAATTTACACGTAAGTAATTTAATATTAATTATTTTAAATGGATTTACAAAATTGCATGAGTTCATACATTATTTTAAATGTCATATATATATATATATATATATATAAATAATTAAATTAGGGTTTATTTCCATTAAGTCATACTATATTATATAGTTATTATTTAATTAGCATGTGTATGTGTACATATATATATATATATATATATATATATATATATATATATATATATATATATATATATATATATATATATTATTGTGTATTTTAAAATATGTGGTGTGTGATTTTCTTAAATATTATATTAATATATTTTTAATAAAAATTATTAAAGTTATTAATATATATATATATATATATATATATATAACTTTGCAAAATTACCAAACCTGCCCCCCCTTTTCGTCTTCCTCCCGACGCCACCTCTTCCCCCTTCCCGCTGCAACTCCAGCCGACTACCGTCGGTGTGCCTCCCGGACGTCCACCCTCTTCCTTCAGTAGCTCCGCCACTCCCTTCACCCTCTTTGGGGCCGGTGAATCCAAGAAAAACCATTTTGGTCGAAAGTTGCTTGAGTTTATTTTTTTATTTTAGGCTTGCTACTGGTTTCGGATTTGAAAGAATTCCCATTCCCTAGCGCCAGTCATTGCCCCTATTTTGGGTCGTGACAAAGTTGGTATCAGAGCGGAGTTTTGTGTTAGGGCTTAGTTATGTGAGTCGTGGCCCTAGTTTTCAAGTTGTGTTTTCTTTTGGTAACTACTGCAGTGAATTAGGCTCGAGTATGTCTTGATAAGTATTCCTTGCTTTAGTTTTCTACGTTATTTCTCCGTTGTCTATTTTTTCTAAATCTTCCGTTTGTCTTTTCAGAATGAGGAGGCAAGCGCGTGTCGCTCCACCGGTCATTGAGGCCGAGGATGACGAGTCTTTTCAGGATGAGGTTTTACCCCCTGAGCAGCCAGTTAGACATAGAGGTCGTGGCAGAGGTAGACGTCGAGGAGCGACAGGTCACCGTAGGCAAAGAGAGATACAGGACAAGGAGCCTATAGAGCCTAAGTTTGAGGATGTTCCTGTACCTCTAGTCGTTCTGCCTGTTCAGCCTGCCTATCAGCAGGGTATGTCTGACCCTGAGGCAGCTTTGTTCTATGCTAGAGTTGGCAAGATTGCGTTTGATGGGACTTCTGATCCACTAGACTTTCTGCACGCGATTAAGACTCGGACTTGGACTGCTCATACCGAGTATCAGCGGATTATGATCGTCGAGCTGTCTGTTGAGGGACCAGCCCTAGACTGGTTTATTCAGATGATTTAGCCCTATATGATGACAATGACCTGGGCTCAGTTTCGAGAATGGTTTATGAGGAGATTCTGTTCGGAGCCTCTTCATATGAGCTATCGTCTCCGTTTAGCCAGTATTTCTCATGGTGATCGATTTGTAGAGGAGTACACCTGAGAGTTTCTCTAGCTGGGTAGATATGCAGAGGATCTGATGCAAGATCAGTATTTTATAGTCACTACCTACATTACTGGTTTGGGTTCTGCTTTTGCTGGTATGCCTACAATGGGCCTTACTCTCGAGTCTGTGATTAAGTTAGCTAAAGAAATTGAGCTGAGGCTAGTTAGGTAGGGAGCGATGCCTGATTATTACCAACTAGGAGTTCAGTCGAGTGGATTGCAGACTACTTCATATTCGAGTTTTCATGTTGATTCAAGTAGTCAGCAGAGAGGTCCGACTCAATAGAGTCAGAGGCAGCAGCAGCGAGTGCATCGGAGCAGCAGACATGGCCGTGGAGGTCAACGTAGACCATTCAGATTTGGGTCAGGTGCTTCGAGCAACAGCAGTGGTCGCAGTTCTGGATTAGCTGCCAGTGTTTGCCAGACCTGCGGTAGAGTCCATCAGGGACCGTGTTATCTGACACCACTGACATGCTTCAGATGCGGGTAGACAGGACATTATGCCAGATCGTGTCCTTACTCTGGGTATCAGCAGCCACAGATTTCTCGATTCCCATAGCAGTCGATTGCTAGTGTTGCACCCGTTCCATTTCAGTTACCTCTAGCCCAACATTAGAGTTCCACTCAGCTTATTCCACAGCAGGGTCATGGTAGAGGTACTAGAGGAGGTGCCAGAGGTGTTGGCTAGGCTTCTACCAGCCAGTAGGGAGATCGAGGACAGGCTAGAGTCTTCCATCTTACTCAGCGGGATGCTCAGGCATCCAATGCAGTCGTGGTAGGTATTGTTTCTGTTTGTTACCTAGATGCATGGGTTTTGTTTGATCCGAGTGCCACACATTTATTTGTTTCTCCTATTTTTGCTTCCAAGTCTTATTGGCAAGCTTCGAGGATGGCTTTTCCTTAGTCTATTGCCACTCCTCTAAGCGATTCCTTAGACACCGTTATTATTCTTTTTGATTGTCCAATTCTTATGGGAGATAGAGAATTACCCGCTGATTTGATTCTGTTGGATGTGATGGAGTTTGATGTTATTCTGGGAATGGACTGGTTATCTCAGCACTATGCCATGGTAGATTATCGAAATAAAGAGGTGACGTTTAGAATTCCTGATGAAGAAGATTTTAAGTTTGTGGGTGATAGGAGTTCAGCACCTCAGAATCTTATTTATGCTATTACGGCTAGGAAGTTGCTGAGGAAAGGATGTTAGGGATATTTGACATTAGTCAGGGATACTTTAGTAGAGAAGTTATCACTCATAGATGTTCCTGTTGCCTGTGAGTTCCCTGATGTTTTTCCTAAGGAGTTGCCAGGTTTACCACCTCACAAAGAGATTGAATTCTGTATAGATGTGGTTTCAGGTACTACTCCTATATCTATGCCACCCTACAGAATGGCTCTTGCAGAGTTGAAAGAGTTGAAGGAGTAGTTGCAAGAGTTGTTGGATAAAGGTTTTATCAGACCTAGTGTTTCTCCTTGGGGTGCACCAGTCCTGTTTGTGAAAAAGAAGGATGGTACCTTGAGACTGTGCATTGACTACAGAGAGCTGAATAAGGTGACAGTGAAGAACAAGTATCCTCTTCTGAGGATAGATGATTTTTTTGATCAACTATAGGGTGCACAGTTCTTTTCTAAGATTGATTTGAGGTCGGGTTATCATCAGTTGCGGATTAGTGAAGCTGATATTCCTAAAACGGCATTTCGCACTCGATATGGCCACTATGAGTTTCTGGTAATGTAATATCCCGAGTTTTTAAATATTTTTATACTACATCGGGATATGCAGTGTTAATAATTTTGTATATAATTATGATATTTTTACGAGTTGATATGTATTTAAAACTTATTTTAATTATTGTATATTATTTTAAGTGCTTTACGTAAAATTTTCCTGAGAATACTATTTTCGGGGAAATTTTCACGTAAATTATTTACTATTAATTATTTTAAATAGATTTTCGGACTTGCATGAGCTCATATATATTTTTAAAATACTAAATAATGTATATATGTGTACTTATTTATTTAATTAGGGTTTAATTAATTACCATAATATTTTATTATTTATTAATTAGTTTTATTGTTATTTAATTATTTTTATTTAGTATTAAATTTTAAAATATTAAATTATATGTGTGTGGTGTATATTTAATGTGTGTGATTTTATATTATTTTAATATATAGTGTAAAGTATATATATATACATATTATAGTGTTAAAAATCAAAATTTTTGGCAAATTACCAATCTGCCCCCGACTCCTCTTCACCATCTCCGATCACCCTTCTCACCAAACCACCATCTATCATGCCATTTTCTCACCATCAGTGTGCCTCCCGACGTGCCACCTCCTTCCTCTAGCCGTTCCGCCGCTTGCAGAGCCCCTTTCCGGCATCGGGAAGCTCGTTTTGGCCGGAGAAGCCGAATTCTTTCTCACCGTCGTTCATGATGTTTTCGGCCACCATTTTTGACACCGCTAGTCTATTTCTTCTCCTTGAGCTTCGGTGAGTGTGATTCCAAGCTTTGTTTCACTTCAAATGGTCTTGATTTGCTTAGGTTTCGATTTTGGTAATTCGGCCATTTTAGGGTTCTTGATTTTTTTGAACTTCGAATTGATTTATTCATGAAAAATTCCTTCACAAATGTTGTTTCCATTAGCTTAATCTACATGTGTGAATTTTTGTGGAATTTTTGGAGATTATTTTGATTTTTGGATATTTTTGAATATTTTAATATTATTTTCTAATTTTTGAAAATTAATTAATTAAATTATGAAATTGTGTTTTATGATAAATATAGGTGTTAAAATTAATTATATAAATTTATTTGGAATTTTTATGAATTTCTATGTATTTATTTTCAATTTATTTAGGTTTATGTAATTTTGGAAAATTAGGTTAATTGTGTTTTTAATTGAAATTAATTAGTTAATTGAGTTTAATTAATGATATTATTGATAAATATGTTGAGAAAATTAATTTTGTGCAACTATATCATTTTTAGTGAATTTTTGGAGTAATTTTAGTACGTACATATATATATAGGGGTATTTTGGTAATTTTACCCTAAATTGACTAAAAATGTAATTAAATTGGTTTTAATAGTTTTTTAAGGTATAAAAATGATTTCTACAAATTATTTAGTATTTTTAATTAATTAAAACTATTTTTCGTAAATTATTTTCAATTATATATATAATATATGATTTTTCTAAATAAATGAGTTTTTATTGGTTTTTAATGTGTTTTAGGGTTAATTACATAATTTCTACTTATTAAATGTATTTCTGTGATAAGGGAATTTTTGGTATTTCCATAATTGCTCTATGATTGTGGACCCCGATCGATAGATTGTAGTTTGGAGTCCGACCAAGGGGTTGTGAATGTGATTCTATGTCTATTTTTTGAAGTGTGTTTCTTTACAGGGCCGGCTCTACTCTTTGAGTAGAGAGATGTCCATTTTACAGGGGAGGTTCTATCGAATTTTTGGTAGAATTCTCGTAAAACGTGATGTCCGGTCAAACCCTAATTCTGATTCTATGTCCAATATTCTAGATTGAGTTTCTAGGATTTTTTTGTTAGGTTTATTATGATGTCTGTTATTTTTGTATGTTTAGTTACGGTGAGACCGAGGCCTAGTGGACTAGGCCCGTCAGACCCATCTCGAGGAGCGCACTAAGTGTGAGTTAGTATTTTATATATATGTGCTCTAGGGTGCATGATTTTAGAAATATATGTCTTATTTTGATAAAATATGCATAAATGGTTTAAATATTACTTAAGTTTATTTTTAGTTTATTTTTGGTTTATTTTCTGTATATTTTAAACTATATGCATGTCTTATTAATGAATTATGCTTAAAATATTTTTGAAATATATTTCTAGCTTATTTTGCAATTATATTGGATTTCTTTGATGTATATACACTCGAAATATACCTGGTTTACTTTTGGTATATTTCTAGTATATATATGGTTTATGTTGCTATTTTATTTAAATTCATGCATCATTTATTTTTATGAATGCATGCTTTATATTTAAAATGAAGGATATCAATAGAACGTGCTACCTAGTGGGCAGCACTAGGACCGAGTACGTACCGGTACGCTTATAGCATTTAGGCTGTATTACTAACCTACTTGAGGATATTGATTGGATATGATTGTTTGATATATGAGAAATGATTTGGGAGTATGATTGCTGGAGCTCGATTGACCAAGTGTCTTGGGGCCAATCACACTGACAGTCAGACTGCTGGAGCTCGATTGACTTAGTGTCTCGGGGCCAGTCTACTGTCCAAATGGATCAAGTGACCATATTTGGAATAAGTGAGCCTGTATGGCTAGAGTGTTGTCTAACACTGTTTGAGGTTTTGATTTTCTAGGGTTCTATTTGATCCTTCATAAATGGTGATTTTCAATAAATATATAAAATGATTTTTATTACATTTGTGTGTAATTGCTTGTATACATACATACTATATATACTTTCGACTGTGTGCATTGGCATATAGTATGCATGTATATATATTATAGTAATTCACTCAGTGAGGTCTGACTCCCCTCTGTTGACCATTTTTTAGGAGAGTCTTCTTCCTTAGACCTCAGTAGTAGGCCTGTATGCCGGATTTCTTTCGCCCAGGCTTCTTTATGTAAACTGCTTATCTGAGTCTTGAGTTTTATTTTTATAATCTAGACACTGCAGTAGTTGTAGATAAATTATGGGTTTTATGTATTATATAAGTGTGAGTTATGTATTTTGAGAATTTGAACTGAAACTTATATTAAAGGATTTATCTATATATGAGATATGGATTATTATTTTGATATTTATGATTTTATTTCCGCTGCATTAAGAGTTATTGTTATTACTATTGCATGTTTCATTTTATTTTTAGGCTTGCTACGGGTTCCGGATTCGAAAGAATTCCCGTTCCCTAGCGCCGGTCATGGCCCCTGTTTTGGGTCGTGACAGGTAATGTCTTTTGGTTTGACTAATGCACCAGCAGCTTTTATGGACCTGATGAACAGGGTATTCAGACCATATATGGATCAGTTTGTGGTAGTCTTCATCGATGATATACTGGTTTATTCGAGGAGTATGGAGGAGCATGTATATCACTTGAGGACTATACTACAGACACTGAGAGATCATCAACTTTATGCTAAATTCTCGAAGTGTGATTTCTGGATGGAGAGTGTTTCTTTTCTTGGACACGTGGTGTCTAAAGAAGGTATCCAGGTTGATCCACAGAAGATTGAAGCAGTGTCTGAGTGGCCTAGACCGACTTCTGTTACTAAGATTCAGAGTTTTCTGGGTTTAGCTGGGTATTATAGATGGTTTGTGTAGGATTTTTCTAGAATTGTAGCACCTCTAACCCGCTTGACTAAGAAGAATGTTAGATTCGAGTGGTTAGAAGCTTGTGAGAATAGTTTTCAATTGTTGAAGGAGAAATTGACCACAGCACCAGTGTTAGCCTTGCCTAATAGTGTGGACAAGTTCACAGTCTATTGTGATGCCTCTAGAGTAGGCCTTGGTTGTGTGTTGATGCAGAATGGAAGGGTGATAGCCTATGCTTCAAGGCAGTTGAAGAAGCATGAGCAGAACTATCCCACACATGACTTTGAAATGGCTGTAGTGATCTTTGCTTTAAAGATCTGGAGACATTACCTGTACGGGGTGACTTGTGAGATATTTACTGATCACAAGAGCTTTAAGTACATTTTCCAGCTGAGAGATCTGAATCTGAGGCAGAAGAGATGGTTGGAACTGTTGAAAGATTATGACTGTGAGATCTTATATCATCCGGGTAAAGCTAATGTGGTAGCAAATGCCTTGAGTAGAAAGTCCTCAGGTAGTCTTGCTCATATCAGCATTGAGAGGAGACCGTTGATCTAGGAGTTGCATCTGATGGTGGATCAAGGTCTGATGATGAAGATTAGTAGATCAGGTGGACTGCTAGCTCAGTTTAAGGTACGATCTATACTGAGAGATAGAATTAAAGCAGCTCAAAGTCGAGATCCTATTCTAGAAGAGCTTACAGAGAATGTCAGAGTAGGGAAGTTCACTAATTTCACACTCGATGATGATGGTGTGTTGTGGATTAGTGGTAGATTGTGCGTTCTCGATGTGGATAACTTGAGAGAGGAGATTCTAGAGGAAGCACACTCTACAGCCTACAGTGTACATCCGGGTGTTACCAAGATGTACCACAGTATCAGAGATTTGTACTGGTGGGACGGATTAAAGAAAGATGTCGCTGATTATGTTACTAAGTGCCTGACGTGTCAGCAAGTGAAAGCTGAACATCAGAAGCCTTTTGGGAAGCTTCAACCTCTTCCTATTCCTGAGTGGAAGTGGGAAAGGATAGCTATGGATTTTGTGGTTGGTTTACCTCGTTCTAAGGATGGATACGATTCCATCTCGGTGATTGTAGACAAGTTGACAAAGTCTGCACATTTCTTACCTGTGAAAGCCACTTATTATGTAGCTAGATTGGCGAAGCTATATGTAAAGCATATTGTGTGCCTTCATGGAGTACCTGTGTCCATTGTGTCAGACAGAGGTTCAGTGTTTACTTCTCATTTTTGGCAGAAGTTGCAGGAAGCGATGGGCACTATGTTGGACTTCAGTACTGTTTTTCATCCTCAGACGGATGGTCAATCTGAGAGGATGATCCAGACACTGGAAGATATGTTGAGGATGTGTGTTCTGGATTTGGGAGGTAGCTGGGATGATCATTTTCCACTCGTAGAGTTTGCATATAATAACAGCTACCATAGCAGTATTAGCACGACACCATACGAGGTGTTGTATGGAAGGAAGTGTAGATCCCCTTTGAGTTAGGATGAGATTGGTCAGAGAGCTTTAACTAGACCTGAGATGGTTCAAGATGCTGTAGAGAAAGTCGCCGTGATTAAGCACAGATTAGAGACTGCAGTTAGCAGGCAGAAGCGCTATGCAGATCCTAGGCATAGAGATGTGGAATTTCAGGTCGGGGATTTTATTTTTTGAAGGTGTCTCTGATGAAGGGTGTTATGAGATTTGGCAGGAAGGGTAAGTTAGTACCGAGATATATCAGACCGTTTGAGATTTTAGAGAGAGTTGGCACTGTTGCATATTGGTTGGCTTTGCCTCCGAGTATGTCACAGGTGCATCCGATGTTTCATATCTCGATGCTGAGGAAGTATATCTCAGACCCTTCACACGTGTTGTAGCCCGACAGTGTAAAAGTGAGTGAAGATTTAACGTTTGTGGAAGAACCTGTGGCGATTATTGATTATCAAGTTCGACAATTGGGGTCGAAACAGATTCCGATGGTCAAGGTTCTGTGGCATAGCAACCGAGTTGAGGAGCATACGTGGGAGACTGAAGCTGAGATGCGAGCTTCTTACATGTATCTCTTTCCTTCTTGATCATGTTTTCTAGAATTCAGGGACGAATTCTTGTAAGGGGGAAAGACTGTAATATCCTGTGTTTTTAAATATTTTTATACTGCATCGGGATATGCAATGTTAATAATTCTTATATATAATATTGATATTTTATGAGTTGTTATTTAATTAAAGCTAATTTTAATTGTTTTATATTATTTTAAGTACTTTACGTAAAATTTTCCCGAGACTTGCATTTTCGGGGAAATTTACATGTAAGTAATTTAATATTAATTATTTTAAATGGATTTACAAAATTGCATGAGTTCATACATTATTTTAAATGTCATATTAAAATGTATATATACATGCACATATATCTACATAATTAATTAAATTAGGGTTTATTTCCATTAAGTCATACTATATTATATAGTTATTATTTAATTAGCATGTGTATGTGTACATATATATATTATTGTGTATTTTAAAATATATGGTGTGTGATTTTCTTAAATATTATATTAATATATTTTAATAAAAATTATTAAAGTTATATATATATATATATATATATATATATATATATATATATATATATATATATATATATATATATAACTTTGCAAAATTACCAAACCTACCCCCCCTTTTCTTTTTCCTCCCGATGCCACCTCTTCCCCCTTCCCGCTGCAACTCCGGCCGACTACCGTCGGTGTGCCTCCTGGACATCCACCCTCTTCCTCCAACAGCTCCGCCACTCCCTTCACCCTCTCCGGCACCGGTGAAGCTAAGAAAAACAGTTTTGGCCGAAAGATGCATCTTCCTCCACACGTTGAGATTTCGGCCACCAAATCCCCTCTTTCCGGTGTCATTGAACTCCTCTGAGGCCATTGAAGATGATTCTAAGCTTTGTTTAAGCTTAAAACTTGATTTGGTAAGGTTTTTGTTAATTTTTCAAATTCAGCCAGTTTAGCTTTTTGATTTTTTTTAAGCTTCAATTGATCGATTCATGAAAAATTACTTAACAAAAGTTGCTCCCCTTAGCTTAATCTTCATGTGAATTTTTGTAGAATTTTTGAAATTTATTTTGATTTTTGGGTATTTTTTATTATTTTATTATTATTTTCTAATTTTTGAAAATTAATTAATTAAATTATGAAATTGTGTTTTATGGTAATTATAGGTCTTGAAAAGAATTATAGAAATTTATTTGGAATTTTTTTGAATTTCTATGTATTTATTTTGAATTTAATTAGTTTATGTAATTTTGAGAAAATAGGGTTAATTGTGTTTTTAATTGAAATTAATTGGTTAATTAAGTTTATTTAGTGATATTATTGAAAAATATGTTGAGAAAATTAATTTTGTGCAATTATATTATTTTTGGTGAATTTTTGAATTAATTTTAGTATATTTATATATGTAGGGGTATTTTGATAATTTTACCCTAAATTGGCTAAAAATGTAATTAAATTGGTTTTAATAGTTATTTAGGGTATAAAAATAATTTCTACAAATTATTTAGTATTTTTAACTAATTAAAACTATTTTTCATAAATTATTTTCAATTATATATATAATATATGATTTTTCTAATAAAATGAGTTTTTATCGGTTTTTACTGTGTTTTAGCGTTAATTACGTAATTTCTAGTTATAAAATGTATTTCTATGATATAAGGGTATTTTTGGTATTTCTGTTTTGTTCTGTGAATTGCGGACCTCGATCGGTAAATTGTAGTTTGGAGTCCGACCGAGGGGTTGTGATTGTGGTTCTGTGCCTATTTTTCAATGTGTGTTCTTTGCAGGGTTGGCTCTACTCTTTGAGTACAGAGATGTCCATTTTACAGGGGAGGTTCTGTCGGATTTTTGATAGAATTCTCGTAAAACGTGATGTCCGGTCGAATTCTGATTTTTAATTATGTGTCTAATATTCTAGATCGAGTTTCTAGAATTTTCTGTTAGGTTTATTCTAAAGTCTGTTATTATTGTTTGTTTAGTTGCAGCGAGATCAAGGCCTAGTGGACCAGGCCCGTCGGACCCATCTCGACGAGTGCAATAATTAGTGAGTTGCTATTTTATATATATATGTTCAAGGGTGCATGTTTTAGAAATATGTGTTTTATTTTGATTAAATATGCATAATGATTTAGTTAGTACTTAAGTTTATTTTTAGTTTATTTTTGGTATATTTTCAAACTATATGCATGTTTTATTAATAAATCATTCTTAAAATGCTTTTAGGTATATCCTTGGTATATTTCTAGTTTATTTCGTAATTTAATTGGATTTATTTGATGTATAAATACTCGAAATATACCTAGTTTACTTTTGGTATATTTCTAGTATATATTTTTGGTTATTGTTGCTATTATATTTAAATTCATGCATCATTTATTTTTATGAATGTATGTTTTATATTTAATAATGAAGGATATCGATAGAACGTGCTACCTAGTGGGCAGCACTAGGACCGAGTACGTACCAGTACGCTTATAGCATTTAGGCTATATTACTAACCTGCTTAAGGATATTGATTGGATTTAATTATTTGATGTGTGAGAAAGGATTTGGGAGTGTGATTGCTGGAGCTCGGTTGACCAAGTGTCTCAGGGCCAATCACACTGACAGTCAGATTGCTGGAGCTCGGTTGACTTAGTGTCTCGGGGCCAGTCTACTGTCCAAATGGAACAAGTGGATATATTGGAATAAGTAAGCCTGTATGGCTAAAGTGTTGTCTAACACTGTTTTAAGGTTGCAATTTTTTCTAGGGTTCTATTTGATCCTTCATAAACTGTGATTTTCAGTAACAAAATATAAAATGATTTTATTGCATCTGTGTGTATTTGCTTGTATATATATACTTATTATATATATATACTTTTGACTGTGTGCATTGTCATTTAGTATGCATGTACATATATTATGGCAATTCACTCAGTGAGGTCTGACTCCCCTCCGTTGACCATTTTTTTCAGGAGAGTCATCATCTTCAAACCTCAGTAGTAGGCCCTTACGTCGGATTTCTTCTGCCCCGGCTTCTTTATGTAAACTGCTCACCTGAGTTCTATTTTTATAATCTAGACACTGCAGTAGTTGTAAATAAATTGTGGGTTTTATGTATTATATTTGTGTGAGTTATGTATTTTAAGAATTTGAACTGAAACTTGTATTAAAGGATTTATTTATATATGAGATGAGAATTTGATTTAATTTCATTTGGTGGAAATGTTATTTTGATATTTATGATTTTATTTCCGCTGCATAATATTTTACTTAATTGTGTTATTATTATTATTGCTCGAGTTTATTTTTTTATTTTAGGCTTTCTACGGGTTCTGGATTCGAAAGAATTCCCGTTCCCTAGCGCCGATCATGGCCCCTGTTTTGGATTGTGACATTGCATCTTTCTTCAAAAACTTCAGTCTTTCTTCAAAGAATTGTTACAATTAAATCCAAAAAATCAAAATAAAGTTTAACTTTAATGTTATTAATAAAAATTAGTTTGAATAATAATGCAACTTGATGAAATTGGTTTTAAAATATAAATTTATGAAGTTTTAAATTTTTAAAAATTATATATATATATAAACCAAAAAAATTTAAAAAATTAACAATCAAATGACATACAATTAAATAAAAAAATAAAAAATTTCCATGCACTCAATAATTTTTTAATAATTTTTAAATCTATAAAAAAATTTAAAAATGTATTAATTGTATAAAAATTTTATAATTCTTTTTAAAAAATATATATAACTTAATTGTAAAATTTTTAATTTTTTAAAAATTTCTAGGTCTATAAAAAATAATTTTTCACTTTTTAAAAATTAAAAAATTAATTTTTTAATAGTAAAAATTTTTCAAAATTTTTAAAAACTTCATAAATATATATTTTGAAACCAAGTTCATCAATTTGCATTGCTATTCAAACTAATTTTTATTAATTAACATTAAAGTTAAACTTGATTTTGATTTTTTGGACTTAGTTGTAATAATTCTTTGAAGAAGGATTCAATGTTTTAAAGAAGGGTCCAATTTGCATTAATTTTTAAAGATTAAAGTCCAAAATGTAAAAAAAAAAAAAAAATATTAAAGTCTAATGTCAATTTTAGTGTCCAATTCATTGTCCAATTTTTACATTTTCCCTATTAATAATACCTTTCAACATTAATAATAATAATACTGAAAAGAGTCCTAGAGGGGGGGGGGGGGGTGAATAGGACTATGAAATAAAAATGAGAAATTAAAAGAATTCTTTGTAAGAATTAAATAGAAGTTGAGAAGGAAGAATGAAGAACACAAAGATTTAAGGAGTTCGGATTCAATAACAATCCTACGTCTCCACCTAACTTATCCCCAAGTTAGGATTTTTAATCACCCACAATCTTATTCACAGGATTAAGATTATACAAGAGTTTTATGGCTCATTCTTATAACCTTACAACATGAGTTTTCAAGGCTCACTCAAAAAACCAAAACCCAAGTGTTTCAATGGATAACACTTAAACCAATTCCTTTAGAAATAAATCTCACTTCCCTTCTAATCTAACCCAAGATTTAAGATGAAGAGAAATTCTATTTCTAACACACACCCAACTCTCACAAGAGTTATACAAACAAAGAATTATTTAAGAGAATTTGAGAGCTCAATGAAAGCTTAAGAGATAATAAAATGATAAAACAAGTTGCTTCACTTCCATTCAGCTCTAGAGGTATTTATACTAAAAAAAAATATAGCTGTTGGAGGTGCAAATGATGTATCCAACGTCTATATTTTGAATTATTGAGACTGATGCTGTCAGACAGCTATTCATGGATTGAAACCGTAATTGGCTCCTTATGACGTTTGAATTTGCCCACACTTTCTTCATAAAAGTTGTAGATATTTGAATTATCTTTCCATATCAACTTGAATCACCTAAATTGGACTTCTGTAGCTTAAGATATGTCCAAAATACTAAGGATTGTGCAATCTGTAATGCAGACTACGGTCAGACAGCTATACCCAAATTGAAGCCGTGATTTGCTCATGAAGAAATTTGAATTTGCTCATAATTTCTTCATTAAAGCTGTATATATTTGAATTATCTTTCCATAAAATTTTGAATCACTTAAATTTGGCTTCTTTAGCTCGGGATATGTCCAAATTACTGAGGATTGTGCAATCTGAAATGCAGAATACTGTCAGACAGCTATACACAAGTTGAAGCCGTGATCTGCTCCTTAAGAAATTTGAAATTGCCATATTTTCTTCATAAAATTTGTAGATATTTGACTTATATTTTCATAGCATTTTGAATCACCTTAATTGGACTTCTGTAACTTAAGATATGTTCAAAATACTAAGAGATGTGCAGTCTGAGATGGCAGACGTATACGTGAATTTCAACTCAAAATTTTCATAACCAAATGAACTTGGATTTTCACAAAAAAGCCCAATTCAGAAAGCTCAAGATGTCTGCTTCAAAAGTTAAGAAGCCCATTTTCTCATTTAAGAGCTCTAAATATGTCAAAAACCTTCTTCAATCTCAGAGGTTTAATCAGCCCGAAAAGTCACTATACATCCAAAAGTGTATATGCTTGGTATATGTTTGGTATATAATTCCCTACACACTTAATTAAAATTATTAGTATAAAATTTGTTTGTCAAAATCCAAAATTAGGAGTCTGATCATGCAAATGGTCAACAATCTCCCCCTTTTTGGCTTTGACAACCAATTTGAAAAGATGATAAATAATATGTGTGTATGTGTAAAAAATAAATAACATATATAAGCATATTAAATAAAAATAGCTCCCCCTTACAAATTAAACAGATGCAAAATAAGAAATAATTTTGCTCCCCCTTAACATGTGCATAAATTCAATATTTATCATGTATTAGAGCATATAAATAAATGATTTATCATAGCATGTATAAGGGTTTAAAAAATATATTCCTTTAACAAAAATATATTTCTTTATTTCTCCTCCTTTTTGGACATGATAAGAAATATAAATAAATTTCATCATCCTTCTTGTCAAAAATAAAGATAACAAGTTATTAAACAACATGAAGGAAATAATTTCAAACATGTAATACATCACAAAATAATATGTATGCTATATCTAAACATCACATGATCATGTAGAGTTTAGTTATTCAATCATACATAATCATGTGGTACTTAGCATATCTTAAACACAATTATTTATCCCCTAAGCACATAGCTTCTTTAGCTTCTTCTCCCCCTTTGTCAAAGACAAAAAGAAAAGAGAGAGATATAAGGAGGAATAGACCTAAGGGAGCCAAAAATACTAAAGGGAATAAAAGATTAAGAACCAAAACAATGTAAGCAAAGATATTCAAAATCTTTATGAAATTCATGTCATTTTAATAGATAAAAGCCATTAAAAAAATATATATATACATGAATGTTGCATAAATGAGCTCAATTAATAGTCATGCAAATAAAAATTCTTGTAATATAAAAACAAAGTAAGCAAAACAAGGCTATTTATCATAAGGTCAAAACTAGTCATACTTACATTGTTATTATGCATGAGAAAAAGAATTATGTGAAATAAATTCAAATAATTTTCTCCCCCTATTTCAATGGATTTAAAAAAAAAATTTATATTAAGGACACACTATCACATAGTTATGTCACTTACATAAACACATCTTTGAAAAAAAATTTCGCTTAAAAGAAATTAACTAGGTATGCATGCAAACTCAATTATTTTTCCTCCTTTGTCAAAATGCAAAGATAGACCAAATCTTAAAAATATCCATGCATTATCAAAGATAAAAATAATTTCTAAGAAAACACAAAAATTAAACAAACTCAAAAATTTTTTTATCCTGATACCAATTGAAAACTTTTGTAGGTCATACCCAACCTATATTACCTTTCGTCAAAATGCAAATAAAATTGCATTAAAAAAAATACAATGATATTAAAATACCAATTGTAATCAAGATATAAAACTATCAGCCCATGTTTTATATCCAAAAAATATTCAAAAAATAAACCGAACATAAACTAACGAAAAATAGTTATAAAACACATTTAACAGCTCAAAACTTAAATACAGAAAGTATATCGAAAATAAACCTATCAAAAAAAATAAAAAAAATAAAAAAAAATTGTTGAGGAGGAGGAATATTTATGCTATTTAAAATAATTAATTAATTGAATTTAGCTCAATAATTAATTATTAATTTGCAAAATAGGAGGGATTTTTTTAAAAAAAAAAAATGAATAAATCCACACAAATCCAATTAAAATTACTACAAAATCATGCAAATGGAAAATACAATATATCATGTATATGAACTAAATTTGCTAAAGCAAATACCTTTAAAACAAAATATATACATGACGCTGAAAATAATATATATATTTTTTTAAATAAAATCACATAAGAATCCAAACATCAATTCATCAATTTAACAAGTGATCAAGACAAACTTGAGCCATCAATCATACCAAGTTCATGCTTAATAAAATTCAATCTTTCCTCACAAAGAGGTTTGGTAAAGATGTCTGCTAATTGATGATTAGTATCAACAAAATCAAGAAAAATATCACCATTTTGCACATGATCACGTAAGAAATGATGTCTAATGTCAATATGCTTAGTTCTAGAATGTTGAATGGGATTTTTACTTAGGTTTATAGCACTTGTATTGTCACATTTAATTGGAATGTGGTTAATATCAATGCCATAGTCCAGAAGTTGTTATTTTTGCCATAGAACTTGGGTGCAACAACAACTAGCCGCCACATATTCTACTTCAGCGGTGGACAAGGCAACTGAAACTTGTTTCTTACTAAACCAAGAAACTAAGCAATTTCCTAAAATTTGACAAGTTCCAGAAGTGCTTTTTCTATCTAGTAGGCTACCGGCAAAATCAGCATCAGAATAACTAATCAAGTCAAAGGAAGAACTCCTAGGATACCAAAGTCCTAAATGCAATGTACCACAAAGATATTTAAAAATTCTTTTAATAGCATTTAAATGAGACTCTCTAGGACTTGATTGAAATCTAGCACACAAGCAAGTAGCAAACATAATATCAGGTCTACTAGCAGTTAAATAAAGAAGGGATCTGATCATACCTCTAAATCGCTTTTCATCAACCAGTTTACCATTCTCATCCTTATTTAGTTTGGTTGTTGTGCTCATTGGAGTTTTGCTTGAATTAGCTCCATCCATTCCAAACTTCTTGAGAATGTCCCTTGTATATTTGGTTTGATTAATGAAGATCCCATCTTCACATTGCTTGATTTGAAGTCCAAGAAAAAACTTGAGTTCTCCCATCATACTCATCTCAAATTCTCCTTGCATTAGCTTAGAAAATTCCTCACACAAGCAATGGTCAGTAGCACTAAAAATAATATCATCAACATAAATTTGAACAATTAATAAATCATGCTTGGATTTCTTTATAAAAAGAGTTGTGTCAACTTTTCCTTTAGAGAAACCTTTCTTTAGTAAAAAGTTACTCAATCTTTCATACCAAGCTCTTGGAGCTTGTTTCAATCCATACAATGCTTTTGATAATTTAAAAACATGATTTGGAGAGTTAAAATTTTCAAAACCCGGAGGTTGTTCAACATATACCTCCTCTTCAATAAAACCATTTAAAAATGCACTTTTAACATCCATTTGATAAAGTTTAAAATTCATGTATGATGCAAATGCAAGTAGCATCCTAATAGCTTCTAACCTTGTAACAGGGGCAAAGGTTTCATCATAATCAATGCCTTCCTCTTGATTATAACCTTTAGCTACTAGTCTAGCTTTGTTTCTAGTTATGACACCTTATTCATTCATCTTATTTCTAAACACCCATTTGGTGCCTATAATAGGATGATGTTTAGGTCTAGGAACCAAGGTCCAAACCTTGTTTCTCTCAAATTGATTTAACTCTTCTTGCATAGCAAGGACCCAAAATTCATCACGCAAAGCATCATCAATATTTTTGGGTTCAATTTGTGAAATGAAGGCTAAATTAACAGTAGATTTTAATTGAGATCTAGTAGTTACCCCTTTTGTGGTGTCACCTATAATGAGGTCTTGAGGGTGAGCTTTCTTGAATTGCCAATCCTTTGGAAGTTCATCCTTCAATGTAGGTTGAGATATCTCCTCAATTTCCTTCTTGCTTGGCTCTTTAAGTTCCAAAGGCTTACTAGCATTTTCTTCTTATGTTTCCATAATCTCATTGTCACCTACAAGATCATCAACACTACAAACATCCTTTCTAGGATCAAGTGAGTTTGATTCATCAAATACCACATGCATTGACTCTTCAACTACTAGAGTTCTCTTATTAAAGACCCTATATGCCTTGCTAGAGATGGAATAGCCTAGGAAAATTCCTTCATCGGCTTTGGAATCAAATTTTCCAAGATTATCCTTGGTGTTCAATATAAAGCACTTGCATCCAAATACTCTTAGATATGAGATTTTGGGTTTTCTATTGTTCCATAGCTCATAAGACGTTTTATTTAAAATTGGTCTTTTGAAAACTCGGTTTGAAATATAACAAGATGTGTTAACAGCTTCCGCCCAAAAGTATAAAGGCAAATTATACTCATGAAGCATTGTTCTAGCCATTTCCACAAGAGTTCTATTTTTCCTTTCAACTACCCCATTTTGTTGAGGGGTTCTAGGAGATGAAAATGTATGAGAAATACCATTTTCATTACAATAGTTTTTAAAAAATTCATTTTCAAATTCGGTTCCATGATCACTTCTAATGGATGAAATACAAAATCAAATTTTCAAAAGCTTTAAATGCATCATTCTTATGAGCAAGAAAACATACCCAAGTGTATCTAGAGTAGTCATCAACCAATACATAAGCATAGTGCATTCCACCAAGACTAGCAACTCTTGTTGGTCCAAACAAATCCATATGTATAAGTTCAAGTGGTCTAGAGGTGGACACTACATTTTTTAGCTTAAATGAGGACTTGGATTGTTTTCCCTTTTGACAAGCATCACAAGGTTTATCTTTAGTGAATTCAAGCTTAGGTAAACCAAGTACAAGTTCATGTTTACAAAGATCATTTAAAAGCTCAAAATTTGCATGTCCTAATCTTCTATGCCATGTCCATGTGTCATGGGAGATAGACACTAAGCATTTTATGTCTTTTTTATCAATTTTATTCAAATCAATGACATAAACATTGTCTATTCTTTCACCACTAAAAATAATTTTATTTTCATCAAGACTACTAATAAAGCAATTTTTAGGATAAAAAGTTACTTTATTTCCCATGTCACATAGTTGACTTATGCTAAGAAGATTGTGTTTAAGACCATCAATAAACAACACATGATGTATAGATAAGGATTGAGGATTACCTATTTCTCCAATGCCAATAATTTTTCCTTTTGCATTATCTCCGAAAGTAACGTGTCCTCCATCCTTAGCATCAAGTTTATTGAATTGCTCTTTGTCTCCTGTCATGTGCCTTGAACATCCACTATCGAGATACCACTTGCTTTTTGTTCTTGTGGATTTCAAGCACATCTACACAATACAATTTAAGTGTTCTTTTGGACCCAAACCTTTCTTGGTCTAGGTTGGTTAGTTTTAAGATAATCCGTAGGAAGTAAGTTCATATGTAGTTTTCTATAAAAACACACATTATTGGTATGTCCTTTAATCATGCAATATGAACATACAATATTTTTAAATTTATTTCTCCTAGAATGAAATGCTTTCCTAGTGTGTGCAGCATGCCTTTGGTGTTGTGTGTATCTTTTGTTATTATTTTGTGACATTGAGTGAGACATACATTGGCAATGGTGATGAGCATTTTGATAAGTTTGTGCAATATGTTTATGTGCATTGTGTTGTGCAACATGCCTATTACAATTATGTCTAGTGTACATATAAGCATGCTTAGGTTGAGGTGCTCTAGTTTGAGACTTACCTCTTTGTGTTAATGAAGGGATATGAGATTTTGCCTTGCTATTTAACACATGAGATTTTTTAGCTTGAATCTCATTTGAGGTTGAAGGAGTAGAATCATGTGAAGCTTTAATAAAAGTAATATGTGATGAGGATGATGAAGACATTCCATTTTTATATCCAATTCCATATGTATCTCCATGAAATTTTTGAGAGTCAAGAAGACTATCTAAAGTTTCTTTTCCTCTCTTAAATTTAGCAATGGAATTTTTTAATTCTAAGACTTCCTTAGAAAGCTTATGATTTTCATCATTTGCTTTCTTAAGTTGGTCTTCCAAAGAATTACAATATTTAGCATCACTTACAAGTTTTTCATTTGATGCAACAAGTTTAGCAAAATCAATTTTCAAACATTCAAAATCCTTATTTAAGCTAGCTAACTCATGTTTATATTTTTTCTTCTTAGATAACAAACTTTTGCATTTAGCAAGCAATTTGCTCACAATAGAGCTCTCATCATCATCATCATGATCATCACAATATTCATCACAATCATCAAAAGAGGAGTAAGAAGTGGATGGTACCTCATTTTCGTTTTCAATGGCCATGAAGCAAAGATTGACAACTTCTTGTTGTTCCTCTTCCTCTTCGGATTCGGAGGAATCATCCCAAGTAGCTTTGAATGCCTTTTTCTTATCTTTTGCTCCCTTGCTCTTGAATTTGAGTTTGGGACATTCATTTCTAATGTGTCCTGGTTTCTTGCATTCATAGCAAGTAACCTCTTTTATTTTCTTCCTCCCATCTCCTTCGAACTTCTTGTTGAAGTCCCTTATTCTTGAGAAATTTTTCTTTCTTAAGAACTTCTTAAAGTTCTTAGTGAGCATGGCAATGTCACCATCTTCATCACTAGAATCTTTAATGCTTTCCTCTTCACTATCTTCTTGAAGAGCTTTTAGAGCAATGCTCTTTTTCTTTTCTTCTTTCTCTTCTTGTTCTTCACCTCTTTGCTTGATGGTGAGCTCATGTGTCAAGAGCTTACCAATGAGCACATCAGTTGATAGAGTGGAGAGGTCCTGAGCTTCCTCAATTGAGGTAACACGAGATTCCCAATCCTTCTTAGGTAGGATTCTTAGAATCTTGTTGTTTACCTCTTCCTTGGAGAAATGTTTTCCAAGTTTCTTGAGGGTTGTGAGGAGAGCATTGAGACGGTTTGTCATCTCCGTGATTGATTCTTGAGGCTTCATTTTGAAGAGTTCATATTCATACATATGAAGTTGAACCTTCTTGCTTCTCACTTGAATGTTGCCTTCATAGTGATTCTCCAAGGTCTCCCACATTTCTTTAGCTGAAATGTAATGTTGAAGCTTGCCTCCTTCTTCTCTTGTCATGGAGGAGACTAGAGTAATCATAGCCTTTTTATTTTTGTGATTTTCTTCCTTTTGATCAACACTCCATTGGCTTCTTGCAAGTGTAGTTACCACACCATCAATGATAGTTGTAGGTGGTTCCCAACCTCTTAGGACAATATCCCAAAGTTTGATGGAATCACAATCAAGATATAATTCCATTTTGAATTTCCAATGTGGATAGTCACTACCATCAAAGAATGGTCTAAAAGAAGAGATGTTTTGTGATTCACTCCCCATGATCTTGTATTCTAGCAATAAAGTACCTAGAATTCAAGCTCTGATACCAAATGAAAAGAGTCCTAGAGGGGGGGGGTGAATAGGACTATGAAATAAAAATGAGAAATTAAAAGAATTCTTTGTAAGAATTAAATAGAAGTTGAGAAGGAAGAATGAAGAACACAAAGATTTAAGGAGTTCGGATTCAATAACAATCCTACATCTCCACCTAACTTATCCCCAAGTTAGGATTTTTAATCACCCACAATCTTATTCACAGGATTAAGATTATACAAGAGTTTTATGGCTCACTCTTATAACCTTACAACATGAGTTTTCAAGGCTCACTCAAAAAACCAAAACCCAAGTGTTTCAATGGATAACACTTAAACCAATTCCTTTAGAAATAAATCTCACTTCCATTCTAATCTAACCCAAGATTTAAGATGAAGAGAAATTCTATTTCTAACACACACCTAACTCTCACAAGAGTTATACAAACAAAGAATTATTTAAGAGAATTTGAGAGCTCAATGAAAGCTTAAGAGATAATAAAATGATAAAACAAGTTGCTTCACTTCCATTCAGCTCTAGAGGTATTTATACTAAAAAAAATATAGCTGTTGGAGGTGCAAATGATGTATCCAACGTCTATATTTTGAATTATTGAGACTGATGCTGTCAGACAGCTATTCATGGATTGAAACCGTAATTGGCTCCTCAGGACGTTTGAATTTACCCACACTTTCTTCATAAAAGTTGTAGATATTTTAATTATCTTTCCATATCAACTTGAATCACCTAAATTGGACTTCTGTAGCTTAAGATATGTCCAAAATACTAAGGATTGTGCAATCTGTAATGCAGACTACGGTCAGACAGCTATACCCAAATTGAAGCCGTGATTTGCTCATGAAGAAATTTGAATTTGCTCATAATTTCTTCATTAAAGCTGTATATATTTGAATTATCTTTCCATAAAATTTTGAATCACTTAAATTTGACTTCTTTAGCTCGGGATATGTCCAAATTACTGAGGATTGTGCAATCTGAAATGCAGAATACTGTCAGACAGCTATACACAAGTTGAAGCCGTGATCTGCTCCTTAAGAAATTTGAAATTGCCATATTTTCTTCATAAAATTTGTAGATATTTGACTTATATTTTCATAGCATTTTGAATCACCTTAATTGGACTTCTGTAACTCAAGATATGTTCAAAATACTAAGAGATGTGCAGTCTGAGATGGCAGACGTATACGTGAATTTCAACTCAAAATTTTCATAACCAAATGAACTTGGATTTTCACAAAAAAGCCCAATTCAGAAAGCTCAAGATGTCTGCTTCAAAAGTTAAGAAGCCCATTTTCTCATTTAAGAGCTCTAAATATGTCAAAAACCTTCTTCAATCTCAGAGGTTTAATCAGCCCGAAAAGTCACTATACATCCAAAAGTGTATATGCTTGGTATATGTTTGGTATATAATTCCCTACACACTTAATTAAAATTATTAGTATAAAATTTGTTTGTCAAAGTCCAAAATTAGGAGTTTGATCATGCAAATGGTCAACAAATACTAATAATAATAATAATAATAATAAAAGTAAAAAAAAAAAGAGAAAAGAACACAATTTATTGCTAATAATATTAATTAGTGAAGAAAAAAAAATAAAAGAACACGAAAATAATACAAATGTCCAAAAAAAAATGGAGGGGTAAATGGAGGTTTAAAAAGTAAAAACAAAAAAAGTCAATTGCGAGTTGGCAATAACTAATGGCTAATGACCAAAGGTGGGTTCATTCAGTCTTAAGAAATATAGATTATTAACTGGAAGAAGAATAGGTTAATAAAGAGGTTAATTTTGAAAAAAAAAAAAAAACTTAGATTTTGAAAAAATATATATCTAGCCGTTAGCGAAAAAAAAGTTAGATTTTGTATGTTTATAAAAAGGTTTATTTTGCCAAAATAAAAAATATATATCTAGCGATTTCAAAAAAAATCCAAAATAAAATTAATAGAATTTACAATATATTAAAATTTAATTAGCTATCAGATTAAAAATTCTTACCAAATGGACTTCAACCAACTGTTTAATAAATTTCTATTAGCCATTTTAAATAGATGATCCAAACATCTTCTTAGCGAGATTGCTAATAGTTGATGGCTAATAACTTATATGTATGAATCGTTTGGTGAAATTGTATTAATTGTTTTTATTAGTATATCAAATGACCATTAAGAGAAACTAATCCAAATGTTGCCTTAATTTCTTCATTTTGCACAAAACAATAATCTCTCGAAGGACTTTTAACTTTAAAAGTTAAACATCTAACTATAGTGACTTTTAGCATATTTATAATTTTTTTTAAATTATGAATTATTTTTTAAAATAATGACATGTGATATAATTTATTAAATCTAAAATCAAATATACTTAAATTATTTAATTTTTATTTAAAATTAATTGATTTCATTTAATTATGGGAGTTTATAGATGAGTTTATATTTTTTAGAAATGAGCAATAATTCTCAATAATTAAAAATCATTCATAAAAAATTTATATTTAAAAGTAGTCAAATTATATATATATATATATATATATATATATATATATATATATATATATAAAACTAATATGTCAAATGCAATGTTCATATGTGCATGTGTCTTGTTCAATTAAATTTAGAATATTATAATTTGGTACGAGGAGGAGTTAATGCCCCCTTTTCTTTATGGTTCATTAGGGCATTATTTCATAAATGAGTAATAATATTTTTCAATAGTTAAGATTATTATATATTAAAAAAATTATAACACATGAAGTCTTAAAAAATAACCTATAATTAAAAAAAATTAAAATAATTATGGTTGACTACTTAATATTTAGCTTATATTTTATTTAATTTCACCAAAAAATTCATTTTATTTTCAAATAAATTTTAAATAAAATTCATTTTCAAATAAATTATTATTAATAAAGTGTGTTTAGTTCAAATAAATAATTTTATGGAATTCATTACAAATAAATTTCATATATTTATTATACTATGTTTAGTATAAATTTAGAATTTAAGTTAATTTTAATTTTGGTCAAAATACCCTTTTAAATAGATTGTAATTTATTTTTGTAGACACTCAATTCGGTCGGTCCGTGTTAGGGGACGAATTAGGGACGCTCAGTTTTATCAGCCCGTTGTTAAGTCTAATGATGAGAATATGAAACTTATACACAAGAACAAAACCTGAATCTCCAACTACAAATGGACTTGAAAGTCTAAAAGCCTAAAAAGCCCAAGACTTAGCCCAATTGTCCAAAAATAACCTAGGCCCGCTTGGCCCAACACAGGCCTAGGCCAAAGGAGCGTCACCTCAGTGCAATAGATGATTGCCTCTTTGGCAGTTGCTACAGAGGCGATCGCCTCATCATAGAAGTGTTGCCTTTGTGACAGACCACTTGTAGTTGTATTTAATACAGCTGCAGCCATGATGGCCAAGTGGTGTGGGCCCCACACCCCCCCAAACCTAATTTTACGTGAGAAATAAATTTTTAGGGGGAAGAGAAAGGCAATAGGGGTTCATGATAGGCTAGAGAGCCTAGGGGCATGGGCAAGGTAGGGGATAAAAAGAAAAAAAAAAAGGGGAGAGAAAAAGGGAAGAGGAAAAAAAACAAAAACCCATTATAAAAGAAGAGGAAGCGCTGGGAAAAAAAATAGAAAGGGACGTTCTTGAAAAGGGAGAGGAGAAAACCAAGATAAAAAAAAGGTTCATTTCCTTTAAGAAGAAGAAGGTAAAGAACTTGATTGAAAGTGAAGCTCACATCTTAGTGAAAATCAACATCCAAGAGCACATCTCTAAGGGTCAATCATTTAACAAAGCTTACATTCAAGTAAAACATCTTCATCTCCTTGTCATTTAGATACTTACTTTGCATGTGATTTAGTTTATTAGTTTATTTTATGTATATTTTAGGTTTGTTGCACTCATTACTTTATTTGATGGGTTTGATCTATTGACTTTGTATGTAGCTTTAGTTTAGTATGCTTTTTGGATATTTATGTATACATTTGCTTGCTTAGGATAGAAGTTTAATCATTTTGAAAGACAGAAAGAGCCTATTAATCAAAGGCGATCGTTACATTGACAGTCCTCTAGGCAATCTGGCCCTTCTTTTATTGTAGTCCTGATTGATTCTGCCATGTCATTTGTGTTGAGAAGCTTATTAAAGAGGCGACATAGAGGCGTCGCCTCCTGTCAAAGAGGTGTCGCCTCTTGTGAATAAGGCGATCGCTCCATCACAGAGGTGATCACCACATTGACAGGCCTTCAGATAATTCGGCCATTTTTCCTTTATGAAAATTTGCATGACTCTCATCTTTTAGGCCCTTTTTTACTTGTAACCACCATGTTGCATGATGTAGTATGCATGATAATATTTTAATCATTTGAGGAATTTTTCTTAGTTTGCATTAAGAAATCTCTTGAGAGTATTATTTGTAAAATTTTGTTATGTATAATGTTGTGTTTTGCAAGAGGAAACTAACTATATGTTATTGCAGGAATTACTTGATGATCCACATCATTGAGTAGTTACTGTCATTAGCTAATTCCTTAGACCATTACACTTGTGTAAATAGTTTATTACTAATTTACCTTTGGTATATGTATGGTTTATTTTCTGTATATTATTCTTTTATTTGGCCTAAAAGCATTGTAATCCTTAATCTCTTTCCCCTTTTCTAATTTGAATGAATGGTTGTAAATATTGATTATTTATCTTGCTTATGATGAATGGCGGGACTAAATACATGAAAAGAATTAATATGCAAACTTGGACTTAACTATAAAATTTGGCGATTATCCAAAGGCAATTACAATACGTGTGGTAATAAAGAAATAATTGAATAACTAAAGGTAATAATACACAAAACACAAACGGAGGCCAACCGTAAGGTTGGGTGAGCATTCAAATGCTCATACCCAGTTTTTGAACCCGTTCTTTGAAGATGGCTTCTGGGAACCTCCGTCGAATCCAATTAAATAACAATAAATCAATAAACAAATAATAAAATATTAGGGTAAAATACTAAACCCTAATTAAATAAATATATACACACATAGGCTTTATTTAGTATTTTAAAAATACGTATGAGTTCATGCAAGTCTGAAAATATGTTTAAAATAATTAATAATAAATTATTTACGTGAAAATTTCCCCAAAAATGCAAGTCCTGGGAAAATTTTACGTAAAGCACTGTAAATAATACACAATAATTAAAATAGATTTTAAATACATATCAACTCATAAAAATATCATATAATATACAAAAATTATTAACACTGCATATCCCGATACAGTGTAAAAATATTTTAAAAACACGGGATATTACAGTCTTCCCCCCGTACAAGAATTCATCCCTGAATTCCAGAAAATAAGATCAAGAAGGAAAGAGATACGGGAAAGAAGCTCGCATCTTAGCTTCAGTCTCCCACGTATGCTCCTCAACTCTATCGCTACGCCATAGAACCTTGACCATCGGAATCTGCTTCGAACGCAACTGTCGAACTTGATAATCTACGATCGCCACAAGTTCTTCCACAAATGTCAAATCTTCACTTACTTCTACACTATCGGGCTACAGCACGTGTGAAGGATCTGAGATATACTTTCTTAACATCGAGATATGAAATACTGGATGCACCTGTGACATACTCGGAGGCAAATCCAACTGATATGTAACAGTGCCAACTCTCTCCAGAATCTCAAACGGTCCAATATATCTCGGTGCTAACTTACCCTTCCTACCAAATCTCATCACACCCTTCATCGGAGATACCTTCAGAAAAACAAAATCTCCAACCTGAAACTCCACATCTTTGCGCCTAGGATCCGCATAACTCTTCTGTCTGCTAACTGCG
The DNA here is from genome assembly GCA_947683625.1 of Mallotus nudiflorus. Lineage (NCBI taxonomy): Eukaryota > Viridiplantae > Streptophyta > Magnoliopsida > Malpighiales > Euphorbiaceae > Mallotus > Mallotus nudiflorus. Next base: position 172,544 of record CANTUR010001349.1, on the reverse strand, counting down.
GTCTCTAATCTGCGCTTAATCACGATAACTTTCTCTGCAGCATCCTGAACCATCTCAGGTCCAGTCAAAGCTCTCACACCAATCTCATCCCAACTCAAAGGGGATCTACACTTCCTTCCATACAACACCTCATACGGTGCCATACCAATACTGCTATGGTAGCTGTTATTATATGCAAACTCAACGAGTGGCAAATGATCATCCCAGCTACCTCCCAAATCCAAGACACACATCCTCAACATATCTTCCAGTGTCTGGATCGTCCTCTCAGACTGACCATCTGTCTGAGGATGAAAAGCAGTACTGAAATCCAACCTAGTGCCCATCGCTTCCTGCAACTTCTGCCAAAAACGAGAAGTAAACACCGAACCTCTATCTGACACAATGGACACAGGTACTCCATGAAGGCACACAATATGCTTCACGTACAACTTCACCAATCTAGCTACAGAATAAGTGGATTTCACAGGCAAGAAATGTGCAGACTTCGTTAACTAGTCTACAATCACCCAGATGGAATCGTATCCATCCTTCGAATGAGGTAAACCGACCATAAAATCCATAGCTATCCTTTCCCACTTCCACTCGGGAATAGAAAGAGGCTGAAGCTTCCCATAAGGCTTATGATGTTCGGCTTTCACTTGCTGACACGTCAAACACTTCACAACATAATCAGCAACATCCTTCTTCAATCCATCCCACCAATATAGATCTCTGATACTGTGGTACATCTTAGTAATGCCCGGATGAACGTTGTAAGCTATAGAATGTGCTTCCTCTAGGATCTCTTCTCTCAAGTCATCCACATCAGGAACACACAATCTACCACTGATCCATAACACACCATCATCATCAAGTGTGAAATCAATGAACTTCCCTGCTCTGACATTCTCTACAAGCTCTTCTAAAATAGGATCTCGGCTCTGAGCTGCTTTAATCCTATCCCTCAATACAGATCGTACTTTAAATTGAGCTAGCAGTCCACCTGATCTACTAAGCTTCATCATCAGACCTTGATCCACCAACAGATGCAATTCCTGGATCAACGGTCTCCTCTCAACACTGATGTGAGCAAGACTGCCTGAGGACTTCCTACTCAAGGCATCTGCTACCATATTAGCTTTACCCGGATGATATAGAATCTCATAGTCGTAATCCTTCAATAATTCCAACCATCTCCTCTGCCTCAGATTCAGATCTCGCTGCTGGAAAATGTACTTAAGGCTCTTGTGATCAGTAAAAATCTCACAAGTCACCCCAAGGAGAAATGCTAGGTCTGATAAAACCCTTATCCAACAACTCTTGCAACAGCTCCTTCAACTCTCTTAACTCTGCAGGAGCCAGACGATAGGGTGGCATAGATATAGGAGTAGTACCTGGAACCACATCTATACAGAATTCAATCTCTGTATGAGGTGGTAAACCTGGCAACTCCTCGGGAAAAACATCAAAAAACTCACAAGCAACAGGAACATCTGTGAGTGACAACTTCTCCACTGAAGTATCCCTAACCAATGCCAAATATCCCTGACATCCTTTCCTCAACAACTTCCTAGCCGTAATAGCAGAAATAAGATTCTGAGGTGCTGAACTCCTATCACCAACAAACTTAAACTCTGCTTCATCAGGAATTCTGAAAGTCACCTCTTTATTCCTGTAATCTACCACGTCATAGTGCTGAGATAACCAATCCATTCCCAAAATAACATCAAACTCCATCACATCCAATAAAATCAAATCAGCGGGTAATTCTCTATCTCTCACGAGAACTGGACAACCAGAAAGAACAATATCGATGTCCAAAGAATCGCTTAGAGGAGTGGCAACAAACAAAGGAAAAGCCATCCTCGAAGCTTGCCAATAAGATTTAAAAGCAAAAACAGGAGAAACAAACGAATGCGTGGCACCCGAATCAAACAAAACCCATGCATCCAGGTAACAAATAGAAACAATACCTGCCACGACTGCATTAGATGCCTGAGCATCCTGCTGAGTAAGATGAAAGACTCTGGCCTATCCTCGACCTCCCTGCTGACTGGTAGAAGCCTGGCCAACACCTCTGGCACCTCCTCTAGTATCTCTACCATGACTCTGCTATGGAACAAACTGAGCGGAACTCTGATGCTGAGCTGGTGGTAACTGAAATGGCACGGGTGCATCACTAGCAATCGACTGTTGTGGGTGCTGATACCCAAAATAAGGACACGATCTGGCAAAATGTCTTGTCTGCCCACATCTGAAGCATGTCAGTGGTGTCAGATAACACGGTCCCTGATGGACTCTACCACAAGTTTGACAAACACTGGTCGCTGATCCAGAACTACGACCACTGCTGCTCCTCGAAGCACCTGATCCAAATCTGAATGATCTACACTGACCTCCATGGCCATGTCTACTGCTCTGATGCACTCGTTGCTGCTGTCTCTGACTCTGCTGAGTCAGACCTCGCTGCTGACTACTCGCTCCAACATGAAAACTAGAGTATGGTGTAGTCTGCAATCCACTCGACTGAACTCCCAATTGGTAATAATCAGGCTTTGCTCCCTGTGTAACTAGCCTAAACTCAATCTCCTTAGCCAACTCAATCACAGACTCCAGAGTAAGACCTGCTGTAGGCATACCAGCAAAAGCTGAACCCAAACCAGTAACGTAGGTAGTGACTGCGATCTCACATCAGATCCTCTGCATATCTACCCAGACGAAGAAACTCTCGGGTATACTCCTCTACAGATCGATCTCCATAAGAAATACTAGTCAAACGGAGATGATAACTCAAACGAAGAGGCTCTGGACAGAATCTCCTCAAAAATCGCTCTCGGAACTAAGCCTACGTCATCGTCATCATATAAGGCTGGATCATCTGAATGAACCAATCTAAGGCTGGTCCCTCAACAGACAACTCGACGATCATGATCCACTGGTACTCGGTATGAGCAGTCCTAGTCCTAGTCTCAATTGCGTGCAGAAAATCTAACGGATCGAAAGTACCATCAAACACAATCCTACCAACTCGGGCATAGAACAAAGCTGCCTCAGGGTCAGACATACCCTGCTGATAGGCAGGCTGAACAGGCTGAATAACTGGAGGAACAGGAACATCAAACTCAGGCTCAACAGGCTCCTCGTCTTGTAACTCTCTCTGCCTACGGCGACCTGCCGCTCCTCGAGGTCTACCTCTGCCACGACTTCTACGTCTAACTGGCTGCTCAGGAGGTAAAACCTCATCCTGAAAAGACTCATCATCCTCATCCTCAACGACCGGTGGAGCGACACGCCCTCGCCTCCTCATTCTAAAAAGACAAACGGAAAGATGCAGACAAAACAGACAACGGAGGAATAACACTAAAAACTACAGCAAGGAATACTCATCAAGTCATACTCGAACCTAATACACTGCAGTAGTTCAATAGAAAACACAACTCTGAAAACTAGGGCCACAGCTCACACAACTAAGCCCTGACACAGAACTCCGCTTTGATACCAACTTTGTCACGACCCAAAACAGGGGTCATGACCGACGCTAAGGAACGGGAATTCTTTCGAATCCGGAACCCATAGCAAGCTTAAAAATAAAATAAAACATGCAATAATAGTAGCAATATATAATGCAACGGAAATAAAAATCATAAATATAATAATAACATTTCCAACAACTGGATTTAATTTAAATCTCAAATCATCACATATATAAAATCTCTTTAATACAATCCAGTTCAAATTCTTAAAATGCATCTCGCATAAATAAAATACATAATATCTCACAATTAATTTACAACTACTGCAGTGTCTAGATTATAAAAATAAGACTCAAGTAAGCAATTTACACAAAGAAGCCGGGGCGGAAGAAATCCGGCGTATCGACTTGCTACTGAGGTTTGAAGATGTTGACTCTCCTGAAAAATTATCAACGGAGGGGAGTCAGACCTCACTGAGTGAATTACTATAATATATATACATACACACTAAATGACAATGCATACAATCAACAGTATATATATAATATGTATATATACAGGCAATTACACACAGATGCAAAAAATCATTTTTTATATATTTTTATTGAAAATTACAGTTTATGAAGGATCACATAGAACCCTAGAATATTGCAACCTCGAAAATAGTGTTAGACAACACTCTAGCCATACAGGCTCACTTATTCCAAATATATCCACTTAATCCATTTAGACAGTAGACTGGCCCCGAGACACTAAGTCAACCGAGCTCCAGCAGTCTGACTGCCAGTATGATTGGCCTCGAGACACTTGGTCAACCGAGCTCCAGCAATCACACCCAAACCATATCTCACACATAACAATAATCACATTCAATCAGTATCCATAAATAAGTTAGTAATATAGCCTAAATACTATAGGCATACCGGTACGTACTCGGTCATAGTGCTGCCCACTAGGTAGAACGTTCTATCGATATCCTTCATTAATAAATATAAAACATTCATTCACAAATAAATGATGCATGAAGTTTAATAAAATATCAACATAAACCATATATATACTAGAAATATAACAAAAGTAAACTAGGTATATTTCGAGTATATATATACGTCAAATAATTCCAATATAATACAGAATAAACTAAAATATACCAAAATATACATAAAAGCATTTTTAAGAATAATTTAGTTATACAACATGCATATAGTTGAAAAATATACCAAAATATACTGAAAAAAAACCTAAGTAATACTTAAATCATTTATGTATATTTTATTAAAATAAAGCATACTTTTCTAAAACATGCATCCTAAAGCATATATATATAGTATAGTAACTCACAAATCAGTGCGCTCCACGAGATGGATCCGACGGGCCTGGTCCACTAGCCCTCGGTCTCAGTGCAACTAAATAAGCAATAAATAATAGACATCAGAATAAACCTAACAGAAATCCTAGAATTCGATCTAGAGTATTAAATACGGAAACAGAATTAGGGTTCGACTGGACGTCACATTTTACGAGAATTCTATCAAAAATCCGACAGAACCCTCCCCTGTAAAACGGACATCTCTCTACTCAAAAGAGTAGAGCCGACCCTACAAGGAAATACACTTCGAAACACAAGCACAACACAAATCCATAACCCCTCGGTCGGACTCCAAACTACAGTCCACCGACCGGGGTCCACAAACACAGAACAATTCTGATAATACCAAAAATACCCTTATAACATAGAAATACATTTTATACATAGAAATTACATAATTAACCTTAAAACACTATAAAAAACCATTAAAAACTCATTTTATTAGTAAAATTGTATATTATATATATAATTGAAAATAATTTACGAAAAATAGTTTTAATTAGTTAAAAATACTAAATAATTTGTAGAAATCATTTTTATACTTTAAATAACTATTAAAACCAATTAAATTACATTTTTAACCATTTTGTGTAAAAATACCAAAATACCCCTATATATATAAATATACTAAAATTACTTCAAAAATTCACCAAAAAATTATACAATTATCCAAAATTAATTTTATCAATATATTTATCAATAATATTAATAATTAAACTCAATTAACCAATTAAATTCAATTAAAAACATAATTAACCCTAATTTCCCAAATTACATAAACTTCAATAATTCAAAATAAATACTTCAAAATTCATAAAAATTCCAAATAAATTCCTATAATTCATTTCAACACCTAAATTGACCATAAAACACAATTTCATAATTTAAATAATTAATTTCATAAAATTAGAAAATAATATTAAAATATTCAAAAATACCCAAAAATCCAAAAAATCTCCAAAAATTCCAAAAAAATTCATACATGTATATTAAGCTACTAGGATCAACATTTTTGAAGGTAGTTTTCATGAATCAATCAATTCGAAGCTCAAAAAAATCAAAAACCCTAATATGGCTGAATTTGAAAAATCAAAACCTAAGCAATTCTAGACCATTTTAGCTCAAACCAAAGCTAGAATCACACTCACCGGAGCTCAAGGAGAAGAAAGAGACCAGCGGTGTTGAAAATGGTGGCCGAAATCATCATCGACGGCGAGGAGAAGAATTTCGGCCAAAAATGGAAAAATAGCTCGCGGGCGCCAGGGAAGGAAGCTGCTGACGGTGGGGGACGGCTGGGAACGATGGTGGCAAGCCGGGAGGCACACCGACGGTAGGTGAACGGCGTGACAGACGGTGGTGAGGGGTGGGTCGGTGCGCTCGGGAGAAGAAGAAGAAGAGAGAAGAAGAAGGAGAAAAAAAAGAAAGAAAAGAAAAAGAAAAAGAAAAAAGAAAAATAATAATAAAAAATAATTTTAATAAAATATTTAAAAAAAATCACACCCACACATATAATTTAATATTTTAATAATTTATTGATAAATAAAATAATTAAATAATAATAAATTAATAGACAAATAATAAAATATTAGGGTAAAATACTAAACCCTAATTAAATAAATATATACACACATAGGCTTTATTTAGTATTTTAAAAATACGTATGAGTTCATGCAAGTCTGAAAATATGTTTAAAATAATTAATAATAAATTATTTACGTGAAAATTTCCCTGAAAATGCAAGTCCCGGGAAAATTTTACGTAAAGCACTGTAAATAATACACAATAATTAAAATAGATTTTAAATACATATCAACTCATAAAAATATCATATAATATACAGAAATTATTAACACTGCATATCCCGATACAGTGTAAAAATATTTTAAAAACACGGGATATTACAATTGTATACTCTGAAAGATTTGTATTTGATTATTACGAATATGTATACATTTATGAAAGGATTTGGAGAATTTATTTTATATATTGATTCAAAAAATTTAAATTATATCATACTTTTTATTTATTTATTGTATGATTTTATTTTCTTAGGCTTGCTACGAGTTCCGGATTCGAAAGAATTCTCATTCCCTAGCGCCGGTCATGACTCCTAGTTTGGGTCGTGACATCAATAGCACGTGCTACCTAGTGGGTAGCACTAGGACCGAGTACGTACCAATACGACGATAGAATTTAGGTTAAATTACTAACCTATTGTGGATATTGATTGGATTGATTTGATTGATGTGTGATGTGATTTTGGGAGTGTGATTGTTGGAGCTCGATTGTCCAAGTGTCTCGGGGCTAATCACACTGATAGTTAGACTGCTGGAGTTCGGTTGGACTTAGTGTCTCAGGGCCAGTCTATTGTCCAAATGGAACAAGTGAATTTATTTGGAATAAGTGAGCCTATATGGCTAGAGTGTTGTCTAATACTATTTGAGGTTGTGATTATCTAGGGTTCTATTTGATCCTTCATAAACGGATGTTATTTTTGGTATTATATAAAATGATTTTTGCTGCATCCATGTGTATTTTTCTGTATCTATATTTATTATATATACTATTAAATGTGTGCATTTGTCATTTAGCTATGCATGTATATATATTATAACAATTCACTCAGTGAGGTCTGACTCCCCTCCGTTGACTATTTTTTCAAGAGAGTTTTCGTCTTCAGACCTTAGTAGCAGACCTTTACGCCGAATTTCTTTTGTCCCGACTTTACTATGTAAATTGCTCACTTGATTTTATTTTATATTCTAGACACTACAGTAGTTGTAGTCAAGTTATGGGATTTATGTATTATATTTGTATGAGATTTATATTTTAAAGGATTGAAACGAAAATTTGTATTAAAAGATATTATATATTTGAGATGATTTTATTTTATCTAATGAGTTGGTGGATTATATTATTACATATGAGATTTTAATTTTAGCTGCAAGATATTTTATTTATGTTATATTATTACATGTTTTTATTTTATTTTAAAGGCTTGTTATGGGTTCCGGATTCGAAAGAATTCCCGTTCCCTAGCGCCGGTCATGGCCCCTGTTTTGGGTCATGACACAATCACACTGACAGTCAGACTGCTGGAGCTTGATTGACTTAGTGTCTTAGGGCTAGTCTACTGTCCAGTTGGACTAAGTGAATTATTTGGAACTAAGTGAGCCTATATAGCTTAAGTGAGTTCTATTGATATTGAAGTTACGAGATATAGGGTTCTATTTGATCCTTCATAAATTGATGGTTTTCATTATAAAATGATTTTTCTTTGCATCTGTGTGTATATGCTTGTATATATATTTATTATATATACTATTGAGTGTCTGCATTTGACATTTAATTATGCATGTATATATATTATAATAATTCACTCAGTGAGGTCTGACTCCCCTCTGTTGATATTTTTCAAGAGAGTCTTCATCTTCAGACCTCAGCAGTAGACCTGTCCGCCGGATTTCTTCCACTCTGGCTTTATTATGTAAATTGCTTATCTGAGTTTTATTTTGTACTCTAGACACTGCAATAGTGATTATACTTTAATTTGTTGTGAGCTGTATTTATATTTATAAATGTATGAGATTTTAAATTATGAGTGTTACTCTGAAATATTTGTACTTAAAGATTTTATTATATATATGTGAGATGTGAATTATGTTGTTAAAGTGAGCTAAGAAATTATTATTTTATATTCGAGATTTAATTTCCACTGTATAAATATTTTATTTATTTTATTATATGGCATGCTTTTATTTTTAAGGCTTGCTACGAGTTCCGGATTTGAAAGAATTCTCGTTCCTTAGTGTCGGTCATGACCCCTGTTTTGGGTCATGACAGTAAGGTTGGGTGAGCATTCAAACTCTCACACCCAATTTTTGAATCCATTTTTGAGAACTTCCGTGGAATCCAATTGTTGTATAAGTGTGTCCCAACTTTCATCTGGTTGGCGACTCCATCTCTGACTAGGCTTAAGACATATCTTATATTTCCAAGTGGGCCTCAAGCCCATATAATACCGTGGTCGCCAAACATTTGGACACACGCTAAATCCCACCACCTCTACTAATTATATTTATGATTTTTTAATTTTAATATTTTAATTAAGATTTTATTTTTCTTTTCACTTCAGAACATATTAATCTATCTATATAAAATATATAAAAGTTAAAAAGAGTACACATTTAACTAGGTAGAACAAATTTTATCATATGATATTTTTATTCCTAACTACATTTTTTAATTTCAATAATAAATAATTAAAAAATATAATCACAAAGTTTATAACCTTTAATATTTTATTTATTATTATTTTAAGCTTTAAAATTTTTTCTTTATTATTATATTTTTATTTGTAATTTTTATACTTTTATGGTTTTTTATTTATTTAAAATATTTGTGTATCTCTTTATTGTGTTTGATAAAAAATATTTTGTACAACCAGTACATTGTGCGAGCTCTAAACTAGTATCATATAATATGTTAGTCAATTATGGTATGTTTTGTTCAGTTAATCGTAGCAACTGATAGCTGTTAGTTCATTAATTGTAGTATTTGGTAAAATTCTTTTGAACTGTTGTTGTTAGTATATAAATTGATTATTATGAATATGATTTGTTATTTTTATATAATAATAATAGTAAGGAAAAAGGTATAAATTGGACCATAAATTGGGCACCAAAGTTGACATTGAACATTAATATATATATTTTTATAGTTTGGACCTTAATTTTTAAAAATTAGTGCAAATTGTATGTAATATCCCGTGTTTTTAAATATTTTTATACTACATCAGGATATACAGTGTTAATAATTCTTATATATAATATTGATATTTTATGAGTTGCTATTTAATTAAAGCTAATTTTAATTGTTTTATATTATTTTAAGTACTTTACGTAAAATTTTCCCGAGACTTGCATTTTCGGGGAAATTTACACGTAAGTAATTTAATATTAATTATTTTAAATGAATTTACAAAATTGCATGAGTTCATACATTATTTTAAATGTCATATATATATATATATAAATAATTAAATTAGAGTTTATTTCCATTAAGTCATACTATATTATATAGTTATTATTTAATTAGCATGTGTATGTGTACATATATATATATTATTGTGTATTTTAAAATATGTGGTGTGTGATTTTCTTAAATATTATATAAATATATTTTTAATAAAAATTATTAAAGTTATTAATATATATATATATATATAACTTTGCAAAATTACCAAACCTACCCCCCCTTTTCGTCTTCCTCCCGACGCCACCTCTTCCCCCTTCCCACTGCAACTCCGGCCGACTACCGTCGGTGTGCCTCCCGGACGTCCACCCTCTTCCTTCAGTAGCTCCGCCACTCCCTTCACCCTCTTTGGTGCCGGTGAAGCCAAGAAAAACCATTTTGGTCGAAAGTTGCTTGAGTTTATTTTTTTATTTTAGGCTTGCTACTGGCTTCAGATTTGAAAGAATTCCCATTCCCTAGCACCAGTCATGGCCCCTGTTTTGGGTCGTGACAAAGTTGGTATCAGGGCGGAGTTTTGTGTTAGGGCTTAGTTGTGTGAGTCGTGGCCCTAGTTTTCAAGTTGTGTTTTCTTTTGGTAACTACTGCAGTGAATTAGGCTCGAGTATGTCTTGATAAGTATTCCTTGCTTTAGTTTTCTGCGTTATTTCTCCGTTGTCTATTTTGTCTAAATCTTCCGTTTGTCTTTTCAGAATGAGGAGGCGAGCGCGTGTCGCTCCACCGATCATTGAGGCCGAGGATGACGAGTCTTTTCAGGATGAGGTTTTACCTCCTGAGCAGCCAGTTAGACATAGAGGTCGTGGCAGAGGTAGACCTCGAGGAGCGGCAGGTCGCCGTAGGCAGAGAGAGATACAGGACAAGGAGCCTGTAGAGCCTAAGTTTGAGGATGTTCCTATACCTCTAGTCGTTCTGCCTATTCAGCCTGCCTATCAGCAGGGTATGTCTGACCCTGAGGCAGCTTTGTTCTATGCCAAAGTTGGCAAGATTGCGTTTGATGGGACTTCTGATCCGTTAGACTTTCTGCACGCGATTAAGACTCAGACTTGGACTGCTCATACCGAGTATCAGCGGATTATGATCATCGAGCTGTCTGTTGAGGGACCAGCCCTAGACTGGTTTATTCAGATGATTTAGCCCTATATGATGACAATGACCTGGGCTCAGTTTCGAGAATGGTTTATGAGGAGATTCTGTCCGGAGCCTCTTCGTATGAGCTATCGTCTCCGTTTAGCCAGTATTTCTCATGGTGATCAATTTGTAGAGGAGTACACCTGAGAGTTTCTCTAGCTGGGTAGATATGCAGAGGATCTGATGTAAGATCAGTATTTCATAGTCACTACCTACATTACTGGTTTGGGTTCTGCTTTTGCTGGTATGCCTACAATGGGCCTTACTCTCGAGTCTGTGATTAAGTTAGCCAAAGAAATTGAGCTGAGGCTAGTTAGGTAGGGAGCGATGCCTGATTATTACCAGCTAGGAGTTCAGTCGAGTGGATTGTAGACTACTTCATATTCGAGTTTTCATGTTGATTCAAGTAGTCAGCAGAGAGGTCCGACTCAACAGAGTCAGAGGCAGCAGCAGCGAGTGCATCGGAGCAGCAGACATGGCCGTGGAGGTCAACGTAGACCATTCAGATTTGGGTCAGGTGCTTCGAGCAACAGCAGTGGTCGCAGTTCTGGATCAGTTGCCAGTGTTTGCCAGACCTGCGGTAGAGTCCATCAGGGACCGTGTTATCTGACACCACTGACATGCTTCAGATGCGGGTAGACAGGACATTATGCCAGATCGTGTCCTTACTCTGGGTATCAGCAGCCACAGATTTCTCGATTCCCACAGCAGTCGATTGCTAGTGTTGCACCCGTTCCATTTCAGTTACCTCCAGCCCAGCATTAGAGTTCCACTCAGCTTATTCCACAGTAGGGTCATGGTAGAGGTACTAGAGGAGGTGCCAGAGGTGTTGGCTAGGCTTCTACCAGCCAGTAGGCAGATCAAGGACAGGCCAGAGTCTTCCATCTTACTCAGCGGGATGCTCAGGCATCCAATGCAGTCGTGGTAGGTATTGTTTCTGTTTGTTACCTAGATGCATGGGTTTTGTTTGATCCGAGTGCCACGCATTTGTTTGTTTCTCCTATTTTTGCTTCCAAGTCTTATTGGCAAGCTTCGAGGATGGCTTTTCCTTTATCTGTTGCCACTCCTCTAAGCGATTCCTTAGACACCGATATTATTCTTTCTGATTGTCCAATTCTTGTGGGAGATAGAGAATTACCCGCTGATTTGATTCTGTTGGATGTGATGGAGTTTGATGTTATTCTGGGAATGGACTGGTTATCTCAGCACTATGCCATGGTAGATTGTAGGAATAAAGAGGTGACATTCAGAATTCCTGATGAAGAAGATTTTAAGTTTGTGGGTGATAGGAGTTCAGCACCTCAGAATCTTATTTATGCTATTACGGCTAGGAAGTTGCTGAGGAAAGGATGTTAGGGATATTTGGCATTAGTCAGGGATACTTTAGTAGAGAAGTTATCACTCATAGATGTTCCTGTTGCCTGTGAGTTCCCTGATGTTTTTCCTAAGGAGTTGCCAGGTTTACCACCTCACAAAGAGATTGAATTCTGTATAGATGTGGTTTCAGGTACTACTCCTATATCTATGCCACCCTACAGAATGGCTCTTGCAGAGTTGAAAGAGTTGAAGGAGCAGTTGCAAGAGTTGTTGGATAAAGGTTTTATCAGACCTAGTGTTTCTCCTTGGGGTGCACCAGTCCTGTTTGTGAAAAAGAAGGATGGTACCCTGAGACTGTGCATTGACTACAGAGAGCTGAATTAGGTGACAGTGAAGAACAAGTATCCTCTTCTGAGGATAGATGACTTTTTTGATCAACTACAGGGTGTACAGTTCTTTTCTAAGATTGATTTGAGGTCGGGTTATCATCAGTTGCGGATTAGTGAAGCTGATATTCCTAAAACGGCATTTCGCACTCGATATGGCCACTATGAGTTTCTAGTAATGTAATATCCCGAGTTTTTAAATATTTTTATACTGCATCGGGATATGCAGTGTTAATAATTTTGTATATAATTATGATATTTTTACGAGTTGATATGTATTTAAAACTTATTTTAATTATTGTATATTATTTTAAGTGCTTTACGTAAAATTTTCCTGAGAATACTATTTTCGAGGAAATTTTCACGTAAATTATTTACTATTAATTATTTTAAATAGATTTTCAGACTTGCATGAGCTCATATATATTTTTAAAATACTAAATAATGTATATATGTGTACTTATTTATTTAATTAGGGTTTAATTAATTACCCTAATATTTTATTATTTATTAATTAGTTTTATTGTTATTTAATTATTTTTATTTAGTATTAAATTTTAAAATATTAAATTATATGTGTGTGGTGTATATTTAATGTGTGTGATTTTATATTATTTTAATATATAGTGTAAAGTATATATATATACATATTATAGTGTTAAAAATCAAAATTTTTGGCAAATTACCAATCTGCCCCCGACTCCTCTTCACCATCTCCGATCACCCTTCTCACCAAACCACCATCTGTCACGCCATTTTCTCACCATCAATGTGCCTCCCGACGTGCCACCTCCTTCCTCTAGACGTTCCGCCGCTTGCAGAGCCCCTTTCCGGCATCGGGAAGCTCGTTTTGGCCGGAGAAGCCGAATTCTTTCTCACCGTCGTTCATGATGTTTTTGGCCACCATTTTTGACACCGCTAGTCTATTTCTTCTCCTTGAGTTTCGGTGAGTGTGATTCCAAGCTTTGTTTCACTTAAAATGGTCTTGATTTGCTTAGGTTTCGATTTTGGTAATTCGGCCATTTTAGGGTTCTTGATTTTTTTGAACTTCGAATTGATTGATTCATGAAAAATTCCTTCACAAATGTTGTTTTAATTAGCTTAATCTACATGTGTGAATTTTTGTGGAATTTTTGGAGATTATTTTGATTTTTGGATATTTTTGAATATTTTAATATTATTTTCTAATTTTTGAAAATTAATTAATTAAATTATGAAATTGTGTTTTATGATAAATATAGGTGTTAAAATTAATTATATAAATTTATTTGGAATTTTTATGAATTTCTATGTATTTATTTTGAATTTATTTAGGTTTATGTAATTTTGGAAAATTAGGTTAATTGTGTTTTTAATTGAAATTAATTAGTTAATTGAGTTTAATTATTGATATTATTGATAAATATGTTGAGAAAATTAATTTTGTGCAATTACATCATTTTTAGTGAATTTTTGGAGTAATTTTAGTACGTACATATATATATATAGGGATATTTTGGTAATTTTACCCTAAATTGACTAAAAATGTAATTAAATTGGTTTTAATAGTTTTTTAAGGTATAAAAATGATTTCTACAAATTATTTAGTATTTTTAATTAATTAAAACTATTTTTCGTAAATTATTTTCAATTATATATATAATATATGATTTTTCTAAATAAATGAGTTTTTATTGGTTTTTAATGTGTTTTAGGGTTAATTACGTAATTTCTACTTATTAAATGTATTTCTGTGATAAGGGAATTTTTGGTATTTCCATAATTGCTCTATGATTGTGGACCCCGATCGGTAGATTGTAGTTTGGAGTCCGACCGAGGGGTTGTGAATGTGATTCTATGTCTATTTTTTGAAGTGTGTTTCTTTACAGGGCCGGCTCTACTCTTTGAGTAGAGAGATATCCATTTTACAGGGGAGGTTCTACCGAATTTTTGGTAGAATTCTCGTAAAACGTGATGTCCGGTCAAACCCTAATTCTGATTCTATGTCCAATATTCTAGATTGAGTTTCTAGGATTTTTTTGTTAGGTTTATTATGATGTCTGTTATTTTTGTATGTTTAGTTGCGGTGAGACCGAGGCCTAGTGGACCAGGCCCGTCAGACCCATCTCAAGGAGCGCACTAAGTGTGAGTTAGTATTTTATATATATGTGCTCTAGGGTGCATGATTTTAGAAATATATGTCTTATTTTGATAAAATATGCATAAATGGTTTAAATATTACTTAATTTTATTTTTAGTTTATTTTTGGTTTATTTTCTGTATATTTTAAACTATATGCATGTCTTATTAATGAATTATGCTTAAAATATTTTTGAAATATATTTCTAGCTTATTTTGCAATTATATTGGATTTCTTTGACATATATACACTCGAAATATACCTGGTTTACTTTTGGTATATTTCTAGTATATATATGGTTTATGTTGCTATTTTATTTAAATTCATGCATCATTTATTTTTATGAATGCATGCTTTATATTTAAAATGAAGGATATCAATAGAACGTGCTACCTAGTGGGCAGCACTAGGACCGAGTACGTACCGGTACGCTTATAGCATTTAGGCTGTATTACTAACCTACTTGAGGATATTGATTGGATATGATTGTTTGATATGTGAGAAATGATTTGGGAGTATGATTGCTGGAGCTCAATTGACCAAGTGTCTTGGGGCCAATCACACTGACAGTCAGACTGCTGGAGCTCGGTTGACTTAGTGTCTCGGGGCCAGTCTACTGTCCAAATGGATCAAGTGACCATATTTGGAATAAGTGAGCCTGTATGGCTAGAGTGTTGTCTAACACTGTTTGAGGTTTCGATTTTCTAGGGTTCTATTTGATCCTTCATAAATGGTGATTTTCAATAAATATATAAAATGATTTTTATTACATTTGTGTGTAATTGCTTGTATACATACATACTATATATACTTTCGACTGTGTGCATTGGCATATAGTATGCATGTATATATATTATAGTAATTCACTCAGTGAGGTCTGACTCCCCTCTGTTGACCATTTTTTAGGAGAGTCTTCTTCCTCAGACCTCAGTAGTAGGCCTGTATGCCGGATTTCTTTCGCCCAGGCTTCTTTATGTAAACTGCTTATCTGAGTCTTGAGTTTTATTTTGATAATCTAGACACTGTAGTAGTTGTAGATAAATTATGGGTTTTATGTATTATATAAGTGTGAGTTATGTATTTTGAGAATTTGAACTAAAACTTGTATTAAAGGATTTATCTATATATGAGATATGGATTATTATTTTGATATTTATGATTTTATTTCCGCTGCATTAAGAGTTATTGTTATTACTATTGCATGTTTCATTTTATTTTTAGGCTTGCTACGGGTTCCGGATTCGAAAGAATTCCCGTTCCCTAGCGCCGGTCATGGCCCCTGTTTTGGGTCGTGACAGGTAATGTCTTTTGGTTTGACTAATGCACCAGCAGCTTTTATGGACCTGATGAACAGGGTATTCAGACCATATGTGGATCAGTTTGTGGTAGTCTTCATCGATGATATACTGGTTTATTCGAGGAGTATGGAGGAGCATGTATATCACTTGAGGACTGTACTACAGACACTGAGAGATCATCAACTTTATGCTAAATTCTCGAAGTGTGATTTCTGGATGGAGAGTGTTTCTTTTCTTGGACACGTGGTGTCTAAAGAAGGTATCCAGGTTGATCCACAGAAGATTGAAGCAGTGTCTGAGTGGCCTAGACTGACTTCTGTTACTAAGATTCAGAGTTTTCTGGGTTTAGCTGGGTATTATAGATGGTTTGTGTAGGATTTTTCCAGAATTGCAGCACCTCTAACCCGCTTGACTAAGAAGAATGTTAGATTCGAGTGGTTAGAAGCTTGTGAGAATAGTTTTTAATTGTTGAAGGAGAAATTTACCACAGCACCAGTGTTAGCCTTGCCTAATAGTGTGGACAAGTTCACAGTCTATTGTGAGGCCTCTAGAGTAGGCCTTGGTTGTGTGTTGATGCAGAATGGAAGGGTGATAGCCTATGCTTCAAGGCAGTTGAAGAAGCATGAGCAGAACTATCCCACACATGACTTTGAAATGGCTGCAGTGATCTTTGCTTTAAAGATCTGGAGACATTACCTGTACGGGGTGACTTGTGAGATATTTACTGATCACAAGAGCCTTAAGTACATTTTCCAGCTGAGAGATCTGAATCTGAGGCAGAGGAGATGGTTGGAACTGTTGAAAGATTATGACTGTGAGATCTTATATCATCCGGGTAAAGCTAATGTGGTAGCAAATGCCTTGAGTAGAAAGTCCTCAGGTAGTCTTGCTCATATCAGCGTTGAGAGGAGACCGTTGATCTAGGAGTTGCATCTGATGGTGGATCAAGGTCTGATGATGAAGATTAGTAGATCAGGTGGACTGCTAGCTCAGTTTAAGGTACGATCTATACTGAGAGATAGAATTAAAGCAGCTCAAAGTCGAGATCCTATTCTAGAAGAGCTTATAGAGAATGTCAGAGTAGGGAAGTTCACTAATTTCACACTCGATGATGATGGTGTGTTGTGGATTAGTGGTAGATTGTGCGTTCTCGATGTGGATAACTTGAGAGAGGAGATTCTAGAGGAAGCACACTCTACAGCCTACAGTGTACATCCGGGTGTTACCAAGATGTACCACAGTATCAGAGATTTGTACTGGTGGGACGGATTAAAGAAAGATGTCGCTGATTATGTTGCTAAGTGCCTGACGTGTCAGCAAGTGAAAGCTGAACATCAGAAGCCTTTTGGGAAGCTTCAGCCTCTTCCTATTCCTGAGTGGAAGTGGGAAAGGATAGCTATGGATTTTGTGGTTGGTTTACCTCGTTCTAAGGATGGATACGATTCCATCTGGGTGATTATAGACAAGTTGACAAAGTCTGCACATTTCTTACCTGTGAAAGCCACTTATTCTGTAGCTAGATTGGCGAAGCTATATGTAAAGCATATTGTGTGCCTTCATGGAGTACCTGTGTCCATTGTGTCAGACAGAGGTTCAGTGTTTACTTCTCATTTTTGGCAGAAGTTGCAGGAAGCGATGGGCACTATATTGGACTTCAATACTGTTTTTCATCCTCAGACGGATGGTCAATCTGAGAGGATGATCTAGACACTGGAAGATATGTTGAGGATTTGTGTTCTGGATTTAGGAGGTAGCTGGGATGATCATTTTCCACTCGTAGAGTTTGCATATAATAACAGCTACCATAGCAGTATTAGCACGACACCATACGAGGTGTTGTATGGAAGGAAGTGTAGATCCCCTTTGAGTTAGGATGAGATTGGTCAGAGAGCTTTAACTAGACCTGAGATGGTTCAAGATGCTGTAGAGAAAGTCGTCGTGATTAAGCACAGATTAGAGACTGCAGTTAGCAGGCAGAAGCGCTATGCAGATCCTAGGCATAGAGATGTGGAATTTCAGGTCGGGGATTTTGTTTTTTGAAGGTGTCTCTGATGAAGGGTGTTATGAGATTTGGCAGGAAGGGTAAGTTAGTACCGAGATATATCAGACCGTTTGAGATTTTAGAGAGAGTTGGCACTGTTGCATATTGGTTGGCTTTGCCTCCGAGTATGTCACAGGTGCATCCGATGTTTCATATCTCGATGCTGAGGAAGTATATCTCAGACCCTTCACACGTGTTGTAGCCCGACAGTGTAAAAGTGAGTGAAGATTTAACGTTTATGGAAGAACCTGTGGCGATTATTAATTATCAAGTTTGACAATTGGGGTCGAAACAGATTCCGATGGTCAAGGTTCTGTGGCATAGCAACCGAGTTGAGGAGCATACGTGGGAGACTGAAGCTGAGATGCGAGCTTCTTACCTGTATCTTTTTCCTTCTTGATCATGTTTTCTGGAATCCAGGGACGAATTCTTGTAAGGGGGAAAGACTGTAATATCTTGTGTTTTTAAATATTTTTATACTGCATTGGGATATGCAATGTTAATAATTCTTATATATAATATTGATATTTTATGAGTTGTTATTTAATTAAAGCTAATTTTAATTGTTTTATATTATTTTAAGTACTTTACGTAAAATTTTCCCGAGACTTGCATTTTCGGGGAAATTTACATGTAAGTAATTTAATATTAATTATTTTAAATGGATTTACAAAATTGCATGAGTTCATACATTATTTTAAATGTCATATTAAAATGTACATATACATGCATATATATATATATATATAAATAATTAAATTAGGGTTTATTTCCATTAAGTCATACTATATTATATAGTTATTATTTAATTAGCATGTGTATGTGTACATATATATATTATTGTGTATTTTAAAATATATGGTGTGTGATTTTCTTAAATATTATATTAATATATTTTAATAAAAATTATTAAAGTTATATATATATATATAACTTTGCAAAATTACCAAACCTACCCCCCCTTTTCTTATTCCTCCCGATGCCACCTCTTCCCCCTTCCCGCTGCAACTCCGGCCGACTACCGTCGGTGTGCCTCCTGGACATCCACCCTCTTCCTCCAACAGCTCCGCCACTCCCTTCACCCTCTCCAGCGCCGGTGAAGCTAAGAAAAACAGTTTTGGCCGAAAGATGCATCTTCCTCCACACGTTGAGATTTCGGCCACCAAATCCCCTCTTTCTGGTGTCATTGAACTCCTCTGAGGCCATTGAAGACGATTCTAAGCTTTGTTTAAGCTTAAAACTCGATTTGGTAAGGTTTTTGTTAATTTTTCAAATTCGGCCAGTTTAGCTTTTTGATTTTTTTTAAGCTTCAATTGATCGATTCATGAAAAATTCCTTAACAAAAGTTGCTCCCCTTAGCTTAATCTTCATGTGAATTTTTGTAGAATTTTTGAAATTTATTTTGATTTTTGGGTATTTTTTATTATTTTATTATTATTTTCTAATTTTTGAAAATTAATTAATTAAATTATGAAATTATGTTTTATGGTAATTATAGGTCTTGAAATGAATTATAGAAATTTTTTTGGAATTTTTTTGAATTTCTATGTATTTATTTTGAATTTAATTAGTTTATGTAATTTTGAGAAAATAGGGTTAATTGTGTTTTTAATTGAAATTAATTGGTTAATTAAGTTTATTTAGTGATATTATTGAAAAATATGTTGAGAAAATTAATTTTGTGCAATTATATTATTTTTGGTGAATTTTTGAATTAATTTTAGTATATTTGTATATATAGGGGTATTTTGGTAATTTTACCCTAAATTGGCTAAAAATGTTATTAAATTGGTTTTAATAGTTATTTAGGGTATAAAAATAATTTCTACAAATTATTTAGTATTTTTAACTAATTAAAACTATTTTTCATAAATTATTTTCAATTATATATATAATATATGATTTTTCTAATAAAATGAGTTTTTATCGGTTTTTACTGTGTTTTAGCGTTAATTACGTAATTTCTAGTTATAAAATGTATTTCTATGATATAAGGGTATTTTTGGTATTTCTATTTTGTTCTGTGAATTGCGGACCTCGAGCGGTAAACTGTAGTTTGGAGTCCGACCGAGGGGTTGTGATTGTGGTTCTGTGCCTATTTTTCAATGTGTGTTCTTTGCAGGGTTGGCTCTACTCTTTGAGTACAGAGATGTCCATTTTACAGGGGAGGTTCTGTCGAATTTTTGATAGAATTCTCGTAAAACGTGATGTCCGGTCGAATTCTGATTTTTAATTATGTGTCTAATATTCTAGATCGAGTTTCTAGAATTTTCTGTTAGGTTTATTCTGAAGTCTGTTATTATTGTTTGTTTAGTTGCAGCGAGATCGAGGCCTAGTGGACCAGGCCCGTCGGACCCATCTCGACGAGTGCAATAATTAGTGAGTTGCTATTTTATATATATATGTTCAAGGGTGCATGTTTTAGAAATATGTGTTTTATTTTGATTAAATATGCATAATGATTTAGTTAGTACTTAAGTTTATTTTTAGTTTATTTTTGGTTTATTTTTGGTATATTTTCAAACTATATGCATGTTTTATTAATAAATCATTCTTAAAATGCTTTTAGGTATATCCTTGGTATATTTCTAGTTTATTTCGTAATTTAATTGGATTTATTTGATGTATAAATACTCGAAATATACCTAGTTTACTTTTGGTATATTTCTAGTATATATTTTTGGTTATTGTTGCTATTATATTTAAATTCATGCATCATTTATTTTTATGAATGTATGTTTTATATTTAATAATGAAGGATATCGATAGAACGTGCTACCTAGTGGGCAGCACTAGGACCGAGTACGTATCAGTACGCTTATAGCATTTAGGCTATATTACTAACCTGCTTAAGGATACTGCTTGGATTTAATTATTTGATGTGTGAGAAAGGATTTGGGAGTGTGATTGCTGGAGCTCGGTTGACCAAGTGTCTCAGGGCCAATCACACTGACAGTCAGATTGCTGGAGCTCGGTTGACTTAGTGTCTCGGGGCCAGTCTACTGTCCAAATGGAACAAGTGGATATATTGGAATAAGTAAGCCTGTATGGCTAAAGTGTTGTCTAACACTGTTTTGAGGTTGCAATTTTTTCTAGGGTTCTATTTGATCCTTCATAAACTGTGATTTTCAGTAACAATATATAAAATGATTTTATTGCATCTGTGTGTATTTGCTTGTATATATATACTTATTATATATATATACTTTTGACTGTGTGCATTGTCATTTAGTATGCATGTACATATATTATGGCAATTCACTCAGTGAGGTCTGACTCCCCTCCGTTGACCATTTTTTTCAGGAGAGTCATCATCTTCAAACCTCAGTAGCAGGCCCTTACGTCGGATTTCTTCTGCCCCGGCTTCTTTATGTAAACTGCTCACCTGAGTTCTATTTTTATATTCTAGACACTGCAGTAGTTGTAAATAAATTGTGGGTTTTATGTATTATATTTGTGTGAGTTATGTATTTTAAGAATTTGAACTGAAACTTGTATTAAAGGATTTATTTATATATGAGATGAGAATTTGATTTAATTTCATTTGGTGGAAATGTTATTTTGATATTTATGATTTTATTTCCGCTGCATAATATTTTACTTAATTGTGTTATTATTATTATTGCTCGAGTTTATTTTTTTATTTTAGGCTTTCTACGGGTTCTGGATTCGAAAGAATTCCCGTTCCCTAGCGCCGATCATGGCCCCTGTTTTGGGTCGTGACATTGTATCTTTCTTCAAAAACTTCAGTCTTTCTTCAAAGAATTGTTACAATTAAATCCAAAAAATCAAAATAAAGTTTAACTTTAATGTTATTAATAAAAATTAGTTTGAATAATAATGCAACTTGATGAAATTGGTTTTAAAATATAAATTTGTGAAGTTTTAAATTTTTAAAAATTATATATATATATAAACCAAAAAAATTTAAAAAATTAACAATCAAATGACATACAATTAAATAAAAAAATAAAAAATTTCCATGCACTCAATAATTTTTAAATAATTTTTAAATCTACAAAAAAATTTAAAAATGTATTAATTGTATAAAAATTTTATAATTCTTTTTAAAAAATATATATAACTTAATTGTAAAATTTTTAATTTTTTAAAAATTTCTAGGTCTATAAAAAATATTTTTTCACTTTTTAAAAATTAAAAAATTAATTTTTTAATAGTAAAAATTTTTCAAAATTTTTAAAAACTTCATAAATATATATTTTGAAACCAAGTTCATCAATTTGCATTGCTATTCAAACTAATTTTTATTAATTAACATTAAAGTTAAACTTGATTTTAATTTTTTGGACTTAGTTGTAATAATTCTTTGAAGAAGGATTCAATGTTTTAAAGAAGGGTCCAATTTGCATTAATTTTTAAAGATTAAAGTCCAAAATGTAAAAAAAAATAATAATATTAAAGTCTAATGTCAATTTTAGTGTCCAATTCATTGTCCAATTTTTACATTTTCCCTATTAATAATACCTTTCAACATTAATAATAATAATACTAATAATAATAATAATAATAATAAAAGTAAAAAAAAAAAAAAGAGAAAAGAACACAATTTATTGCTAATAATATTAATTAGTGAAGAAAAAAAAATAAAAGAACACGAAAATAATACAAATGTCCAAAAAAAAATGGAGGGGTAAATGGAGGTTTAAAAAGTAAAAACAAAAAAAGTCAATTGCGAGTTGGCAATAACTAATGGCTAATGACCAAAGGTGGGTTCATTCAGTCTTAAGAAATATAGATTATTAACTGGAAGAAGAATAGGTTAATAAAGAGGTTAATTTTGAAAAAAAAAAAAAAAAAGTTAGATTTTGAAAAAATATATATCTAGCCGTTAGCGAAAAAAAAGTTAGATTTTGTATGTTTATAAAAAGGTTTATTTTGCCAAAATAAAAAATATATATCTAGCGATTTCAAAAAAAATCCAAAATAAAATTAATAGAATTTACAATATATTAAAATTTAATTAGCTATCAGATTAAAAATTCTTACCAAATGGACTTCAACCAACTGTTTAATAAATTTCTATTAGCCATTTTAAATAGATGATCCAAACATCTTCTTAGCGAGATTGCTAATAGTTGATGGCTAATAACTTATATATATGAATCGTTTGGTGAAATTGTATTAATTGTTTTTATTAGTATATCAAATGACCATTAAGAGAAACTAATCCAAATGTTGCCTTAATTTCTTCATTTTGCACAAAACAATAATCTCTCGAAGGACTTTTAACTTTAAAAGTTAAACATCTAACTATAGTGACTTTTAGCATATTTATAATTTTTTTTAAATTATGAATTATTTTTTAAAATAATGACATGTGATATAATTTATTAAATCTAAAATCAAATATACTTAAATTATTTAATTTTTATTTAAAATTAATTGATTTCATTTAATTATGGGAGTTTATAGATGAGTTTATATTTTTTAGAAATGAGCAATAATTCTCAATAATTAAAAATCATTCATAAAAAACTTATATTTAAAAGTAGTCAAATTATATATATATATATATATATATATATGTCAAATGCAATGTTCATATGTGCATGTGTCTTGTTCAATTAAATTTAGAATATTATAATTTGGTACGAGGAGGAGTTAATGCCCCCTTTTCTTTATGGTTCATTAGGGCATTATTTCATAAATGAGTAATAATATTTTTCAATAGTTAAGATTATTATATATTAAAAAAAATTATAACACATGAAGTCTTAAAAAATAACCTATAATTAAAAAAAATTAAAATAATTATGGTTGACTACTTAATATTTAACTTATATTTTATTTAATTTCACCAAAAAATTCATTTTATTTTCAAATAAATTTTAAATAAAATTCATTTTCAAATAAATTATTATTAATAAAGTGTGTTTAGTTCAAATAAATAATTTTATGGAATTCATTACAAATAAATTTCATATATTTATTATACTATGTTTAGTATAAATTTAGAATTTAAGTTAATTTTAATTTTGGTCAAAATACCCTTTTAAATAGATTGTAATTTATTTCTGTAGACACTCAATTCGGTCGGTCCGTGTTAGGGGACGAATTAGGGATGCTCAGTTTTATCAGCCCGTTGTTAAGTCTAATGATGAGAATATGAAACTTATACACAAGAACAAAACCTGAATCTCCAACTACAAATGGACTTGAAAGTCTAAAAGCCTAAAAAGCCCAAGACTTAGCCCAATTGTCCAAAAATAACCTAGGCCCGCTTGGCCCAACATAGGCCCAAGCCAAAGGAGCGTCACCTCAGTGTAATGAGATGATTGCCTCTTTGGCAATTGCTACAGAGGCGATCGCCTCATCATAGAAGTGTTGCCTTTGTGACAGACCACTTGTAGTTGTATTTAATACAGCTACAGCCATGATGGCCAAGTGGTGTGGGCCCCACACCCCCCCAAACCTAATTTTGTGTGAGAAATAAATTTTTAGGGGGAAGAGAAAGGCAATAGGGGTTCATGATAGGCTAGAGAGCTTAGGGGCATGGGCAAGGTAGGGGATAAAAAGAAAAAAAAAGGGAGAGAAAAAGGGAAGAGGAAAAAAAACAAAAACCCATTATAAAAGAAGAGGAAGCGCTGGGAAAAAAAATAGAAAGGGACGTTCTTGAAAAGGGAGAGGAGAAAACCAAGATAAAAAAAAGGTTCATTTCCTTTAAGAAGAAGAAGGTAAAGAACTTGATTGAAAGTGAAGCTCACATCTTAATGAAAATCAACATCCAAGAGCACATCACTAAGGGTCAATCATTTAACAAAGCTTACATTCAAGTAAAACATCTTCATCTCCTTGTCATTTAAATACTTACTTTGCATGTGATTTAGTTTATTAGTTTATTTTATGTATATTTTAGGTTTGTTGCACTCATTACTTTATTTGATGGGTTTGATCTATTGACTTTGTATGTAGCTTTAGTTTAGTATGCTTTTTGGATATTTATGTATACATTTGCTTGCTTAGGATAGAAGTTTAATCATTTTGAAAGACAGAAAGAGCCTATTAATCAAAGGCGATCGTTACATTGACAGTCCTCTAGGCAATCTGGCCCTTCTTTTATTGTAGTCCTGATTGATTATGCCATGTCATTTGTGTTGAGAAGCCTGTTAAAGAGGCGACATAGAGGCGTCGTCTCCTATCAAAGAGGCGTCGCCTCCTGTGAATAAGGCGATCGCTCCATCACAGAGGTGATCACCACATTGACAGGCCTTCAGACAATTCGGCCATTTTTCCTTTATGAAAATTTGCATGACTCTCATCTTTTAGGCCCTTTTTTACTTGTAACCACCATGTTGCATGATGTAGTATGCATGATAATATTTTAATCATTTGAGGAATTTTTCTTAGTTTGCATTAAGAAATCTCTTGAGAGTATTATTTGTAAAATATTGTTATGTATAATGTTGTGTTTTGCAAGAGGAAACTAACTATATGTTATTGCAGGAATTACTTGATGATCCACATCATTGAGTAGTTACTGTCATTAGCTAATTCCTTAGACCATTGCACTTGTGTAAATAGTTTATTACTAATTTACCTTTGGTATATGTATGGTTTATTTTCTGTATATTATTCTTTTATTTGGCCTAAAAGCATTGTAATCCTTAATCTCTTTCCCCTTTTCTAATTTGAATGAATGGTTGTAAATATTGATTATTTATCTTGCTTATGATGAATGGCGGGACTAAATACATGAAAAAAATTTATATGCAAACTTGGACTTAACTATAAAATTTGGCGATTATCCAAAGGCAATTATAATACGTGTGGTAATAAAGAAATAATTGAATAACTAAAGGTAATAATACACAAAACACAAACGGAGGCCAACCGCAAGGTTGGGTGAGCATTCAAATGCTCATACCCAGTTTTTGAACCCGTTCTCTGAAGATGGCTTCTGGGAACCTCCGTCGAATCCAGTTATTGTATAGTGTGTCTCAGCTTTTATCTGGGTGGCGACTCCATCTCCGAATAGGCCCGAGACCTATATCGTATTTCCAAGTGGGCCTCGAGCCCACATAGTGCTATAGTCGCCAAACACTTGGGCATGCGCTAAACCCCATCGCCTACAGTGACGACTCCATTAGGGATAGAGAAACTGATTCCAGTGTTTTATGTTTTATCATCTTTAATTATTTTCTTATTTCTTCCTACATTTATGAATTCACTACACATTTTTCACACAATGAGCACTTCAGTCCCAAATAAACCTAATAATAGTCAATACTTTGCTACCTACGTTTCACTCAAACCTCGTGATAAAATATTTAATTATTGTCACTCGCGACATTTACTAATCCATATTATTTGACCCTTGATTGGGGAGACATATATGGATGTATATCAGTGTGGGAACCCAAGCCTTTTTACCTAAAACTCAAGCCCATGTAATGACCTAGCAACTATCCTTAGGAATTTTCCCCACATGCATGTTTGTTATGTCATATAATGGACCCTTAAAATAAATCTTGAGCCCATCAACAAGCAATCCAAGGTAAAATGGGCCTAAGTCATTGAAGGCCTCTTATGCCTATTCATAACCCATTTCAAGTGGGCCTTGACAAGTGAGTTTATGGTGCTAAGGACCTTGGCCCATAAGAAATGGACTCAGACTTTATTTAAAGGACCCATTACTTATTTGAATAATCTTGAGAGTTATCTTGTGTATGTCAGTTTTGTTATCCCCCGTTGATAATTAAAACCCAGGCCAAAAATCCTAGGGCAAGATACTTGCCATTGAATACACATGTGGGAGAAATAAGGGTGGAAGTTTGCACATTTAAGCTTCGCATTTTAGTTTTGTGTATCTTCTTTTTTGTTTATTTCTTAAGTTTCCTTAAAATAAAATGGAATTGCATATCATGCATACACATCATGCATCATTCTAACATATGATTTTGCAGCACTATAGATCCTTCGAGCTCATCAAGGTGGGTTTAAATTAGTTTAGGTCATTTGGTCAAAAATTTAGAAGTGGGAATTGCAGGTGGTTTTGATCCAGAGGCATTTAAGGCACAGTTGAAAGATGAAGTGATTACAGAAACTCAGTCTATGATAAGGGAGATGATAGGGGAAATTACTAAGCTCATTAGGGAGAATCAGCCGGTACAGCCATCCGATGTGCCACCAATCAATCCAATAGATCTTGATGAGGAGATCCCAATTCAGGGAAGGGAAGAAGATGATGTAACGGTGATGGCCAACCCATCAAACCGGAGAAATGTGAGCCTAATCGAAGATGTGGGGCAAACTGAGTGGGCTAAGAGCATGACCAAGGCGATGAACCAAATGCAGATGATGATGAAGGAGAAGGGCATTGTCACCCCCCTAGATTATGCTGATCTGAATCTAGAAAGGGAAGATGAATTGCTACCTCATACATTCAAATTCCCTAATATGAAGAATTACTCTGGCACCGAGGATCCCCTTTGCATTTGAAGCAGTATTTGACTTTTATGAAAGCTACTGAGTTGAATGAGAGCCAGATCATCAAGCAATTCCCTATGTCACTAGAGGGAGCATCGATCTGTTGGTACTACACTTTGGTACCACATGTTCAATAAGATTGGAAGGAGTTATATGCCGCTTTTATAAAGCAATATGGCCTAATGTTTAGTTGGAAGTATCCCTGAGAGATTTGCAAAACACCAAGTAGAGCTTTAATGAGTCCTTTGCTGATTATCTAACTGCTGAAGGGGAAAGCTGTTTTTAATGAGGCATAGGCTTGCTGAGTCATATCAATTAGTCCTAGCAATAGAGGGTTATGTCCTAGCACTGTCTATATAGCTGAGAGATTTAGGGATTAGAAACTTTAAAGAATTGTACAGGTTTGGGGTCTAAAAAGAGTTAAATCTGGCTCAAGAAAAGAAATTCTTTGGAGGGAGGTCTAGGGGCAAGGAAGGAGTTGGTTCAAGCAGTAATTTTCAGATCAATGCTATCCAACCACCAAGCAAAAACATACAGTTTAATGAAATTAGACAGGCCCATAGATTTTTAAATTTGGGGTGCCCTCTATCCAAAGTCTTCGACAAGCTTATTGAGAAAAACATGTTGCGGCATTTACCTTCACAATAACCCTTACCCATTACCAACCAAAGCTTTTTTGCAAGTTTCACTAGACCATCGGACATGACACTGATAGTTGTGCCCAATTAAATCATGAATCTAAGACTTGATTAACTCAGGCAAGATTACTGGCCCAGAAACTAGAAAGCCAAATACACAAACCAACTCCTTGCCTAACTACCGAAATATGCCACCACCAATTATGCCCATTTTGATGATTAACACTGGTCTAATAGAGGAGCAAGTCCTAAACTCCTTCATTGATGTCGCTCACAACTCCCTAAAAGCTAAACTTAAGAACCTAAAACTAAGCAAATAACCCACGGAATTGCATGTGCAATTCTTGGACATATGGAGTTCCAATGATGAAAGTGAGGGATAGGTTAACCTGTGCAACAACGAAAGAAGTAGATCAGGCCAGTCTATGGGGAAGGTTGAAGAAAAGAGGGAAGAAACTGAAACTATTAAGTCCGAGCCTAAAAAGATAAAAAGTTCAAAAAAAAGGAAAGAAGCAAAGCAAAGTGAGGGGACTATTGCCAGTGTCTGGGAGTTACTTATGCATTCTAGGGATTATAGGGAAGCCCTAGTTTTGGCACTGGATCAGAAAAAGATCTCTACTAGTTGTACCCTGGAACAGATGGTCAAATCACTAATGAAAACTCCTCAAGGGTGATAACATTTTCTAATTATGACCTGCCTCTAGAGGGGAGGGACCACTACAAGGCTTTATTTATCAAGGCTGAGGTGAAAGGAAAAATGACTTGCTGCGTGATGGTCAATAATGGTTCTGCCATTAATGTGTGTCCATTGAAGATTCTACCAAAGTTAGGGTTGACGATGGCTGACTTAAAGCCTTTTAAAGTAGTTGTCAAAGCCTATGATGACACCAAGAGGTCTATGGAAGGAATATTCAGGGCGTTGGTCAAAATGGGACCTATAGAAGTTTAGGTTGACTTGCACGTGATTGATATCCTAGTGACATTTTCCATTGGAGGCCATGGTTTTACCCTTTGGGCGGCATCCCATCCACTATTCACCATAAAATTAAGTTCCCTCATGAAGGAAGGGTTGTCATCATCTCCACTGAAATCGAAGTTATTGTGGCTGCTGTCACGACCCAAACTAGGAGTCATGACCGGCATTAGGGAATGGAAATTCTTTCGAATCCGGAACCTGTAGCAAGCCTTAGAAAATAAAATCATGCAATAAATTAATAAAAAGCACAACAGAATTAAAATTTTTCAAATCAATATATAAAATGATTACTCCAAATCCTTTTATAAATAAATATATTCATACAATGTTCAAATACAACTCTCTGAGTATTAAATATCAAAATAAAATAATACTCTTCTGATACAATAACACTACTACTAAGGTTTCTAGAATATAAATCAGAGTTCAAATTATACATTTACATAAAATAGCCAAGACGGAAGAATATTGGCGAAAAACTCTACTACTAAGGTCTGACGATATAGGATCTCTTGAAAAAAAAAATTGAGGGGGGTCAGATCTCACTGAGTGAATTATTATACTATATATACATGCAATCTAAACCATACCCAGTCAGGCATTCATATATATATATATATATATACATGCATTTCACACAAATGCCAAACTCTGCTTTTATAAATATAATAAATGCAGAAGTCATTTATTTTAATACATGAAGGATCAAATAGAACCTTATGAATCACAAACTCAATCAACCATATCATCACTCTAGCCATCTAGGCTCACTTAAATCCAAATAGATCACTTATTCCATTTTGGATAGTAGACTGGCCCCGAGACACTAAGTCAACCGAGCTCCAGCAGTCTGACTGTCAGTGTGATTGGCCCCGAGACACTTGGTAAACCAAGCTCCAGCAATCACACTATCAATCACATCACATCTCAATCAAATCAATTAATCCATCAATCATATCATCATTACCACAAGTAATTCCTCACTTAAACCTAAATCAGTTGCACCGATACATTCACAGTACTAGTTGTAATATCCTAAATTTTTATATAATTTTAAACTGCATCGGGATATGCAGTGTTAATAATTTATATATATATATTTGATTATTTAATTAGCTTGTTATTTATTAAAGTCATTTTTTAATTATTTTTAATTATTTTTAAGTTATTTACACAAAATTTTTCCAGGAATTCTATTTTCGAGGAAATTAAAACGTGAATAATTTAATATTAATTATTTTAATCGGTTTAGTGAATTTGCATGAGTCCATGCATAATTTTAAAGTGTCAAATAAAATACATATACGTACATGCATTTAAGTTAAGTTAGGGTTATTTAATTAAATTAAATTATAATATATAGTTTTAATATTAATTAATTAAATGTGTGTATATATGTATATGTGCATATATATTATTATTATTATTAAAGTGTGCGGTGGATATTTATTGTGTGTATTAATTTATAAATTAAAATAATATAAAGTAGGATATATATATACATATAATATCATCATCAAAAATAAAGTTTGAGTTATTTACAGAATTACCATTACCTTCTCCTTCCTCCTCCCAATCGATTTCTTCCCCATTTCCGACGATGATCACATCGTTCCTTCACTGTCACTGTGCCCTCCGGTGTGCCATGTAATATCCCGTGTTTTTAAAATATTTTTACACAGTACCGGGATATGCAGAGTTAATGATTTCTGTATTTTATATGATATTTTTACGAGTTGATATGTATTTTAGACCTATTTTAATTAATGTGTTTTATATACAGTGTTTTACGTAAAATTTTCCCGGGGACTTGCATTTTCGGGGAAATTTTCACGTAAACAATGTATTATTAATTATTTTAAAGGTATTTACGTACTTGCATGAACTCATACATATTTTTAAATTATTAAATAAAGTCGGTGTGTGTATATTTATTTAATTAGGGTTTATTAATTCCCTAATATTTTATTAAGTATTTAATTGTTTTAATTGTTATTTAATTAATTTTATTTGGTATAAATTATTAAAATATTAATATTTTAATGTGTGTGGTGTATATTTGATGTGTGTAATTTAATATTATTTTAATATAAAGTATAAAGTATATATATATACATATATACATTAAAAATCAAAAGAATTTGCAAAATTACCATTTTGCCCCCGATAGTTTTTTCTTCTTCTTCTTCTTCTCCGATCGTTCCCTCACCATTTCCGGTCGCTGCCGTGCCGTTCCTTCACCGTGGGTGTGCCGTCCGATGTGCCACCATCTTCCCCGACCAGTTTCGCCGCCTGTGGAGGCCGTTTCCGGCGTCGGGAGAGTGATTTTGGCCGGAGAAGCCGAAAATCAACTCACCGTCGATCACGCCGATTCCGGCCATCGTTTTCGACACCGCCAGTCTCTTTCTTCTCCTTGAGCTCTGGTGAGTGTTATTCTAGCTTTGGTTTGAGCTAAAATGGTCTAGAATTGCTTAGGTTTCGATTTGTAAATTTCAGCCTATTAGGGTTTTCGATTTTTTTGAGCTTCGAATTGGATGATTCATGGAAACTTCCTTCACAAATGTTGTTCCTCGTAGCTTAATCTACATGTATGAATTTTTGTAGAATTTTTGGAGATTTTTTGGATTTTTGGGTATTTTTGAATATTTTAATATTATTTTCTAATTTTCGGAAATTAATTATTTAAATTATGAAATTGGAGTTTATGGTTGAATTAGGTGTTGAAATGAATTATAGGAATTTATTTGGAATTTTTATGAATTTCTAAGTATTTATTTTTAATTATTGAAGTTTAGGTGATTTTGGAAAATTAGGTTAATTGTGTTTTTATTTGAATTTAATTGGTTAATTGAGTTTAAATATTGATATTATTGATAAATATGTTGAGAAAATTAATTTTGGGTAATTGTATGATTTTTGGTGAATTTTTGAAGTAATTTAAGTATATTTATATATATAGGGGTATTTTGGTAATTTTACCCTAAATTGTCTAAAAATGTAATTTAATTGGTTTTAATATTTATTTAAGGTATAAAAATGATTTCTACAAATTATTTAGTATTTTTAACTAATTAAAACTATTTTTCGGGAATTATTTTCAATTATATATATAATATACGGTTTTTCTAATAAAATGAGTTTTAATCGGTTTTTATAGTGTTTCAAGGTCAATTATGTAATTTTTATTTATAAAATGTATTTCTGTGATTTAAAGATATTTTTGTTATATCTGGAATCATTCTGTGTTTGTGGACCCCGGTCGGTGGACTGTAGTTTGGAGTCCGACCGTGGGATTTTGATTGTGTTGAGCTCGTTTTTCGAAGTGTGTTTCTTTGCAGGGTCGGCTCTACTCTTTTGAGTAGAGAGATGTCCGTTTTACAGGGGAGGTTCTGTCGGATTTTCGATAGAATTCTCGTAAAACGTGATATCCAGTCGAACCCTAATTCTGTTTCCGTATTTTAATACTCTAGATTGAATTCTAGGATTTCTGTTAGGTTTATTCTAATGTCGGTTATTTATTGCTTGTTTAGTTGCGCCGAGACCGAGGGCTAGTGGACCAGGCCCGTCGGACCTGTCTCGTGGAGCGCATTAGGTGAGTTACTATATTATATACATATGCTTAGGATGCATGATTTAGAAAATGCATGTTTTATTTTGACTGAATATGCATAAATAATGTGATTTATATTCAAGTATATTTTTGGTATATTTCTGGTATATAATAAATTATATACATGTTTTATTAATAAAATATATTTAAAATGTTTTTAAATATATTTTTAGTTAAATTCATGATTTGATTGGATTTATTTGACATATATATACTCAAAATATACCTGGTTTATGTTTGGTATATTTCCAGTATATATATGGTTTATATTGTTGATTTATTTAAATTCATGCATCATGTATTTGTGAATGAATGTTTTATTATTTATTAATGAAGGATATCAATAGAACGTGCTACCTAGTGGGCAGCACTAGGACCGAGTACGTACCGGTACGCCTATAGCTTTAGGCTATATTACTAACCATTTGTGGATATTGATTTGATTGTGATTATTGATATGTGTTAGATGTGATTTGGGTGTGATTGCTGGAGCTCGGTTGACCAAGTGTCTCGGGGCCAATCACACTGGCAGTCAGACTGCTGGAGCTCGGTTGACTTAGTGTCTCGGGGCCAGTCTACTGTCCAAATGGATTAAGTGGATATATTTGGAATAAGTGAACCTGTATGGCCAGAGTGTTGTTTAACACTATTTTTGAGGTTGCGATATTCTAGGGTTCTATGTGATCCTTCATAAATTGGGATTTTTCAGTAAAATATATAAAAATGATTTTTCTGCATTTGTGTCTATTTGCCTGTATATATATTAGATATATATATACTGTTGACTGTATGCATTATCACTTAGTGTGTATGTATATATATTATAGTAATTCACTCAGTGAGGTCTAACTCCCCTCCGTTGACTATTTTTCAGGAGAGTCAACTTCCTCAGACCTCAGTAGCAGGTCGATACGCCGGATTTCTTCCGCCCCGGCTTCTTTATGTAAATTGTCTACTTGAGTCTTATTTATTTTATCTAGACACTGCAGTAGTTGTGAATTAAAGTATTGGATTTCATGTATTTTGTTTTAAAGGAGATATATTATGTTGAAACTGGATTGTATTAAAGAGATTTTATGTATGGGATGAGATTTTTATTTAAATCCAGTTGATATGGATAATATAATGATATTATGATTTTTATTTCCGTTGCATATTATATTTTTATTGTTATTGTGGCATGCTTTATTTTATTTTTAGGCTTGCTACGGGTTCCGGATTCGAAAGAATTCCCGTTCCCTAGCGCCGGTCATGGCCCCTATTTTGGGTCGTGACATGCCACCACCATTTCCAGCAGCCCACCCACCCTCTCCGGCGCCGGTGAACGCTGCTAAACCTGAGAGAGGCCAAAATCGATCCTAACTCCGATCGATGTGATTTCGGCCACCGTTTTGAGCCCCACTGGCCTCTATCTCTTCCTTGAACTCCGATGAGTGCATTTCCAAGTTTTGGTTCACTTGAAATGGTCTAGATTTCCCTAGGTTTCGAATTTTCAATTTCGGCCATTTAGGGTTTTTGATTTTTTTAAGCTTCGATTTCATTGATTCATGCAATATTCCTTCACAAACATTGATCCTAGTAGCTTAATCTAGCTTTGTGAATTTTTGTAGAATTTTTGGGAATTATTTTGATTTTTGTGAATTTTTTATTATTTTATTAATATTTTCTAACTTTTGAAATTAATTAATTAAATTATGAAATTGTGTTTTATGGTGTTTTTAGGTGTTGAAATGAATTTTAGAAATTTATTTATAATTTTTGTAATTTTTATATAATTATTACAAATTTATTTAGTTTATGTAATTTTTAGAAAATTAGGTTAATTATGTGTTTTATTGAAATTAATCAGTTAATTGAGTATATTTATTGATATTATTGAATTATATGTTGAGAAATTTAATTTAGAGTAATTATACTATTTTTGGTGAATTTTGATTAATTTTAGGGAATTTACATAACTAGGGGTATTTTGGTAATTTGGCACTAAATTGGCTAAAAATATAATTAAATTGGTTTTACTAGTTATTTGAAATATAAAAATGATTTCTACAAATTATTTAGTATTTTTAACTAATTAAAACTATTTTTTCATAAATTATTTTCAAATTATATATAATGCACTATTTTTCTAAATAAATGGGTTTTTATCGATTTTTAATATGTTTTAGGGTTAATTATATAATTTGAAGTTTTAAAATGTATTTTGGTTAATATTTATGAATTTATTGAGAATTATCGATTTTTAATAATATTTTATTAAAATTAGGGTTTTTAGGCATTTATCGATAAAATAATTATTTTTAGCATTTAAATATCTAATTTGCTATATTTTGAGTATTAAAGGGCATTTTTGGTATTTTTCATGTGTTCTATAAATATCTTGTGAATTGTGAACCTCGGTCGATGGAATTGTAGTTTGGGAGTCTGACCAAGGGGTCGTGAACCTGTGTCTATTCGAAGTGTGTTTCTTTACAGGACTGGCTTTACTCTTTGAGTAAAGAGACATCCGTTTTACAGGGGAGATTCTGTCGAATTTTTGGTAGAATTCTCGTAAAATGTGATGTCCGGTCGAATTCCTATTATGCTTTTATGTCCAATATTCTTAGATCGAGTCTCTAGGAATTTCGCTAGATTTATTCTAATTTCGTATTATCATTTGTTTGTTTAGTTACGCCGAGACCGAGGCCTAGTGGACCACGCCCGTCAGACCCGTCACGTGGAGCACAATAACTGTGAGTTGTTATTTTATATATACGTGTTTTAGGTTGCATGATTTTAGAAATGTATGACTTAT
Source organism: Mallotus nudiflorus (assembly GCA_947683625.1). NCBI lineage: Eukaryota > Viridiplantae > Streptophyta > Magnoliopsida > Malpighiales > Euphorbiaceae > Mallotus > Mallotus nudiflorus. Next base: position 136,935 of record CANTUR010001349.1, on the reverse strand, counting down.
TTTATAAATTATGCATGAATAGTTTAATTACTTCTTGGGTTTATTTTTGGTGTATTTTCAGTATATGTTTGGTATATTTTAAATTATATGCATGTTTTATTAATGAATTATTCTCAAAATGATTTTAAGTATATTTCTAGATTATTTTATAATTAAATTGAATTTATTTGACATATATATACTCGAGATATACCTAGTTTATTTTTGGTATATTTTTAGTATATATATGGTTTATGTTACTATTTTATTTAATATTATGTATCATTGATTTTATGAATGTATGTTTTATATTTAAATGAAGGATATTAATAGAACGTGCTACCTAATGGGCAGCACTAAGACCGAGTACGTACCAGTACGCCGATAGCATTTAGGCTTTATTACTAACTTATTTATGGATTATGATTGGATTGATTTATTTAATGTGAGATGTGATTTGAGAGTGTGATTGCTGGAGCTCGGTTGTCCAAGTGTCTCGGGGCTAATCACACTGACAGTTAGACTGCTGGAGCTCGGTTGACTTAGTGTCTCGGGGCCAGTCTACTGTCTAAATGGAACAAGTGAATTTATTTGGAATAAGTGAGCCTGTATGGCTAGAGTGTTGTCTAACACTGTTTGAGGTTGCGATTTTCTAGGGTTCTATTTAATCCTTCATATACAGATGTATTTCTTAATATTTATATAAAATAGATTTTGCTGCATCTGTGTGTTTTTGCTTGTATATATATTTATTATATATACTATTGAATGTGTGCATTGTCTTTTATCTATGCATGTATATATATTATAACAATTCACTCAGTAGAGGTCTAACTCCCCTCTATTGACTATTTTTCAGGAGAGTCTACGTCTTCAGACCTCAGTAGCAGACCCATACGCCGGATTTCTTCTGCCTCGGCTTTACTATGTAATATACTCACTTGACTTTATTTTATAATTTAGACACTGCAGTGGTTGTAGTCAGTTGTGGGATTTATGTATTATGTTTGTATGAGATATGTATTTTAAAGATTTGAATTGAGATTGTATTAAAAGATTACTTATATTTATATAAGATGGATTTGTATTATTAAATATATTGGCGGATTATTATTTTAATTTAATTATGAGATTATTTCCGCTACAAAATATTTTATTTATGTTGTTATAAATATTGCATGTTTTGTTTTTATTTTTTTAGGCTTGCTACGAGTTCCAAATTCAAAAGAATTCCCGTTCCCTAGCGTCGGTCATGGCCCCTGTTTTGGGTCGTGACACTAATGTTGCCTACTAGGTAGCACGTTTTATTGATATCCTTCATTAAAAAAATAATTATACATTCGGAAAATAAATAAAGCATACTATCATTCAAAATGATAAAATAAACCACATATATACCAGACATATATCTAAAATAAACCACGTATATTTCAGGTATATATATGTCAAATAAAACATGAAATATACTAAAGATAAACCATTGATATACTTTAAAACAATTAAGTGTATTTTAATAATATAACATGCATTTACTTAAAATATACCTAAATATACTGAAAATATATCCTATGTACACAAATCATTTAATAAAACAATAATGAATAAATATTCATTTAAAACATGTATATGTACTAGAACATGCATTTAGGTTTGACATATATCTAAAAATATACTAAAAATAAACCTAATTATCTAGCATGCATATACTAAAAATAAACCCTAAGTATACCAATGATATAATAAATGTATATAGAAAATATGCAAACATATATACCAAGATATACTAAAAATAAATTAAAAATATACAGAATCATATTATAATTTAAATTTACTTTTAAAAACATATAATAAAAATTAAAAATCCTAAGTCATGCATCATATAAACAATACATATATATATATAGTATAATAACTCACTAATTCGCACTCCACGAGACAAACTCAGCGAGCCTGCTCCGTTAGGCCTCGGTCTCGGCGCGGCTAAAAAAATAAAATAATAACAGCCATCAGAATAAATTTCTAACTCTACGCTTCTAGGATTACTATAGAAAGACTCAATTAAAAATTTAAAATTAGACACGGACCAGTTGTCACGTTTTATGAGAAATCTACTGAAACTTTGGCAGAGTCTCCTTTGTAAAACGGACATCTCCCTACAAAAGTAGGGTCAATCCTGCACAGAAAATACACTTCTAAAATCATAAAACACGACACGTCGGGTTGGGATCCTAAACTCCACAAATCCCTAACCGAGGTTCGCAATACACAAATAAAAAATATTAAACAGTAAAATAATAAAAATCATCAAGAACCCATAAAAATATTTAAAAACCTTTATTTTCCAATTAAAACATAAAAGTTTAATTTAAATAATATTTGATAATAAAAAATTCATAAATGGAATAAAATTCCCATTTTACAATTAAATTAACATAAATTGCAAATAACATTTAAAATCACAATTTATCATCATAAAAATAATAAAACACACATTTAATCTCAAAATAACAAATACACTTATTATTTACATAATATTCCCAAAATTATCACAATTTAACTAATAAGATCTCAAATATTATATATATTAATAAAAATTCAATTTTACAATTATTCAACATAACATAATAAAGTTCACGTTTAATTGCTTAAATAGTTTAATTATATAATAAAATTAGTTTAAAACCCATTTTATTTCCAAACTAATATATAATATATTATTTGAAAACAATTTTTGAAAAATAGTATTAATTAGTTAACAATAGTAATTAATTTGTAAAAATCATTTTAATACCTTAAATAATTATAAAATCAACTAAACATAATATTTAACTATAATTAACATAAAATTACACATTTACCCTTATAATATAAAATATCCAATATACTAAATAATTTCCTCAAAAATTATATAAAATCATTAAAATTATTTAATCATCATATAATATACTAATATCAACCAAAACACTTATTTAACCAATAATTTCTATAAAAATACATATTTAATCTAATAATTCCAAAATACACATAAATTGTATAAAATTCCATAAAAATTATATAAATTCATAAAAATTATTTTATTAATAAATAACATTTTAATATCAACTCAAACACACAATTAGACTTTAAATTCAACTAAAATACTCATTTAACTCAATTATCCAATATTTACATAAACTAAAAATATTCATAAAAATTATATAATAATCCCAAAAATTAATTTCTCAAAACCAAAATTAATAACAATATATAATAACAATAATTTAACCAAATTCATAATTTATATAATTTATTTTTGAAAATTCACTAAATAATAATAAAATATTCAAAAATTCACAAAAATTAAAATAAATCCCAAAAATTAGAACAAAAATATAGACATGTAGATTAAGCTACCAAGATCAACTTTTATGAAGGAAACTTGTGTGAATCATCAAGATCAAGCTTAAAAAAAATGGAAAACCCTAAAACTCAAAAACTAAAATTCACAAAAACTCAAGAAATGAACGTTTTGAGCTCAAACCGAAGCTAGATTAGTACTCATCGATGTTAGAGGAGAAGAAAGAGACCGAAAGCTCAAGAAACGATGGCCAGAAGTGATGGAAGCGCAATGACAAGCAGAGAACGGGATGGTAGGGGAAGGAAACTTACTGTGAGTTTTTTGGTTTCTTCATGTTCTTTACGTTTTTTTTTTGTTATGTGTTTTGGTGTTTTAGTATATGTAATGCATGTATGTATACGTTCATACATGGCATGCATGTGTGTGTATATATATATATATTATATTAATAAAACTTTATATTATAATAATAATACTTTATGTTAAATAATTCTCCACCACATATTTTCATGCATATATAAATATATAGACACACACATATCACACAATAATATACACATAAAATAACCCTTAAAAATAACATTTAAATAACCATGTACTAATGTTATTAAAATAATAGTATTTGAAAATAATAAATATTCATAATGGAATTTAAACGTTCAAAATAATAAGTTCCAAAATAATATATTTACGTAGAAAATTCAATTAAACCTAAAATAATAAATTATTAATCACAAAATAGTAAAATAATTAAATTTGACTTTAAAATTTATTAACACTTTAAATCTCATTTTATATTAAAATAATTTAAAAAAAAAACTAGGGTTATTACAACTGCATTGAAGTTGACCCCTAAAGAAATCTCTATAAGCCCCAGTTTTGAGGTTTGTGTAATTTTTGAGGATGAAATGGATGAAAAGGTTTTGAAGATGATGTGCAGTATGAGATTTATGCCCAGCATGGGGTTAGGAAGAGATCAGAGCAGACCTTCAGAATTTATGGAAAGCAAAATGCTTGTTTTGAAGCGCAGGCTAGGATTTAAGGGGGCTGACGATATTAAGGGAAAGATAGATATCTGAGGCCAATCTGAAGAAAAGGAAAATAAAACTTTGTATGAGATCTTTGTAAAGGAAGGCACTGGGTACCTATACAATGGAACTCCAGAACCTTTCTTGATGGCTAAGGAAGTTATTCCAGGGTTTAAAATCTTTGCCAAATTTATGAACAAAGCTAAGCGTGTTGCTATTGAAGAAGTCCTTACTGAGGAGTTGGTACCGATTGAAGAAGAATTTAAAGGGAATGAAGCTACCTTGGAGTTGGAAGGCATTGATGATCAAAGCAAAGAACTTGATTTTGAAGCCTACATCCTCAGCTCTATTATAGATGTCTTTTATGATGACTATGATGTTTCTTTTGCTTCTCTATTTGAAACTGATGATCTTTTCTTTTTAAAAGTGAATGCAATGAGGTCTGAATTTGCTTATTTATATGATGTGTTCTCTAATGGTTATTCTGCTTGTGATGATAATTTTATGCATATGTTTGACATTAATTCCATACAAACTAAATCATTTAATTTAGGCACAAATGATAATCCGAAAAATATATTGCTTGCTTTTGGTTTAACTCATGATGAGAGAGAAAAAATGAATGAAATCTTAATAAAGAGATAGAAAGTATTTGCTTGGAGGTATGAAGACATGCCCAGAATCGATAGGGAGATCTTAAAACACAGGATCCCTACATATCCTTATATAACACCAATAAAGCAAAAGTAAAGGAGGTTAAGGCCAGAATGGGCTCTCCTAGTTAAAGAAGAAGTTGAGAAACAGTTGAAGATAAAGTTTCTAGAAGTGGTAGAGGACACCTAATGGTTAGCAAACATAGTTCTAGTTCCAAAGAAAGATGGGAGGGTCAAAGTATGTGTGGACTACCGAGATTTAAACAAGGCCTGCCCCAAAGATGACTTTCCACTACCACACATCGATACGCTAATTGATAGTGCAACTTCCAACGTGATGTACTCTTTCATGGATGAATTTTCAGGGTACAATCAGATTATGATGGTGGTAATGGACAAGTTAAAGACATCCTTCACTACTGAGTGGGGACATATACTGTTATCGAGTGATGCCTTTTGGATTAAAGAATGCAGGGGCCACTTATCAAAGGATGGCAATTGCTTTGTTGCACGACATGATCCACAAGGAGGTTGAAGTGTACACGGATGATATGATGGTGAAATCCACAACTAAGGAAGGACATTTTGAGGCTCTAGATAAGTTTTTAGCAAGGGCAAAAAAGTACAATCTCAGACTGAATCCAAAGAAGTGTGTTTTTGGGGTTACATTTGGGAAACTATTAAGACACATTGTTATTCATAAAGGAATAGAGGAGGTGTCATAACCTAAACTAGGAGTCATGACTGCTGCTAGGGAATAGGAATTCTTTCGAATCCGAAACCCATAGCAAGCCTTAGAAAATAAAAAAACATGCAGTAAGTAAAAAAAAGTATGACTGAGTTAAAATTTTTTGAATCGATAAATAAAAATAAATACTCAATATCCTTTTATAAATAAATTAATGTTCATACAATACTCTAAGTACAAAGTATCAAAAATAAAACAATACTCTTCTAATACAATAACACTACTACTGCAGTTTCTAGAATACAAATCAAAGTTTAAATATAAATTTTACACAATCTGGCCAGAGCGGAAAAACATCGGTGAAGAGCTCTACTAATAAGGTCTAACAATATAAGATCTCCTGAAAAAAATAATTGAGGGGGGTCAGACCTCACCAAGTGAATTATTATAATATATATACATACAATCTAAACCATAACAATCAGGCACCCGTATATATATATACATGCATTTCACACAGATGCCAAACTCTGCTTTTATATATATAATAAATGCAAAAAACGTTTATTTTATTGAAGAATCAAATAGAACCCTATTTAATCACAACCTCAATCACAAACATCACTCTAGCCATACAGACTCACTTAATTCCAAATTAATTCTCTTATTCCATATGGATAGTAGACTGGCCCCAAGACACTAAGTCAACCAAGCTCTAGCAGTCTGACTATCAGTGTGATTGGCCCCGAGACACTTGGTCAACCGAGCTCCAGTAATCACACTATCAATCATATCACATCTCAAATCATCAATCAATCAATCAATCTCAATTAAATCATAATTACCATAAGTAATTCCTCACGCAAATCTAAATCTATTGCACCGGTACATACACGGTCCTAATGCTGCCCACTAGGTAACACGTTCTATCGATATCCTTCATTTAAAATAAAACATACATACGGGAAAGTAAATAATGCAGAATAATAGTCATAATGATAAAATAAACCATATATATATTAGAAATATACCTAAAATAAACTAAATATATTTCGAGTTTATATATGTCAAATAAAGTAAAATCAAACATAAAATATACTAAAGATAAACCAATGATATACTTAAAAACAATTTAAGTATGAATCAATAGTATAACATGCATTTATTTTAAAATATACTAAAACTATACCTAAAATATACTAAACATGCTAAATCTATAATGAAGATAAAACATGCATTTATTTTGAAATGTGTCAAAAAAGTACTAAAATTATACCTAATTATATAGCATGCATATATCAAAATATACTAAAAATAAACCGAAAATATATCAAATCATATTATAAATTAAATCACTTTTTAAAACATATAATGAAAATGAAAAATTCTAAGTCATGCATCCTAAATGCAATGCATATATATAAATAGTATAATAACTCACTAATTCGCGCTCCACAAGATAGACTTGGCAGGCCTGGTCCGATAGGCCTCAGTCTCAGCGCAACTAGGATTATAAAATAATAACAATAAGAATAAACTTCTAACTTATATTCTAAAGAGACTAGATCTAAGAGTATGAAAATCAGACAAAAATACAGAATTCAAGATCGACCCGATGTCATGTTTTACGGGAATTCTATTGAAAATTCGGCAGAGCTTCCTCTGTAAAACAGACATCTCTCTACTAAAAAGTAGAGTCAGTCCTACAAGAAAACACACTTCTAAAATCGAAATTCACACAACCCTTGGTTGGGACTCCGAACTGCATAATTTCCCGATCTAGGTTCACAAATCCACTGTAAATACAAATAATAAAATAAATATATTAAAAATTAATAAATTCCACAAATATCCTCAAAATATCAAAATATAATATATTAAACAATAAAACACGAAAAATAATTATTTTCACAATAATTAATAAAAAATCCCAAATAATAATATAATATTATTAAAAAACAAAATTTTCCAATAATTACACATAAAATAATAATAATTCATTTTATAAATCCAAATAACTTAATTAACCCAAATATATCACAAAAAGTTATAAAAACCCATTTTATTACCAAAATAATATATAATATATTATTTGAAAATAATTTTCAAAAATTAGTATTAATTAATTAAAAATAGTAAATCATTTATAAAAATCATTTTAATACCTTAAATAATAATAAAACCAATTAAAACATATGATTTAACTATAATTTTCAAAAAATTATAAAATTAACCCAATATACTAAATAATTTCCTAAAAAATTATATAAAATCATTAAAATTATTTAATCAACATATAATATACTAATATCAACCAAAACACATATTTAACCAATAATTTCAACAAAAATACATATTTAACCTAATAATTCAAAATACACATAAATTATATAAAATTCCATAAAAATTATATAAATTCATAAAAATTATTTTATCAATAAATAATATTCTAATATCAACTAAAACATACAATTAAACTTTAATTTCAATCAAAATACACATTTAACTCAATTATCCAATATTTACATAAACTAAAAATATTCATAAAAATTATATAAAAATCCCAAAAATTAATTTCTCAACACCAAAATTAATAAAAATATATAATAACAATAATTTAACCAAATTCATAATTTAATTAATTTATTTATTAAAATTCATTAAATAATATTAAAATAATAAAAAATTCACCAAAATTAAAATAAATTCCAAAAATTATAACAAAAATATATTCATGAAGCTTAAGCTATAAGGATCATCATTTGCAAAGGGAGTTTTCTTGAATCAATAAAAAATCAACCTAAAAAAATAAAAACCCTAAAAGTTCAAAAAAAAAAATTCAACGAAACTTACAAACGAGATGGTTTGAGCTCAATCCAAGCTTAGAAATGGAGTCCTCACAACTCAAGGAATCCAAAGAACCCAAGAACCCAAGCAAAGGTGGCCGAAAAATGATCAACGGCGAGAAGCTTCTCCCCGTTGCCATTGCAATTTCAGGCAATTCGGCGAGCTCCTTGTAGTTGGACGACATCAAGGAGGGCGAGGGAAGAAAGGGGAGGAAGATGGTGGTGGCTGGTGGCAGTCTGACGAGCTTGAACGGGAGGCACAGTGATAGGCAGAGAAGGGATGGCGGGGAAGAAAGGAGCTACTGTGAGTTTTGGTTTCTTGTTTCTTTTGTTCTTTACGTTTTTTTTATGCTGTGTGTTTGGTTGGTTTTTAATATATGGTATGTATGTATGTGTTCATTTATTGTATGCATGTGTGTGTGTGTGTGTGCACGTATATATATATATATATATATATATATATATATATATTCACACATATAATAATAAACACACACACACATGCAAATTAAACTCACATAAAACAACACTTAATAATAATGATAATTCTAATAAAATAAATAATAGAATTTGATAAAACAATAATAAAAATAACAATGCTCTAAATTAAATATTATTAAAATAGTTCTATCTGAAATAATAATTATAAATAATGCAAATTAAATGTCCAAAATAATAAGTTTCAAAATAAAATATTTACGTAGAAAATATAATTAAATATAAAATAATAAGTATTAACCACAAAATAATAAAATAATAAAATATAACTTTTAAATTTATTAATACTGCAAATCTCATTTTATATTAAAATAATTTAAAAACTAGGGTTATTACAGGAGGATCCGAATAAAATTAAGGCAATCAGGGATATGCCCGCGCCAAGGAACAAAAAAGAGGTCTGAGGGTTCTTGGCGCGCTTGCAGTATATCAGCAGATTTATAGCCAAATTGATGACCATTTGGAATCCCATCTTTAAGCTCCTAAAGAAATATCAACCCATGATATGGGATGAAAGGTGTCGGCCAGCCTTTAAAGCTATGAAGGATTATCTTATGAATCCTTATGTTTTGCAACTGCCAAGGTCGGGTAAAGCCTTAATCCTATATCTGGCGATTGAAAAAGACGCAATAGGGGCAATGTTGGCATAGGAAGGCGAAGAGAAGATAGATCACGCTGTGTATTACTTGAGTAAGAAGCTTCAACCTTACGAAACTAGTTATAGCTTTATGGAGAAGACGTGCCTAGCAGTGATTTGGAAAATGAAGAATGTCCAACACTACTTTAAGTCTTACAAAGTGCAGGCGGTTTCCAAATATGATGCCCTTGGGTATCTCTAGTAGACCCCATCTCTTATAGGAAAGTTGGCTAGGTGGCTCATTCTACTGACAGAATTTGACATAGAATATACAGTTAAGAAAATGGCAAAGGGGAGAGCGGTAGCAAACTTCCTAGCACAAGGCCCAGTAGATGATGAACAAGAATGGAAGTTGGAGTTTCCTGACGAACACCCAGGGGCAATAGAGGTACAAGGTTAGGAAATGTACTTTGATGGAGCCGTCAACAATAAAGGGGCCAGAATAGGTGTGATTTTAGTCACGCCAGAGGAAGAGATGATCCCGATGGCAAAAAGACTCGAGTTTGAGGCAACCAACAACCAAGCAAAATACGAGGCCTGCATTTTTTATCTAAAGGCATTACGCAATGCAGGAGCAGAGAATGTTACCGTGTTTGAGGACTCTATGTTAGTCAAAAAATAAGCTACTAAAGAGTGGGAGATAAAGGAGGGCAGATTACGTCCGTACTAGGAACATCTAGCTACTATTTTGTGCTCATTTACTTAGTATAAGTTTGTTCATTTGCCAAGAGAAGGAAACCAGATAGCTAATGCCTTAGCCATGCTAGCCTCTATATGGGAAAATGGGAAACAGTTAAAACCCAGGCCCTTAATTCTGACAAAATCAATAGGCCCTTATTCCAATGAGGTAAGGGCGACACCAGTCAACATTGCTGAGAAGCCCTCATTTTATGACTTGTAAAGATATCTAGAGACTGGGTAATTTCCAGATGGTGCTGATAGGAAAGAGAGGATATCCCTGCAAATGTTATCTCGATAGTTCATAAGTCACAAGATGTTGTAGAAAAGAATGTCGACCTGGGTACACCTCAGATGTGTTGATAAGGATGAATCCTGAAAGTTTATGGGGGCGATTCATGAAGGAGTATGCAAGCCACATATGAATGGGACAGTCTTGGCAAAGAAAATAGCTCGTCAAGGTTACTTTTGGCTCACCAAGGAAGCAAATTGCATTAGATTTGTGAAGAAATGTCACAACTGCCAAATTTATAGTGACGTTAGCCACTTACCATCTATGGAACTTCAGGAATGACTTCTCCTTGGCCGTTTATTATATGGGGGATTGACATCATAGGAGAGGTAAGACCAAAAGCATCTAATAGTTATCAGTATATTATTGTGGCTATCGATTACTTCTCCAAATAGGTTGAGGCTGAATCTTATACTACTGGAGGTTCGAAGCAAATGTCGAGGTTCATCAAGAAGAACGTAATCTACAGATATGGCTTGTCGCACCATATTGCTATAAATAATGAGGTTCAATTTCGAGCAAAAACAACTGATTTGGGGCCCCTGCAATATAATAACTCCCCGAGGGGGATAATAAAAACTATTCCTCTAATGACCCCCCCCCCCAGACTTGGCTATGCTACTGAAAGACTACAAGATCGAACACCACAGATCATCTCTATATAGGCTGTAGGTAAATAGGGCAATGGAAGTAGCCAATAAGAAAGTGAAAAAGATCTTAGCCAAGATGTTAGAGAATTACCGAGATTGGGTAGAATACTTACAATTCGTATTGTGGGGGTATCGAACCACTGCCAGAACCTTGACAAGGGTCACTCCGTACTCTTTGATTTACGGATGTGAGGCCATTTTGCTAGTGCAGGTTGAGATAAGGTTATTACGAGTCCTGCTAGAGTCTAAGCTCCCGAGTATCAATGGGTGGAGAGTCGATTAGCTTAGTTGACATTGATGGATGAAAAGAGGATGAAAGCCATGTATCATTCTCAACTGTATAAAAAAAAGAATAGCTCGGGCCTATAATAAAAAGATTAAGCTAGGAAAGATCCAAGAAGGGGATTTGGTGCTAAAGCTTACAAAGTCAAGCATGACCGAACCTCAAGGGAAATTCAAGCCAAATTAGGAAGAATTGTATCTAGTAAAGAAGTTATTTTTGAAAGGTGCCACCATTCTATCTGATATGGAGGGAAATGATTTCAAGGAGCCCATCAACCTAGACAAACTCAAGAAATACTTCCTGTAAAAAGTCTTGCTAAGGAGAAAACCTAAAAAAGAGGTTGCCTAGGCAAAAATCAGAGACCAAAACAAAAAAAAAAGTCCTGCTAGATTGAAAACCTCAAAAAAGGTGATCCAGACAAAAGTTAAAGATGTGTAAAATAAGAGAGATAGATGCAAAATGGTTAGTTGAAAAACTTGCAAGGACAAGCCAACAAACAAAATAAGATGTATCAAAAGCGAAATGTATATATGTATTGTGCTTAAATCGAATGAAATAGAGTGCTTCAATAACTATTAAGCATTGCATAAAGTGTTTATTACAAGCTGTTTAACTAACAAAAGGGAAACTACATTTAAAAAAAAAGGAAAATGTCGACTTAATTTCATGAGCTAATTTTATCTTCTTTTCTTTTTTTGGTCACCGCAAAAGCTCAATACTTGTAACTCTCTTGTTCTCTTGTTTCTAATAAATTCATCTCTTTCTGTCTGTTGAAAATAGACCCATGCTTTGTAATGATCATTAATAGTTTGATCTCCATTGTAGTCTAAGTTTCTCTCGATGGTTTTTTGAGGCCAAGTTGCCACTAAGTGGTCCAGGAAGTTTTAAGAAAGGGGCCCTGGTTCAAACTCATGAACTAGTTCTATGATCAATTATTTATGATCGTATTAACGATAGAGGCGGACTAGATTATAAAAGGTAGAAAATGAAGATCGAAAATTGAAAAACAATATGTATAGGACTAGATAGTCACATGCTGCAATCTTCACCAAGGGCACATCTAGTGAATCGGAGTGTCAGTAAATGTTGATAGCCAACTGTGAACATCTACCGGAATGGGGTATAGCTTCCTTGTTCAGTAATGTTTGGCCTTATAATGCCTAATGTCTTAAGGGGGTTTAAGTAGACTTAATTTTTCATAGAGCCACAACTATAAATTGACAAATGATTAGGTGCAAACGATAGGACAGTTGAAAGTCAGGAATTGACACCGGAGAGCTTACCTCTAACAGAAAGGGACTTTCGGAGAATCATTATTTTTTTGTGAAGTTTTCCAGTCCAATAATAGTTTTTGCTAGAATGAGAGAGAAGGGATTAAACCCTGATTACCTGATCAAGAATGGAAAGGACATTTAAATCACAATGTCCGGATGAAGAAACTAGCAGAAATTGGGCATACAAACAAAGAGCTACCATGTCGGGGCCAGTGAGTTTCTTCTTTGTCCACACCCATGGTGATCTCAAATAAGGATTCTAATATGATTTATGCGCCAAGAATGTAGTGAGAAGAGGATCGTGGTGGAAGGTTGAATATACGCGCCATCTGGTATTAAATGGAGTGAGGGTTTAGGTTCTCAAGGTCAAGAATTGCAAGTCGACAAGTGGAATCTATATGATGATCAAGAATTTCTTTGAATTCCTCTGGTAAGGGACATATTTCCAATGTGTTGAACCAGAAAACATGCTTCTGGGGATCCCAGAACTAAGCCATGGCATGAAGGAAAGGAAAATTAATCCTCCTAACATGTAGTGATTTGAAGACCAAAAAGTGGAATGGCTCTAACCTAGCCCAAGACCTGTTATCCAAACTTTTTAAGATCGGTTGTAGCAGTTTAAGACTACATTCAGTCATGGTTCAAGCTTTTAGCGCGCCTAGAGAGAGAAATTGGAGGTTAGGGACGAAGGTGTCTTAAGAGCAAGGCTGGGCTAGGGTTTTGAGTTTTTAAAGGGGTAAGACCACTTGATGATGAGGCAATCACCTCATCGAAGAGGTGTCACCTCAGCACCAAGAGGCAAGTGCCTCTTCATCAAAAAGCCATGAGGCAATCGCCTTTTCAGCAATATCTGTTATTAAGCTTCATCAAAACTATACAATCTCAGTAAGTGTAAATTAGAGTGTAATAGGGTAGATGCACACACAATGTAATCATTGAAATAAATTTGCATGTAAAAGAATAAATTTAATTGAGATAAAAGTCAAATTTTGTAAAAAAAAAATCATCCAAAAAAGAGAATGAAAAAATGTATGTGTTCATTGTCCAAGCTAGATAAATCAGTCAAAAGGGGGAAATAACAATTTGTAGGCCCTAATACATCAAGCGTCCGATCCAGCACCCTCAAGGTCATCCCCTCCTCCAGTGCCACTGCCACTCCCATCCTCGTCCCTATCGATCTAGAACAACATCAATCTGGTGCTCAAGAGTGGCGATCCTTGCCCTGCTAACCTCATCACGATTCAGCTTAAATAAATCACATGTTAGTGAATCATGCAAGCATGCATACATGTAGCGAATAGAAAGATTTTTACCCTTCATTATTGGGTGACCTCCAGCATATAGTCTCTTTGAGCTTCTATTATGCAATACATGTATAGGCCTTGCTCCAAAGAAATTTGCATTATTAAATGAATGTTAGAACCAACAGATGGGTTAAGAATAATAGTGAAAGAAGGTCAGGAGTGAACTTACATGAGTGGCACCATTAGGGATGCATGCAGGTGTTAGATCCTCATCCAAAATCAAAAACTGACAAAATGACTCTCCAGGAGGGACCCAGCATTGAGGCAAGGGGTTAGGGACATGAATGAAGTTGCCGGGCATGAACTAAGAACTGGGGGTCGTAGGCGGCTTGGCCTGCTCCGCAGCCACTGAAGTCTCCTCCCTGCTATGGTCCAAATGATGCCTCAGGGGCTCTCTCTCTCACACTCAAGATCTAGCTTGAGGCATAGGCCTAGCAAGTGTAACCTAAAGGCAAGAAAAGGAAAGCATGTAAGAGCACAACTAGTTCTTAAAGTAGGAAAAGGTGACAGGGATATACTTGGGAGGTAGAAGCGACATGGAAGGGGACCGTCAGCAGAAGATGAGCCCGAATGAACTCCACGTATTGGCTCTTCACACAGACTATGTGATCCATAGTCGATGAGCCTATGACAGCTTGAGCATGGTCCTCACCCTCCAGCTTATGCACCCAAATCATGCTATCAAGAGGAGACCTAGGAACCCGTCTTGCTTTAGTACCTCCCCTCTAGTTCATGACCCACTCACTAAGAGACCAGGCTTGATATCTAGGACCATAAAGGAGTACCCTCTTCCAGGCTAAGGGCTTGGAACGAGTCATCTCAACATTCCAACTATCCTCAAGCCCCTATAAGTCATTCTGGATCTACGAAAGGTGGAAACATCAGCATGTAAGTAGATTAAATTTGTATAAATTACTAATGGAAGAGGTTGTGTTTTCTAGGCACCGCATCCTGCATCAGGGAGTTTCGGTGTTGCCTATGGATAAGCACCCAAGCGAGGTGCCTCTTCAGGACATGGCTGGCACCCCATCTGCTGATAGCTGGAAGGTGATCACCTACTCACTACACACCTACGAGCAGCTCCAGCTCTAGAGTCCAACCCTATCAAGAAAGTTAATTAGTCAGTGTAAATAAGTGGAGACTAGAATAAGTCAAAAGAAAGGAGGGTCATGCCTTACCAAGACGATGTGCCAAAAGCCACAAAATCTCTTGGCCCCTCGGACCACCTCGTCTATGCTCCGATATAGATACGCGAGAGCATAGCTACCCCAGTCAATTATAAATATGTGATCAAGATCTCAAAGAGCTGGTAGGAACATCAGATCAATCGAGTTGGCAAAGTCGACAAAGAAGGTGGTACGGAGCAAGTAGAGTAAGAAAGCCCTCACCACTTGATCAACCTCATGAGGAGTGACCATAGCCACAGCTCGCTCCTGAGTATAAAAGCTCCTAATTGAGTCAAGCTTGAGGGTATGAGTCCCCTTCATATTAAGAATCATGCCCAAAAGTTGTTTAATGTATGTGGCCTTATCCGAAGATAGCTGGTGTAAGCTCGCATCGAGGGGAATGGGGTCTCCAGCATAGGCGATCCCTCTAATAGTAGTAAATGACACCGGATCTAAAGTGAGCTGACCAAATGGGAGATAAAAGGTATGGGTCATGTCGAAGCACCTCTCTATCATTGCGTGTAGTGCCTGGTAGTCTGTACGTCCCTGCTAAAAAAGAAGTGAGAGTACAGAACCCTCGAATCCAGTCTCCTAAATCCGATCCCTCTAATCGTTAGTCAGCTCGCTATAAAGAACTTAGGCCTCATGGAAATTCCCAGCACCCTTAAATATCTGTGCATCATGCTACAAGAGGAAAAAATAGGGAAGCTGAATTTATGCATTTCATTGTCACAGAAAAATTCAGAATGAATGAGCGTATAACTGATGCAGATCACCCTACTGATGAAGCATGTTGCCTCATCAATGAAGCAATCACCTCATCAATGAATCGATCACCTCATCATAGAGGCGATTACCTCTTTAAAAAGGCGACAACCTTTTAATTTATAGCAAAGGCCATTGTCTCTTTAGAAGAGGCATATCGCTTAATTAATAAGGGGATCGCCTTATTGAAGAGGCGATCGCCCCTGCAGGACGCAAACAGCAATGGTTTTTAGTTTTTTAACATTAAAATGGTAAAATTCATATTTTTTTAATCTAATCATGCTCTAAAACAATAAATATGCAAGAATAAGCACTAACCCAATGCAATTTGTAGGAAAAAATTTGGGTACTAACCTCTCTGGATGCAAACGAACAGATGTAGGACCCTAGGTCCACCAAGAGAAGAATCAAGCCTCCCTTTGTTAATCCAAGGCTCCGAGAAGCACTAGTAGAGGGTGGGATGTGATACCACTCAAGTACAGGAGGTGTCCTCTCATTTTCCATTGTTTAGAAAAGGGAGAGAAGTATAGAACGTATAAAGGAGAAAGAGAGAAGAGAAGAGATAAGAAAAGAAAAGGGGAAAATGACAAAAAGTGGAAAATAGAAGAAGGGAAGAAAAGTTATCTTTTATAGTAGGTGGAAGGCTAGGGTTTTTAAAAAAAAAAGTCACTGTTTATGTGTGTTAGGAAATTAAAGTTGAGGAATGAATGTTGTCTAAGCAAAGTTTTAGCAAGAACCGAGCCAAGAAAACTCGGGATTCGCACTTTTTAGTTCAACAAAGATTGGGCCAGGGAAACCCAAGCTAGGAAAACCTGGGATTCGCACTTTTTAGTTCAATAAAGATTGGGCTAGGGAAACCCAAGCTTCACATTTTTAGTTGAACGATGTGTGGGCTAGGAAAACCCAAGTGTTACGCTGTGACAAGATAGAGGGCTATTCGAGTTTGAATCCTCAAAGCTCAAAGACATGGCTATTTGGGTTTGAATCCCCAAAGCTCAAAGACAGGGATGTTCGGGTTTGAATCCTCGAAGCTCAAAGACTGAGACGACTGTTCGGGTAGTATCCCCGAAGTCGAAAGCAAACGATAATCCGACCAGGAAAACTTGGAAGTTTATATCCCTAGTGTTATAACCCGAGTTTTTAAATGTTTTTATATTATATCAGGATATGCAGTGTTAATAAATTTTAAAAATATATTTGATTATTTAATTATTTTTAATAATTAACATTATTTTATGTTTATTTATAGTTTTCTACGTAAAAATTATCCCAAAACTTATTATTTTGGAAAATAATATTTAAATAATATTTTATTGTTTAATGTTATTGTATCTTATTAAATTATATTTTTTTCATGCATTATTATTATGTTATGTATATATATATATATATATATATATATATATATATATATATATATATATATATATATATATATATATATATATATATATATATACATGCATTTACTTAGGGTTTATTTTTATGCATGTGTTAGTCGTTAGTGTGCTATATATATATATACATATATGTGTGTATATACATATATATGAATATGCATATAATATATTGTGTGGTGTGTGTTTAATGTGTATATATATTATTATAATATAAAGTTAATATATATATATATATATATATATATATATATATATATATATATATATATATATATATATAAAACAAAAACACTTCTTCTTCTTCTTCCTTCACCCCAATGCCAAGCCCTCCCTTTCCCTCATCATCTGATCCCAGGCTGTCGGTGTGCCTCCCGGAGTGCCACCTCATCCTTTAGCTGCTCCGCCACCTCCTATCATCCTCTTTGGCGACGTTTCACACTGTTTTGACCGAAAACCCGAGAGATTTTTTCTCCTCTATTCACCGACTTTCCGGCCACCAAATCCAATGATTCTGGTGCCATTGAACCCCCTAGACTCCATAGAAGTTGATTCCAAGCTCCTTGTAGCTTGAAAATTTGATTTGGTAAGGTTTTGAGCTTGATTCCATTTTCGGCCATTTATGTTTCTCAATTTTTTTGAACTTTGATATTTGAGATTCAAGCTTAGTTCCTTCATAAATTATGCTTACCTTAGTTTAATATACACTCTGGAATTTTTGTGAAAGTTTTGGAATTTATTTTGATTTTTGTGAATTTTTTATTATTTTATTATTATTTTCTAATTTTCGTAAATTAATTAAATAAATTGTGAAATTTTGATTTTTAGTGTTTATGGTGGTTGAAATTAATTTTATAATTTAATTTATAATTTTTGTGACTTTTGTGTAATTAATATAATTTTATTTAGTTTATGTAAATTTTGGTAATATAGGTTATATATGTGTTTTGTTAAAATTAATTGGTTAATTGAGTATAATTATTGATTTTACTAAATTATATGTTGATAAAATAATTTTATAGTAATTATATAATTTTTATTGAATTTTTGAGTAATTATAGTATATTATGTGAATTTTTATATACTAGGGGTGTTTTGGTAATTTGGTAGTAATTTTAGTTGAATATTAAGTTTAATTGGTTTTAATAATTATTTGAAGAATAAAAATGACTTTTATAAATCATTTTCTATTTTTAACTAATTAAAACTATTTTTCAAAAATTATTTTCCAATTATATATAATATACTATTTTTGTAAATAAATGGTTTTTAGTAATTTTTAGTATGTTTTTGGACTAATTAAGCAATTTGGATTTATAAAATGAATTTCTATTAATATTGGTGTATTTATCATGAAATTCAATTTTTAATAATATTAAATTAATATTAGGGTTTTTAAGTAAATATCGGTGAAATAATTATTTTTAATGTTTAAATATTTAAATTGCTATATTTTGATATTAAAACGGTATTTTTGGTATTTATGGAATTTAATATATTTTGTGTATTTTCTTGTGAATTGTGAACCTCGGTTGGTGGAATTTGCAATTTGCGGTCCAACCGAGGAGTTTTGTGAATTCTATTCTGAAGTGTATTTTTCTTGCAGGACCAGCTCTACTTTTTAAGTAGGGAGATGTTCGTTTTACAAAGGAGGTTCTGTCGAATTTTTGGTAGAATTCTCGTAAAATGTGAAATTTGGTCAAATTCCTATTCTCTATATGTGTATAGAATTCTAAATCGAGTTTCTAGAAATTAAGTTAGATTTATTCTAATTTCGTATTATTTATTTATTTGTTAGTTGTGCCGAGACCGAGGCCTAGTGGACCAGACCCGTCAGACCCGTCTCATGGAGCGCACAACTGTAAGTTGTTATTCTATATATACATTGCATTTAGGTTGCATGTTTTAGAATTATATGTTTTAAATGTAAAATTTTGCATAATTATTTTATTAAATACTTGAATATATTTTAGGTATATTTTTAGTATATTCTTGGTATATTTTGAAATAAATGCATGCTTTACTTTTGATTTATGTTTAAATTATTTTCAAGAATATTATTGGTTTATCTTAAGTATATTTCATGATTTATTTGAGTTTATTTTACATATATATATACTTGAAATATGCTTAGTTTATTTTAGGTATATTTCTGGTATATATATGGTTTTTTTTATTA
Organism: Mallotus nudiflorus; assembly: GCA_947683625.1. Lineage (NCBI taxonomy): Eukaryota > Viridiplantae > Streptophyta > Magnoliopsida > Malpighiales > Euphorbiaceae > Mallotus > Mallotus nudiflorus. The sequence goes on along the minus strand of CANTUR010001349.1, from coordinate 117,281 downwards.
TTATGAATGACTTTATGCATTATGTGTTTATTTGAATGTATGTTTTATTTTAAATGAAGGATATCGATAGAATGTGCTTCCTAGTGGGTAGCACTAGGACTGAGTATGTACCGGTGTGATAGATTGTAGGTTAAATTACTAACTTATTTGTGGATCATGACTTGATTGATTTGATTGATGTGTGATGTGATTAATGGTGTGATTGCTGGAGCTCGGTTGACCAAGTGTCTCGGGGCCAATCACACTGACAGTCAGACTGCTAGAGCTCAGTTGACATAGTGTCTCGGGGCCAGTCTACTATCCAGTTGGACTAAGTGAATTATTTTGGATCTAAGTGGGCCTGTATGGCTTAAGTGAGTTCTATTGATATTTGAGGTGGCGAAAATATAGGGTTCTATTTGATCCTTCATAAATTAATGGTTTTTCATTAAAAAAATGATTTTTGTCGCATCTGTGTGTATTTGCATGTATATATATTTATTATATATACTATTGAGTGTCTGCATTTAACATTTAGCTATGCATGTATATATATTATAATAATTCACTCAGTGAGGTTTGACTCCCCTCTATTGATATTTTTTAGGAGAGTCTTCATCCTTAGACCTCAGCAGTAGACCTGTCCGCTGGATTTCTTCCACTCTGACCTTATTATGTAAATCACTTACTTAAGTTTATTTTGTACTCTAGACACTGTAGTAGTGGTTATACTTAAATCTGTTATGAGTTGTATTTGTTATTATACTTGTATGAGATTTTGAATTCAGAGTGTTACTCTAAAAGATTTGTACTTAAAAGATTTCTATTTATTATATGAGATGTGATTTATTTTATTAAAGGAAGTGAGAAATTATTTTATATTCGAGATTTAATTTATGCTGTATGATATTTTATTTATTTTATTATATTGCATGCTTTTATTCTTAAGGCTTGATATGGGTTTCGAATTCGAAAGAATTCCTATTCCCTAGCGCCGGTCATGGCCCCCTGTTTTGGGTCATGACACCCGAAGAAGTGTAGATCGGACCAGGAAAATATGACAATCACATCCCCAATGGTAATCGAGCTAGGAAAACTTGGGAACCGAAGTCAGTAAAGCAATGATCGGACCAGGAAAATTTAAGAATCACATCCCCAATGGTAATCAAGCCAGGAAAACTTAACAACCGAAGTTAGTACAACAATGATTAGGTCAAGAAAACCAGAGAATCAAGTTTCGATGTAGTAATGATCGAGCTAGGAATACTCAAAAATCACGCCCCTAGTGGGTTGATTAGGCGATAATTGGATCAAGAGAATCCAAAAATCACTTCCCTAGTGGAACTATAATTGGGCCAAGAAAACCTAAGGTTAATCATCTTCGAATAACTTATCAAATATTAATGAGTGGCTAATCAGGCCAGGAAAACCCGAGGATCACAGTCACGTTTCAAAATTAAAGAATTCATTTATCAAGTGAAACTCGAGAGCCATGTATGTTACTGATCTTATTTATTTATTTTGTTATTGTGCATGTGAATTTTTAAAAAATGGTCATTGCATGCATTTGATTTCTTGAAAAATCAAGGGGTAAACTGTAGACACCTGATTCAGTTGGCCCGTGTTAGGGGACGAATTAGGGACGCTCGATTTGATCAGCCCGTTGTTAAGCCCAATGATGAGAGTGTGAAACTTGGACACAAGAACAAAACATGAATCTCCAATTGGAAATGGACTTAAAAGCCTCAAAAGCCCAAGACTTAGCCCAATTGTCCAAAAATAACCCAGGCCCAAAACAGGTCTACACCAAAGGGGCGTGGCCTCAGTGCAATACAGCGATCCCTTCAGTATAATGAGGTGATCGCCTTATGGCAGACCACTTGCAGCTGCAACCATGGTGGCTAAGTGGTGTAGGTCCCATACCCCATATACCTAATTTTACATGAGGAAGAGATTTTTTAGGGGAAGAGAAAGGTAATAGGGGTTCATAGAGAGCCTAAGGGCATGGGCAAGGTAAGGGATAAAAAGAAAAAAAAGAGAGAAAAATGGAAGAGGAAAAAAAAACCATTGCAAAACAAGAGGAAAGAAGAAGAGGAAGCGCTAGAAAAAAATAAAGAGGGACGTTCCTGAAAAGGGAGAGGAGAAAACCAAGCTAAAAAAAGGTCCATTTCCTTTTAGAATAAGGAGGTAAAGAACTTGATTTAAAGTGAAGCTCACATCTTAGTGAAAATCAACATCCAAGAGCACATCTCTGAGGGTTAATCATTTTGTCAAAGCTTACATTCAAGTAAAACATCTTCATCTCCTTGTCATTTAGATACTTACTTTGCATATGATTTAGTTTATTGGTTTATTTTAGGTATATTTTAGGTTTGTTGTGCTCATTACTTTATTTGATAGGTTTGATCTATTGAGTTTGTATATAGCTTTAGTTTAGTATGCTTTTTGGATATTTATGTATACATTTTCTTGCTTAGGATAGAAGTTTAATCATTTTGAAAGATGAAAAGAGCCTGTTAATGAAGAGGTGATGCCCTTTGTCAATGAGGCGATTGCCTCTTCACAGAGGCGATCGCCACATGGACAGGCCTCCAGGAAATCTGGCCCTTCCTTTATTGTAATCCTACTTGATTCTGCCATGTCATTTATGTTGAGAAGCCTATTGATCAAGGAATGCCTCTTCATAGAGGCATCGCCTCTTGTCAATGAGGCGATCACCACATTGACAGGCCTTTAGACGATTCGACCATTTTTCCTTTAGGAAAATTTACATGACTCTCATCTTTTAGACCCTTTTTTACTTGTAACCACCATGTTGCATGATGTAGTATGCATGATAATATTTTGACCATTTAAGGAATTTTTCTTAGTTTGCATTGAGAAATCTCTTGAGAGTATTATTTATAAAATATTGTTATGTATAATGATGTGTTTTGCAAGAGGAAACTAACTATATATTATTGCATAAATTATTTAATGATCCACATCATTGAGTAGTCATTGTCATTAGCTAATTCCTTAGACCATTGTGCTTGTGTAAATAGTTTATTACTAATTTACCTTTGGCATATGTATAGTTTATTTTCTGTATATTATTTTTTTATTTGGCCTAAAAGTATTGTAATCCTTAATCCCTTTCCCCTTTTCTAATTTGAGTGAATGGTTGTAAATATTGATTATTTATCTTGCTTATGATGAATGGCGGGACTAAATACATAAAAAGAATTAATATGCAAACTTGGACTTAACTATAAAATTTGACGATTATTCGAAGGCAATTACAATACGTGTGGTAATAAAGAAATAATTGAATAACTAAAGGTAATAATACACAAAATACAAACGGAGGTCAACTGCAAGGTTGGATGAGCATTCAAATGCTCATACCTAGTTTTCAAACCCGTTTTCTGATGACAGCTTCTGGGAAACTCCGTGGAATCTAGTTGTTGTACAGTTATAATATCCCGTGTTTTTAAATATTTTAATACTGCAGTGTTAATAATTTTTGTATATATTTATGATATTTCATGAGTTGTTATTTAAATAAAATTTATTTTTAATTATTTTATATTATTTTTAGTACTATACATAAAATTTTCCCGGGACTTGCATTTTCGGAGAAATTGACACGTAAATTATTTATCATTAATTATTTTAAATAGATTTTCGCATTTGCATGAACTTAGATATATTTTTAAAAGTACTAGATAGAGTGTATATGTGTGTATATTTAAATTAAAATAGGGTTTAATTAATTACCCTAATATTTTTATTATTTATTATTAATTTTAATATTATTTAATTAATTGCTTTTAGTGTATAAATTATTAAAAATATTAAATTATATGTGTGTGGTGTATATTTAATGTGTATTAGTTTATATTATTTTAATATATAGTGTAAAAGTATATATATCTACATATACATTTAATATTAAACAAAATATAAAGTTTGATTTATTTACGATTGTGCCATTGAAAACTCCCTCTCCCTCCCGATTGTCTTCCTCGCGAATCCAACCACTGTCACATTATTCTCTTGTCGTCGGTGTGCCACCTCCTTCCTCCAGCTGTTCTGCCGCCAGCAGAGTCCATTTCCGACGTCGGGAAGCTCGTTTTGGCTGGAGAAGCCGAAACTCTTCTCACCGTCGTTCACGGCGTTTTCGGCCACCATTTTTGACACCGCCAATCTCTTTCATCTCCTTAAACTCCGATGAGTGTGATTCCAAGCTTTGTTTCACTTAAAATGGTCTAGATTTGCTTAGGTTTTGATTTTTGCAATTCGGCCATTTTAGGGTTCTTGATTTTTTTGAACTTCGAATTGAATGATTCATGGAAAATTCCTTCACAAATGTTGTTTCCCTTAGCTTAATCTACATGTGTGAATTTTTGTAGAATTTTTGGAAATTATTTTGATTTTTGGGTATTTTTGAATATTTTATTATTATTTTCTATTTTTCGAAAATTAATTAAATAAATTATGAAATTGTATTTTATGATAAATATAGGTGTTAAAATGAATTATAGAAATTTATTTGGAATATTTATGAATTTCTATGTATTTATTTTGAATTTAATTAGTTTATGTAATTTTGAGAAAATAGGGTTAATTGTGTTTTTAATTGAAATTAATTAGTTAATTGAGTTTATTTATTGATATTATTGATAAAAATGTTGAGAACATTAATTTTGTGCAATTATATTATTTTTGGTGAATTTTTGAAGTAATTTTAGTATATTTATATATATAGGGGCATTTTGATAATTTTACCCTAAATTGGCTAGAAACGTAATTAAATTGCTTTTAATAGTTATTTAAGCTATAAAAATAATTTCTACAAATTATTTAGTATTTTTGAGTAATTAAAACTATTTTTTGTGAATTATTTTCAAATTATATATATAATATACGATTTTTCTAAATAAATGAGTTTTTATTGGTTTTTAATGTGTTTTAGGGTTAATTATGGAATTTCTACTTATAAAATGTATTTCTATGATATAAGGGTATTTTTGGTATTTCTATATTATTTTGTGAATTGTGGACCCCGGTCGGTAAACTGTAGTTTGGAGTCCAACCGAGGGGTTGTGATTGTGTTTTGTGTCTATTTTTCGAAGTGTGTTTCTTTACAGGGTCGGCTCTACTCTTTGAGTAGAGAGATGTCCATTTTACTGGGGAGGTTCTGCCGGATTTTCGGTAGAGTTCTCGTAAAACATGATGTTCGGTCAAAACCTAATTCTGATTTTGTGTCTAATATTCTAGACCAAGTTTCTAGGATTTTCTATTAGGTTTATTCTGATGTCTGTTATTTTTGTATGTTTAGTTGCACCGAGACCGAGGCCTAGTGGACCAAGCCCATCGGACCCATCTTGAGGAGCGCACTAAGTGTGAGTTACTATTCTATATATATATGCTTTAGGGTGCATGATTTAGAAATGTATGTTTTATTTTGATTAATTATGCATAAATAATTCAATTAGTATTTAAGTTTATTTTTAGTTTATTTTGGTTTATCTTTAGTTTATTTTCGGTATATTTTAAATTATATGCATGTTTTGCTAATAAATTAGGTTTAAAATGTTTTTGAATATATTTCTAGTTTATTTTGTAATCTATATGGATTTCTTTGACGTATATATACTCGAAATATACCTGGTTTATTTTTGGTATATTTTTGGTATATATATGGTTTATTTTGCTATTTTATTTAAATTCATGCATCATTTATTTTTATGAATGTATGTTTTATGTTTTAATGAAGGATATCAATAGAATGTGCTACCTAGTGGGCAGCACTAGGACCAAGTACGTATCGGTACACTAATAGCATTTAGGCTATATTACTAACCATTTGTGGATATTGATTGAATATGATTATTTGATGTGTGATATGATTTGGGAGTGTGATTGCTGGAGCTCAGTTGACCTAGTGTCTCGGGGCCAATCACACTAATAGTCAGACTGCTGGAGCTCGATCGACTTAGTGTCTCGGGGCCAGTCTACTGTCTAAATGGAATAAGTGAATATATTTGGAATAAGTGAGCCTATATGGCTAGAGTGTTGTCTAACACTGTATGAGGTTGCGATTTTCTAGGGTTATATTTGATCCTTCATAAACAATGATTTTTAATAAATATATAAAATGATTTTAGTGCATCTGTGTGTAATTGCTTGTATACATACATATTATATATACTGTATGCATTGTCATTTAGTATGCATGTATATATATTACAGTAATTCACTCAATGAGGTCTGACTCCCCTCTGTTGACCATTTTTCAGGAGAGTCTTCTTCGTCAGACCTTAGTAGCAGGCCTGTACGCCGGATTTCTTCCGCCCCAGCTTCTTTATGTAAATTGCTCACTTGAGTTTTATTTTTAATAATCTAGACACTGCAGTAGTTGTAAATAAATTGTGGGTTTTATGTATTATATTTTTGTGAGTTATGTATTTTAAGAATTTGAACTGGATTTGTATTAAAAGAGTTTATTCACATATAAGATGAGGATTTGATTTAAATCCCGTGGTGGATTATTATTTTGACATTTATGATTTTATTTCGCTGCATAATATTTTTATTTAATTGTGTTATTATTATTACTATTGCATGTTTTATTTTATTTTAGGCTTGCTACGGGTTCTAGATTCGAAAGAATTCCCGTTCCCTAGCGCCGGTCATGGCCCCTGTTTTGGGTCGTGACAACAGTGTATCCCAGCTTTTATCCAGTGACTCCATCTCTGAATAAGCCCAAGACCTATATCGTATTTCCAAGTGAGCCTCGAGCCCACACAATGTCGTGGTTGCCAAACACTTGGGCGCAGGCTAAACCCCACCGCCTACAATTTCATTTTATATTATATTATTAAAAGTGTGATTATTTAAAATTTAAATTAATATTTTAGTTTCTTTTTGGATATTTATTTTTAACTATATATCCTCTACTATTCTTTAATATAATCCTCCATTTTCATTAAAAGAACTGTAAGGTGAAAAATAATTACATACTTGCCTCCTTACTTTTTTTTTTTTTATAAATTAGGTGGTCATATGTTATGACCCATATTTTTAACTTATTTATTTTAAAAAGAGATATACAGTATTAATAAAATTTGGAGATTTCATTGATTATTTTCGTTATTTGTGATTAATTATTATTATTTTATGTTTAAATAAATTTTCTACATAAATATATTCTTTTGGATGTTTAATTTGCATTATTATTTATATTATTGCTTTATCAAATTTCATTATTATTTTGATATTATTATTTTTATTAAAATTACTTTATTGATAATATTATTATTTTTATTAAAATTACTTTATTGATAATATTATTATTTATTGTTAAGTAAATGTTATTTTATGTATTATATTTATATATTATAATAATTAGGGTTTGTATTTATTAATGTATTTGTGTATATTATTATAATATATGTGTGTGTGTGTGTTTAAGGGATATTTTTATTTTATGTGGTAGAGATTTTTTTTAATATAAAGTTTTATTATATATATATATATATACATACATATATACAAACAAATAAACAAACACAGCAAACTCACCCTCTTCCCCGTGCTATCCCGATCCTTGCGCCTAAAAGTGCCTCCCCTTGCTCCCTGGTCAGCCACTACCTTGCAGCCTCACTGCCACCTTCCCCTTCCTCCTCTTCGATCGTCGGTAGCTTCTGAACGACAGAAATAACAACAGTGGCCGAAACTCCTCTTTCCGATCGTTCTTTCTCCTCCGGCCACCTTAGCTCACCATTCCGGTGTCTTTCGACTCCCTGAGTCGTGAGGAAGACGAATCCAAGCTCCTTTCAAGCTTAAATTCATTCATTTGTGAGTTTTGTTTAGTTTTTTATTTTTAAGCTTTTATGTTTTTTTATTTTTTTTGAGTTGATTTAGGCAAACTCCCTTAAGAAAAGATGATCCTAGTAGCTCAATCTACATGTCTATATTTCTATTCTAATTTTTGGAATTTATTTTAATTTTTGTGAATTTTTGAATATTTTATTATTATTTAATTAATTTTCGTAAATTAATTTATTAATTATAAAATTTGTTGATTTAGTGTTTTTATGGGTTATTATTAATTTTAGTGTCGAGATAATAATTTTTGTGATTTTTATGTAATTTTTATAAATATTTTTATATTATGTTAATATTAGAAAATTAGGTTATATTTGAGTTTTTGTTGAAATTATTGATTAATAATGTGTTTTAGTTAATATTAGTAGTATATATGTTGAGAAAATAATTTTTATGCATTTATAGAATTTTTTAGTAATATTAGTATATTATGTGTATTTTTGTATTCTAGGGTTAAATATGTAATTTTGTTAAGATTATAGTTAAATATTATATTTTAGTTGATTTTATAATTATTTAAGGTATTAAAATGATTTTTACAAATTATTTACTATTTTTAACTAATTAATACTAATTTTTGAAAATTGTTTTCAAATAATATATTATATATTATTTTGGTAATAAAATGTGTTTTTAGTTATATTTAATATGTATTTAGGCTATTTTAGTTATTTGAATATATAAAGTGAATTTTTATTAATTAATATTGAATTATCGAGAAATGTGATTTTAATAATATTATATTATTATTTCAAGATTTTTACGTAATTATTGAGAAAATAATTATTTTTGGCGTTTTAATGTTAAATATGCTATATTTTGATATTTTGAAGATATTTATGGCATTTATTGATTTTTTTTATATATTTATTGTATTATTTAGAATTTTGGTAAATTGTGGACTTCGGTTGGGGAAATTGTGTAGTTCAGGGTCCCAACCGAGGGTTGTGTGAATTCTGGATATTGGAAGTGTGTTTTTCTTGCAGGTGCGGCTCTACTTTTTAGTAGAGAGGTGTAATAACCTGAGTTTTTAAATTATTTTATTTTAAAATAGGATATACAATGTTAATAATTTAAAAATATTATTTTCTTATTTTATTATCTTGTGAATTATTATCATTATTATTTTTACATTTAATTAGCATTTTCTATGTAAATGTATGTCTTTAAGTTATTATTTCGGGAAATACTATTTTATTAATATTTAATTTGGTGCATAATATTTTAATATTATTATTTTAATAAATTACATTGTGTGAATGTATTTAATAAGTTAATATATATATATATATATATATATATATATATATATATATATATATATATATATATATATATATATGCACATATATAATTAATTAGGGTTTATTATTAATTAAATCTGTGTATATTGTTATTTTATTGTGTATAATATATATAAATGTGTGTGCGTGTGTTTTTGTGTGTGTATATATATACATATTTGTGCATGTGTATATTTAAATGTGTGGTTTAGATATACACACACACTATTTTATTATTTTATTATTATAAGGTTATAAACTACAGTATATAATAATATATATACAATAATATATATACGTATAATATATAATATATATGTATACAATTAACATAAAAACCTTCCTCCCTCACTGTCTTCCCCGATCACCCCTCCCCTCTCCCTCACTATTCGTTTCTTCTCTGGTCAAAGTGCCTCCCCGCCTTTTGCCGCCTGCCAGCCAGCTCCGCCGCCTTCAGCCTCCATCTCCGGCGCCGTTTGAAGCTTTAGAAGTCGAAAAACCTGAGAATCAAGCCCTTTGCCATTCATCCCGTTTCCGACCACCTCTATCGACACCACCGGTCTCATCCTTGTAACAGTTCAGACCAACCCGCATCAGATATTGTCGGCTTTGCCCAGTGTAATATCCCGAGTTTTTAAATATTTTAACACTGCATCGAGATATGCAGTGTTAATAATTTTATATATAATTATGATATTTTTACGAGTTGATATGTATTTAAAACATATTTTAATTATTGTATATTCTTTATGGTATTTTACGTAAAATTTTCCTGAGACTTGCATTTTTGGGGAAATTTTTACGTAAATAATTTACTATTAATTATTTTAATTGGATTCACGGACTTGCATGAACTCATATATATTTTAAAATACTAAATAACGTATATATGTGTATTTATTTAATTATTTAGGGTTTAATTAATTACCCTAATATTTTATTATTTATTAATTTTTTTTAATATTATTTAATTATTTTTAGGTGTATTAAATTATTAAAATATTAAATTATAAGTGTGTGGTGTATATTTAATGTGTGTAATTTTATATTATTTTAATGTATAGTATAAAGTGTGTGTGTGTGTGTGTGTGTGTGTATATATATATATATATATATATATATATATATATTAAAACAAAAACATAAAAATTGAGTTATTTATAAAAATTGCCACCCTCACTCCCTCCCTCCCGATCACCGTCCCCATCACCGTTTCGTTGCCTGCCATCCCATTTCCTTGCATTCGATGTGCCTCCCGACGTGCCACCTCCTTCCTCAGCCTTCCCCGCCACCTGTTGCAGCTGTTTCCGGCGTCTGGAAGTCATTTTTGGCCGGAAAGCCGAAAGTGGAAGCTAACGTCGATCGATGTGATTCCAACCACTATTTTTGACACTGTTGGTCTCTTTCTTCTCCTTGGGCTCTGGTGAGTGTGATTCCAAGCTTTATTTCACTTAAAATGGTCTTGATTTGCTTAGGTTTTGATTTTTTGAATTTAGCCATTTTAGGGTTCTTGATTTTTTGAACTTCAATTTGATTGATTCATGAAAACTTCCTTCACAAATGTTGTTCCCAGTAGCTTAATCTACATGTGTGAATTTTTGTAGAATTTTTGGAGATTATTTTGATTTTTGGGTATTTTTGAATATTTTAACATTATTTTCTAATTTTCGGAAATTAATTAAATAAATTATGAAATTGTGTTTTATGATAAATATAGGTGTTAAAATGAATTATAGGAATTTTTATGAATTTCTATGTATTTATTTGAATTTATTTAGGTTTATGTAATTTTGGAAAATTCGGTTAATTGTGTTTTTAATTGAAATTAATTGGTTAATTGAGTTTAATTATTGATATTATTGATAAATATGTTGAGAAAATTAATTTTGGATAATTATACTATTTTTGGTGAATTTTTGGAGTAATTTTAGTATATTTATATATATAGGGGCATTTTGGTAATTTTATCCAAAATTGGCTAAAAATATAATTTACTTAGTTTTAATAATTATTTAAGGTATAAAAATGATTTCTACAAATTATTTAGTATTTTTAACTAATTAAAACTATTTTTCGTGAATTATTTTTAATTATATATATAATATACGATTTTTCTAAATAAAATGAGTTTTATCGATTTTTAATGTGTTTTAAGGTTAATTTCGTAATTTCTACTTATAAAATATATTTCTGTGATACAAGGGTATTTTTTGTATTTTCATAAATATTCTGTGATTGCGGATCCCGGTCGGTAGACTGTAGTTTGGAGTCCGACCGAGGGGTTGTGGAGGAGTTGTTGTGCCTATTTTTCGAAGTGTGTTTCTTTGCAGGGCCGGCTCTACTCTTTGAGTAGAGAGATGTCCGTTTTACAGGGGAGGTTCTGCCAAATTTTTGATAGAATTCTCGTAAAACGTGATGTCCGGTCGAACCCTAATTCTGTTTCTGTGTCTAATATTCTAGATCGAGTTTCTAGGATTTTCTGTTAGGTTTATTCTGATGTCTATTTTTTTTTTTGTTTAATTGCACCGAGACCGAGGCCTAGTGGACCAGGCCCGTCGGATCCATCTCGTGGAGCGCACTAAGTGTGAGTTACTATTATATATATATATATGTTTTAGGGTGCATGATTTAGAAATGTATGTATTATTTTGACTAAATATGCATAAATAATTTGATTAGTATTTAAGTTTATTTTTAGTTTACTTTTGGTTTATTTTTGGTATATATTAAATTATATGCATGCTTTATTAACCATTTATGTTTAAAATGTTTTTGAATATTTTTCTAGCTTATTTTGCTATTATATTAGACTTGATATATATACTCGAAATATACCTGGTTTACTTTTGGTATATTTTCAATATATATATGGTTTATATTGTTATTTTATTTAAATTCATGCATCATTTATTTTTATGAATGAATGTTTTATACTTTAATGAAGGATATCAATAGAACGTGCTACCTAGTGGGCAGCACTAGGACCGACTACGTACCGATACGCTTATAGCATTTAGGCTATATTACTAACCAGTTTGAGGATATTGATTGGAATTGATTTATTTAATGTGTGATATGATTTGGGTGTGATGGCTGGAGCTCGATTGACCTAGTGTCTCAGGGCCAATCACACTGACAGTCAGACTGCTGGAGCTCGATTGACTTAGTGTCTCAGGGCCAGTCTACTGTCCAAATGGAATAAGTGAATATATTGGAATAAGTGAGCCTGTATGGCTAGAGTGTTATCTAACACTGTTGCATCTGCATGTATTTGCTTGTATATATACATATTATATATACTTTTGATTGTGTGCATTGACATTTAGTATGCATGTATATATATTATAGTAATTCACTCAGTGAGGTCTGACTCCCCTCTGTTGACCATTTTTCAGGAGAGTCATCCTCCTCAGACCTCAGTAGTAGGCCTGTACGCCGAATTTCTTCCACCCCGGCTTCTTTGTGTAAACTGCTTATCCGAGTCTTGAGTTTTATTTTATGATCTAGACACTGCAGTAGTTGTAAATTAATTATGGGTTTTATGTATTATATTTGTGTGAATTAAGTATTTTGAGAAATTGAATTGAGACTTGTATCAAAGGATTTATCTATATATGAGATATGGATATTATTTTAATATTTATGATTTTATTTTCGCTGCATAATATTTTACGTAATTGTGTTATTATTATTATTATTGCATGTTTATTTTATTTTTAGGCTTGCTACGGGTTTCAGATTTGAAAGAATTCCTGTTCCCTAGCGCCGGTCATGGCCCCTGTTTTGGGTCATGACAAAGTTGGTATCAAAGCGGAGTTCTATGTCAGGGCTTAGTTGTGTGAGTCGTGGCCCTAGTTTTTAAAATTATGTTTTCTGTTAAACTACTACAGTGAATTAGGTTCGAGTATGTCTTGATAAGTATTCCTTGCTTTAGTTTTCTGCGTTAACCCTCCGTTGTCTGTTTTGTCTGAACCTTTCCATTTGTCTTTTCAGAATGAGGAGGTGAGCGCGTGTTGCTCCACTGGTCGTTGAGGCCGAGGATGACGAGTCTTTTCAGGATGAGGTTTTACCTCCTGAGCAGCCAGTTAGACGTAGAGGTCGTGGTAGAGGTAGACCTCGAGGAGCGGCAGGTCGCCGTAGGCAGAGAGAGTTACAGGACAAGGAGCCTGTAGAGCCTGAGTTTGATGTTCCTGTGCCTCCAGTTGTTCAACCTGTTCAGCTTGCCTACCAGCAGGGTATGTCTGACCTTGAGGCAGCTTTATTCTATGCCCGAGTTGGCAAGATTGCTTTCGATGGGACTTCCGATCCGTTAGACTTTCTGCATGCGATCGAGACTCGGACTCAGACTGCTCACACTAACTACCAAAGGATCATAATCGTTGAGTTGTCTGTCGAGGAACCAGCTCTAGATTGGTTTATTCAGATGATCCATCCTTACATGATGACGATGACCTGGGCTCAGTTCCGAGAGTGATTTTTGAGGAGATTCTGTCCAGAGCCTCTTCGTATGAGCTATCATCTCCGTTTGACCAGCATTTCTCGTGGAGATCGATCTATAGAGGAGTACACCTGAGAGTTTCTTCGACTGGGTAGATATGCAGAGGATCTGATGCGAGACCAGTATTTTGCAGTCACTACATATGTCACAGGATTGGGTTCAGCATTTGCTGGTATGCCTACAGCAGGCCTTACTCTAGAGTCTGTGATTGAGTTGGCCAAAGAGATTGAGTTGAGGCTAGTTAGGCAGGGAGCGATGCCTGATTATTAACAGTTGGGAGTTCGATCGAGTGGATTGTAGACTACACCATATTCAAGTTTTCATGTTGGTTCAAGTAGTCAGTAGTGAGGTCTGACTCAGCAGAGTCAGAGGCAGCAGCAGCGAGTGCATCGGAGCAGTAGACATGGCCGTGGAGGTCAGCGTAGACCGTTCAGATTCGGGTCAGGTGCTTCGAGCAGCAGCAGTGGTCGTAGTTCTTGATTAGTTGCCAGTGTATGCCAGACCTGTGGTAGAGTCCATTAGGGACCGTGTTACCTGACACCACTGACATGCTTCAGATGCGAGCAGACAGGACATTTTGCCAGATCGTGTCCTTACTCCGAATATAAGCAATCGCAGATTCCATGATTCCCACAGTAGTCAATTGCTAGTGCTGCACCAGTGCCATTTCAGTTACCACCAGCTCAGCATCAGAGTTCCACTCAGCTTGTTCCACAGCAGAGTCATGGTAGAGGTATTAGAGGAGGTGCCAGAGGTGTTGGCCAGGTTTCTACCAGTTAGCAGGGAGGTCGAGGACAGGCCAGAGTCTTCCACCTTACTCAGCAGGATGCTCAGGCATCCAATGCAGTCGTGGTAGGTATTATTTCTATCTGTTACCTGGATGCATGAGTTTTGTTTAATCCGGGTGCCACGCATTCGTTTGTTTCTCCTATTTTTGCTTCCAAATCTTGTTGGCTAGCTTCGAGGATGGCTTTTCCTTTATCTGTTGCCACTCCTCTTAGCGATTCCTTGGACACCAATATTGTTCTTTCTGGTTGTCCAGTTCTCGTGGGAGATAGAGAATTACCCGCTGATTTGATTTTGTTGGATGTGATGGAGTTTGATGTTATTTTGGGAATGGATTGGTTATCTCAGCACTATGCCGTGGTAGATTGCAGGAATAAAGAGGTGACGTTCAGAATTCCTAATGAAGAAGATTTTAAGTTTGTGGGTGATAGGAGTTCAGCACCTCAGAATCTTATTTCTGCTATTACGGCTAGGAAGTTATTGAGGAAAGGATGTCAGGGATATTTGGCATTAGTCAGGGATACTTCAGTGGAGAAGTTGTTACTCACGGATGTTCCTATTGCTTGTGAGTTTCCTGATGTTTTTCCTGAGGAGTTGCCAGGTTTACCACCTCATAGAGAGATTGAATTCTGTATAGATGTGGTTCCAGGTACTACTCCTATATCTATGCCACCCTACAGAATGGCTCCTGCAGAGTTGAAAGAGTTGAAGGAGCAGTTGCAAGAGTTGTTAGATAAGGGTTTCATTAGACCTAGTGTTTCACCTTAGGGTGCACTAGTCCTTTTTGTGAAGAAGAAGGATGGTACCCTGAGACTGTGCATTGACTACAGAGAGCTGAATAAGGTGATAGTGAAGAACAAGTATCCTCTCCTGAGGATAGATGACTTGTTTGATCAGCTACAGGGTGCACAATTCTTTTCTAAGATTGACTTGAGGTCGGGTTATCATCAGCTGCGGATTAGTGAAGCTGATATTCCTAAAACGGCATTCCGCACGCGATATGGCCATTATGAGTTTCTGGTGATGTCTTTTGGTTTGACTAATGCACCAGCAGCTTTTATGGACCTGATGAACAGGGTATTCAGACCATACACGGATCAGTTTGTGGTAGTCTTCATTGATGATATACTGGTTTATTCAAGGAGTATGGAGGAGCATGTATATCATTTAAGGATTGTACTACAGACATTGAGAGATCATCAGCTTTATGCTAAATTCTCGAAGTGTGATTTCTAGATGGAGAGTGTTTCTTTTCTTGGACACGTGGTGTCTAAAGAAGGTATCCAGGTTTATCCACAGAAGATTGAAGCAGTGTCTGAGTGGCCTAGACCAACTTCTGTTATTGAGATTCGGAGTTTTTTGGGTTTAGTCGGGTATTATAGGCGATTTATGCAGGATTTTTCTAGAATTGCAGCCCCTATGACTCGCTTGACTCAGAAGAATGCTAGATTCGAGTGGTCAGAAGCTTGTGAGAATAGTTTTCAATTATTGAAGGAGAAGTTGACCACTGCCCCAGTGTTAGCTTTGCCTAATAGTGTGGACAAGTTCATAGTTTATTATGATGCCTCTAGAGTTGGCCTTGGATGTGTGTTGACGGAGAATGGTAGGGTGATAGCCTATGCTTCAAGGCAGTTAAAGAAGCATGAGCAGAACTATCCCACACATGACCTTGAAATGGCTATAGTGATCTTTGCTTTGAAAATTTGGAGACATTATCTGTACGGGGTGACTTGTGAGATATTTACTGATCACAAGAGCCTTAAGTACATTTTCCAGTAGAGAGATCTGAATCTGAGGCAGAGGAAATGGTTGGAATTGTTGAAGGATTATGACTGTGAGATATTATATCATCCGGGTAAAGCTAATGTGGTAGCAGATGCCTTGAGTAGGAAGTCCTCAGGCAGTCTTGCTCACATCAGTATTGAGAGGAGACCGTTGATCCAGGAATTGCATCTGATGGTGGATCAAGGTCTGATGATGAAGATTAGTAGGTCAGGTAGACTACTAGCTCAATTTAAGGTGCGATCTGTACTGAGGGATAGGATTAAAGCAACTCAGAGCCGAGATCTTATTCTAGAAGAGCTTGCAGAGAATGTCAGAGCAGGGAAGTTCACTGATTTCACACTCGATGATGACGGTGTGTTGTGGATCAGTGGTAGATTGTGTGTTCCTGATGTGGATGATTTGAGAGAAGAGATCCTAGAGGAAGCACATTCTACAGCCTATAGCATACATCCGGGTGTCACAAAGATGTACCACAGTATCAGAGATCTATACTGGTGGGATGGATTGAAGAAGGATGTTGCTGATTATGTTGCTAAGTGTCTGATGTGTCAGCAAGTGAAAGTCAAACATCAAAAGCCTTCTGGGAAGCTTCAGCCTCTTCCTATTCCCGAGTGGAAGTGGGAAAGGATAACTATGGATTTTGTGGTCAGTTTACCTCGTTCTAAGGATGGGTACAATTCCATCTGGGTGATTGTAGACAGGTTGACGAAGTCTGCACATTTCTTACCTGTGAAAGCCACCTATTCTGTAGCTAGATTGGCGAAGTTATATGTGAAGTATATCATATGCCTTCATGGAGTACCTGTGTCCATTATGTTAGACAGAGGTTCAGTGTTTACTTCTCGTTTTTGGCAGAAGTTGCAAGAAGCAATGGGCACTAAGTTAGACTTCAGTACTGCTTTTCATCCTCAGACATATGGTCAGTCTGAAAGGACGATCCAGACACTGGAAGATATGTTGAGGATGTGTGTCCTGGATTTGGGAGGTAGATGGGATGATCATTTGCCACTCGTAGAGTTTGTATATAATAACAGCTACCATAGCAATATTGGCATGGCACCGTATGAGGCGTTATATGGAAGGAAATGTAGATCCCCTTTGAGTTGGGATGAGATTGGTGAGAGAGCTTTGAATGGACCTGAGATGGTTCAGGATGTTACAGAGAAAGTCATTGTGATTAAGCGTAGATTAGAGACCGCAGTTAGCAGACAGAAGAGCTATGCAGATCTTAAGCACAGAGATGTGGAGTTTCAGGTCAGAGATTTTATTTTTCTGAAGGTATCTCCGATGAAGGGTGTTATGAGATTTGGTAGGAAGGGTAAGTTAGCATCGAGATATATCGGATCGTTTGAGATTCTAGAGAGAGTTGGCACTGTTGCATATCGGTTGGATTTACCTCCGAGTATGTCACAAGTGCATCCAGTATTTCATATCTCGATGTTAACGAAGTATGTCTTAGACCCTTCACATGTGTTGCAGCCCGATAGTGTAGAAGTGAGTGAAGATTTGATGTTTGTGGAAGAACCTGTGGCAATCGTTGATTATCAAGTCCGATAGTTGCGTTCGAAGCAGATTCCGATGGTCAAGGCTTTATGGCGTAGCAACAGAGTCGAGGAGCATACGTGGGAGACTGAAGCTGAGATGCGAGCTTCTTACCCGTATCTCTTTCCTTCCTGATCTTGTGATCATTTTCTTTTTGGAATTCGGGGACGAATTCTTGTAAGGGGGGGAGACTATAATATCCCGAGTTTTTAAATATTTTAATACTGCATCGGGATATGCAGTGTTAATAATTTTGTATATAATTATGATTTTTTTTACGAGTTGATATGTATTTAAAACATATTTTAATTATTGTATATTCTTTATGGTATTTTATGTAAAATTTTCCCGAGACTTGCATTTTCAGGGAAATTTTCACGTAAATAATTTACTATTAACTATTTTAATTAGATTCACAAACTTGCATGAACTCATATATATTTTAAAATACTAAATAACGTATATATGTGTATTTATTTAATTATTTAGGGTTTAATTAATTACCCTAATATTTTATTATTTATTAATTTATTTTAATATTATTTAATTATTTTTAGGTGTACTAATTATTAAATTATTAAATTATAAGTGTGTGGTGTATATTTAATGTGTGTAATTTTATATTATTTTAATGTATAGTATAAAGTGTATATATATATTTAATATTAAAACAAAAAAATAAAAGTTGAGTTATTTATAAAAATTGCCACCCGAACTCCCTCACTCCCAATCACCGTCCCCATCACCGTTCCACCACCTGTCGTCCCATTTCCTTGCCGTCGGTGTGCCTCCCAGCGTGCCACCTCCTTCCTCAGCCTTCCTCACCACCTGTTGCAGCTGTTTCCGGCGTCTGGAAGTCATTTTTGGCCGGAAAGCCGAAAGTGGAAGCTAACATCGATGGATGTGATTCCGGCCACCATTTTTGACACTGCCGGTCTCTTTCTTCTCCTTGAGCTCTGGTGAGTGTGATTCCAAGCTTTGTTTCACTTAAAATGATCTTGATTTGCTTAGGTTTCGATTTTTCGAATTCGACCATTTGAGGGTTCTTGATTTTTTGAACTTCAATTTGATTCATTCATGAAAAATTCATTCATAAATTTTGTTTCCATTAGCTTAATCTACATGTTTGAATTTTTGTAGAATTTTTGGAGATTATTTTGATTTTTGGGTATTTTTGAATATTTTAATATTATTTTCTAATTTTCGGAAATTAATTAAATAAATTATGAAATTGTGTTTTATGATAAATATAGGTGTTAAAATGAATTATAGGAATTTATTTGGAATTTTTATGAATTTCTATGTATTTATTTGAATTTATTTAGGTTTATGTAATTTTGGAAAATTAGGTTAATTGTGTTTTTAATTGAAATTAATTGGTTAATTGAGTTTAATTATTGATATTATTGATAAATATATTGAGAAAATTAATTTTGGATAATTATACTATTTTTGGTGAATTTTTAGAGTAATTTTAGTATATTTATATATATAGGGGAATTTTGGTAATTTTACCCAAAATTGGCTAAAAATGTAATTTACTTGGTTTTAATAATTATTTAAGGTATAAAAATGATTTCTACAAATTATTTAATATTTTTAACTAATTAAAACTATTTTTCGTGAATTATTTTCAATTATATATATAATATACGATTTTTCTAAATAAAATGAGTTTTATCGATTTTTAATGTGTTTTAAGGTTAATTTCGTAATTTCTACTTATAAAATGTATTTCTGTGATACAAGGGTATTTTTGATATTTTCATAAATATTCTGTGATTGTGGACCCCGGTCGGTAGACTGTAGTTTGGAGTCCGACCGAGGGGTTATGGAGGAGTTGTTGTGCCTGTTTTTTGAAGTGTGTTTCTTTACAGGGCCGGATCTACTCTTTGAGTAGAGAGATGTCCGTTTTACAGGGGAGGTTCTGCCGAATTTTTGGTAGAATTCTCATAAAACGTGATGTCCGGTTGAACCCTAATTCTGTTTCTGTGTCTAATATTCTAGATCGAGTTTCTAGGATTTTCTGTTAGGTTTATTCTGATGTCTGTTATTTTTTTTTGTTTAGTTGCACCGAGACAGAGGCCTAGTGGACCAAGCCTGTCGGATCCATCTCGTGGAGCGCACTAAGTGTGAGTTACTATTCTATATATATATGTTTTAAGGTGCATGATTTAGAAATGTATGTATTATTTTGACTAAATATGCATAAATAATTTGATTAGTATTTAAGTTTATTTTTAGTTTACTTTTGGTTTATTTTTGGTATATATTAAATTATATGCATGCTTTATTAACCATTTATGTTTAAAATGTTTTTGAATATTTTTCTAGCTTATTTTGCTATTATATTAGACTTGATTGACGTATATATACTCGAAACATACCTGGTTTACTTTTGGTATATTTTCAGTATATATATGGTTTATATTGTTATTTTATTTAAATTCATGCATCATTTATTTTTATGAATGAATGTTTTATACTTTAATGAAGGATATCGATAGAACGTGCTACCTAGTGGGCAGCACTAGGACCGAGTACGTACCGGTATGCTTATAGCATTTAAGCTATATTACTAACCAGTTTGAGGATATTGATTAGAATTTATTTATTTGATGTGTGATGTGATTTGGGTGTGATTGTTGGAGCTCGGTTGACCTAGTGTCTCAGGGCCAATCACACTGACAGTCAGACTGCTGGAGCTCGATTGACTTAGTGTCTCAGGGCTAGTCTACTGTCCAAATGGAATAAGTGAATATATTGGAATAAGTGAGCCTGTATGGCTAGAGTGTTGTCTAACACTGTTTTGAGGTTGCGATATTCTATGGTTCTATTTGATCCTTCATGAATTGTGATTTTCAATAAAAATATATAAAATGAATTTATTGCATCTGCATGTATTTGCTTGTATATATACATATTATATATACTTTTGATTGTGTGTATTGACATTTAGTATGCATGTATATATATTATAGTAATTCACTCAGTGAGGTCTGAATCCCCTCTGTTGACCATTTTTCAGGAGAGTCATCCTCCTCATACCTCAGTAGTAGGCCTATATGTCGGATTTCTTCCGCCCCGGCTTCTTTGTGTAAACTGCTTATCTGAGTCTTGAGTTTTATTTTATGATCTAGACACTGCAGTAGTTGTAAATTAATTATGGGTTTTATGTATTATATTTGTGTGAATTAAGTATTTTGAGAAATTGAACTGAGACTTGTATCAAAGGATTTATCTATATATGAGATATGGATATTAGTTTAATATTTATGATTTTATTTCCGCTGCATAATATTTTACATAATTGTGTTATTATTCTTATTATTACATGTTTATTTTATTTTTAGGCTTGCTACGGGTCCGGATTTGAAAGAATTCCCGTTCCCTAGCGTCGGTCATAGCCCCTGTTTTGGGTCGTGACACCCAGGCCCAGCCCGCAGCGCACGGTATTAAAATGTGTCCATTGGGATGGGAGCTCTAACTCAACCAGCTCCGACCGGCTCAGGCTCTGATATCATTGTAACAGCCCAAACCAACCCACATCAGATATTGTCCGCTTTGCCCAGGCCCAGCCCGCAACGCACGGTTTTAAAATGCGTCCAATGGGAGAAGGTGTCCACACCCTTATAAGGAGTGCTTCGTTCTCCTTCCCAACCGATGTGGGATATCACAATCCACCCCCCCCTTAGGGCCCAGCGTCCACGCTGGCATACCGATACGGGCTCCGGCTCTTATACCATTGTAATAGCCCAGACCAACCCGCATCAGATATTGTCCACTTTGCCCAGGCCCAGCCCGCAGCGCACGATTTTAAAATGCATCCAATGGGAGAAGGTGTCCACACCCTTATAAGGAGTGCTTCGTTCTCCTTCCCTGTCACGACCCAAAACAAGGGCCATGACCGGCGCTAGGGAACAAGAATTCTTTCGAATTCGGAACCCGTAGCAAGCCTAAAAATAAAACAAACATGCAATAGTAATAATAATAACACAATTAAATAAAATATTATGCAGCGGAATAAAATCATAAATATCAAAATAATAATCCACCACGGGATTTAAATCAAATCCTCATCTCATTTATATAAATAAACTTTTAATACAAATCCAGTTCAAATTCTTAAAATACATAACTCATACACAAATATACAATATCTCTTAACAATTTTACAACTACTGCAGTATCTAGATCATAAAATAAAACTCAGATAAGCAGTTTACATAAAGAAGCCGGGGCGGAAGAAATCCGGCGTACAGGCCTGCTGCTGAGGTCTGAAGCTGATGACTCTCCTAAAAAATGGTCAACGGAGGGGAGTCAGACCTCACTGAGTGAATTACTATAATATATATACATGCATACTAAATGCCAATGCACACAATCAAAAGTATATATAATATGTATATATACAAAGAATTACACACAAATGCAATAAAATCATTTTATACATTTATTGAAAATCAGTGTTTATGAAGGATCGAATAGAACCCTAGAATATCGTAACCTCGAAAATAGTGTTAGACAACACTCTAGCCATACAGGCTCACTTATTCCAAATATAATCACTTGATCCATTTGGACAGTAGACTGGCCCCGAGACACTAAGTCAATCGAGCTCCAGCAGTCTGACTGTCAGTGTGATTGGCCCCGAGACACTTGGTCAACCGAGCTCCAGCAATCACACTCCCAAATCATATCACACATCAAATAATCATATCCAATCAATATCCTCAAACTGGTTAGTAATATAGCCTAAATACTATCAGCGTACCGATACGTACTCGGTCCTAGTGCTGCCCACTAGGTAGTACGTTCTATTGATATCCTTCATTAAAATATAAAGCATACATTCATAAATAAATGATGCATGAATTGAATAAAATAGCAACATAAACCATATATATACTAAAAATATACTTAAAGTAAACCAAGTATATTTCGAGTGTATATACGTCAAATAAATCTAATATAATCGTAAAATAAATTAAATATATATTTAAAACATTTTAAAATATAAATATTTAATAAAGCATGCATATAATTTAGGATATACAAGAATAAACTAAAAATAAACTTAAATACTAATTGAGTTATTTATGCATATTTAATCAAAATAAAACATACATTTCTAAATCATGCACCCTAAAGCATATATATATATAGAATAGTAACTCACACTTAGTGTGCTCCTCGAGATGGGTCCGATGGGCTTGGTCCACTAGGCCTCGGTCTCGGTGCAACTAAACATACAAAAATAACAGACATCGTAATAAACCTAACAGAAAATTCTAGAAACTCAATCTAGAATACTGGACACAAAATCAGAATTAGGGTTCGACCGGACATCACGTTTTACGAGAATTCTACCAAAAATCCGACAAAACCACCCATGTAAAACGGACATCTCTCTACTCAAAGAGTAGAGCCGGCCCTGCAAAGAAACATACTTCAAAAAATAGACATAGAAACACATCTACAACCCCTCGGTCGGACTCCAAACTACAGTTTACCGATCGGGGTCCACAATTCACAAAATAATATAGAAATACCGAAAATACCCTTATATCATAAAAATACATTTTATAAGTAGAAATTACATAATTAACCCTAAAACACAGTAAAAACCGATAAAAACTCATTTTATTAGAAAAATCGTATATTATATATATAATTTGAAAATAATTTATGAAAAATAGTTTTAATTAGTTAAAAATACTAAATAATTTGTAGAAATCATTTTTTATACCTTAAATAACTATTAAAACCAATTTAATTACATTTTTAGCCAATTTATGGTAAAATTACCAAAATACCCCTATATATATAAATATACAAAATTACTCCAAAAATTCACCAAAAATAATATAATTGCACAAAATTAAGTTTCTCAACATATTTATCAATAATATCAATAAATAAACTCAATTAAATAATTAATTTCAATTAAAAACACAATTAACCCTATTTTTCAAAAATTACATAAACTAATTAAATTCAAAATAAATACATAGAAATTCATAAAAATTCCAAATTAATTTATATAATTCATTTCAACACCTATAATTACCATAAAACACAATTTCATAATTTAATTAATTAATTTTCGAAAATTAGAAAATAATAATAAAATATTTAAAAATACCCAAAAATCAAAATAATTCCCAAAAATTCTAAGAAAATTCAAACATGAAGATTAAGCTAAGGGAAACAACATTTGTGAAGGAATTTTTCATGAATCAATCATCGAAGTTCAAAAAAATCAAGAACCCTAAAATGGCCGAATTACCAAAATCGAAACCTAAGCAAATCAAGACCATTTTAAGTGAAACAAAGCTTGGAATCACACTCACCAGAGTTCAAGGAGAAGAAAGAGACTGGCGGTGTCAAAAATGGTGGTCGGAAATGCCGTGAACGACGGTGAGAAAAGTTTTGGCTTCTCCGGTCAAAACGAGCTTCCCGACGCCGGAAATGGGCTCTGCTGGCGGCGGAACAGCTGGAGGAAGGAGATGGCACGCCGGGGAGGCACACCGATAGTGAAAAAACGGGATGGCAACGATCGGAAAATGGATGGGGATGATCGGGAAGAAGGGGAAGGGAAGAATGGCAATTTCATAAATATATTAACTTTATTTTTTTTGTTTAATATTAAATGTATATGTATATATATATAATTTTACACTATATATTAAAATAATATAAACTCACACACATTAAATATACACCACACACATATAATTTAATATTTTTAATAATTTATACACTAAAAATAATTAAATAATATTAAAACTAATTAATAAATAATAAAATATTAGGGTAATTAATTAAACCCTAGTTAAATAAATAAATACACATATATACGTTATTTAGTACTTTAAAAATATATATGAGTTCATGCAAGTCCGTAAAATTGTTTAAAATAATTAATAATAAATAATTTACGTATCAAATTTCCTGAAAATGCAAGTCCCGGGAAAATTTTACGTAAAGTGCTTAAAATAATATAAAACAACTAAAAATCAATTTTAATTAAATAACAACTCATAAAATATCATAAATATATACAAAAATTATTAACACTGCACATCCCGATGCAGTATTAAAATATTTAAAAACACGGGATATTACATTCCCAACCGATGTGGGATATCACAATCCACCCCCCTTAGGGCCCAGCGTCCACGTTGGCACACCAATCCGGGCTTCGGCTCTGATACCATTGTAATAGCCTAGACTAACCCGCATCAGATATTATTTGCTTTGCCCAAGCCCAGCCCGCAGCGCACGGTTTTAAAACACGTCCAATAGGAGAAGGTGTCCACACCCTTATAAGGAGTGCTTCGTTCACCATCCCAACTGATGTGGGATATCACAATCCACCCCCCTTAAGGCCCAACGTCCACATTGGCACACCGATCCGGACTCCGGCTCTGATACCATTATAACAGCCCAAACCAACCCACATCAGATATTG
The DNA here is from genome assembly GCA_947683625.1 of Mallotus nudiflorus. Taxonomy (NCBI): domain Eukaryota; kingdom Viridiplantae; phylum Streptophyta; class Magnoliopsida; order Malpighiales; family Euphorbiaceae; genus Mallotus; species Mallotus nudiflorus. Next base: position 92,059 of record CANTUR010001349.1, on the reverse strand, counting down.
TCCGCTTTGCCCAAGGCCAGCCCGCAGCGCACGATTTTAAAATGCGTCTAATGGGATGGGAGCTCTAACTCAACCGGCTCCGACCGGCTCTGGCTCTGATACCATTATAACAGCCCAGACCAACCCACATCAGATATTGTCTGCTTTGCCCAGGCCCAGCCCATAGTGCACGATTTTAAAATACGTCCAATGGGATGGGAGCTCTAACTCAACCGGCTCTGGCTCTGATACCATTGTAACAGTCCAGACCAACCCACATCAGATATTGTCCGCTTTGCCCAGGCCCAGCCCGCAGCGCACGATTTTAAAACGCGTCCAATGGGAGAAGGTGTCCACACCCTTATAAGGAGTGCTTCGTTCTCCTTCCCAACCAATGTGGGATATCACAATTTGTAACAGCCCAGACCAACCCGCATCAGATATTGTCTGCTTTGCCTAGGCCCAGCCCACAGCGCACGATTTTAAAATGCGTCCAATGGGATGGGAGCTCTAACTCAACCGGCTCCGACCGACTTTGGCTCTGATACCATTGTAACAGCCCATACCAACCCGCATCAGATATTGTCCGCTTTGCCTAGGCCCAGCCCGCAGTGCACGATTTTAAAACGCGTCCAATGGGAGAAGGTGTCCACACCCTTATAAGGAGTGCTTCGTTCTCCTTCCCAACCAATGTGGTTGTCACGACCCAAAATAGGGGCCATGACCGGCGCTAGGGAACGGGAATTCTTTCGAATCCGAAACCCGTAGCAAGCCTAAAAATAAAATAAAACATGCAATAGTAACAATAACAGTAATATATATATGCAGCGGAAATAAAAATCATAAATATAATAATAACATTCTCATCACTGGATTTAAATCAAATCTCATCTCATATATATATAATCTTTCAGTACAAATCCAGCTTCAATATAATACATCTCTTTAAATAAAATACATGAAATCTCACACTTTAATTCATAACTACTTCAGTGTCTAGATTATAAAAATAAGACTCAAGTAAATAATTTACACAAAGAAGTCGGGGCGAAAGAAATCCGGCGTATCGACCTGCTACTGAGGTCTGAAGAAGTTGACTCTCCTGAAAAATAGTCAACGGAGGGGAGTCAGACCTCACTGAGTGAATTACTATACTATATATACATACACACTAAATGATAATGCATACAATCAACAGTATATATATAATATGTATATATACAGGCAATTACACACAGATGCAATAAAATCATTTTATATATTTTCATTAAAAATCATCTTTTATGAAGGATCACATAGAACCCTATGATATCGAAAACCTCAGATAGTGTTAGACAACACTCTAGCCACACAGGCTCACTTATTCCAAATATATCCACTTAATCCATTTAGACAGTAGACTGGCCCCGAGACACTAAGTCAACCGAGCTCCAGCAGTCTGGCTGTCAGTGTGATTGGCCTCGAGACACTTGGTCAACCGAGCTCCAGCAATCACACCCAAACCATATCTCACACATATCAATAATCACATTCAATCAATATCCACAAATAAGTTAGTAATATAGCCTAAATACTATAGGCGTACCGATACGTACTCGGTCCTAGTGCTGCCCACTAGGTAACACGTTCTATCGATATCCTTCATTAATAAATATAAACATTCATTCACAAAAATAAATGATGCATGAAGTTCAATAAAATAACAACATAAACCATATATATACTAGAAATATACCAAAAGTAAACCAGGTATATTTCAAGTATATATATGTCAACTGAATTCAATCAAATTATAAATTAAGTTGGAAATATATTTAAAAATATTTTATATATATTTTATTTACAAAACCTGCATATAATTTATTATATACCAAAAATATACTTAAATACAAATCATATTATTTATGCATTTTAATCGAAATAGAATATATATTTCTAAATCATGTATCCTAAGCATATATATATAGTATAGTAACTCACCTAGTGCGCTCCATGAGATGGATCCGACGGGCCTGGTCCACTAGCCCTCGGTCTCGGTGTAACTAAACAAACAAATAATGATAGACATTAGAATAAACCTAACAGAAATCCTAGAATTCGATCTAGAGTATTTAACACAGAATCAGAAATTAAGGTTCGATTGGATATCACGTTTTACGAGAATTCTACCAAAAATCCGACAGAACCTCCCCTGTAAAACGGACATCTCTCTACTCAAAAGAGTAGAGCCGACCCTACAAGGAAATACACTTTGAAAAATAGGCTCAACACAAATCCACAACCCCTCGGTCGGACTCCAAACTACAATCTACTGACCGGGGTCCACAACCACAGAATAATTCCAGAAATACCAAAAATATCCTTATAACATAGAAATACATTTTATACGTAGAAATTACATAATTAACCTTAAAACACTGTAAAAACCGATAAAAACTCATTTTATTAGAAAAATCGTATATTATATATATAATTGAAAATAATTCATGAAAAATAGTTTTAATTAGTTAAAAATACCAAATAATTTATAGAAATCATTTTTATAACTTAAATAACTATTAAAACCAATTAAATTACATTTTTAACCAATTTAGGGTAAAATTACCAAAATACCCCTATATATATATATAAATATACTATAATTACTTCAAAAATTCACCAAAAAATTATACAATTATCTAAAATTAATTTTCTCAACATATTTATCAATAATATTAATAATTAAACTCAATTAACCAATTAATTTCAAATAAAAACACATTTAACCTAATTTTTCCAAAATTCCATAAACTTCAATAATTCAAAATAAATACTTAGAAATTCATAAAAATTCCAAATAAATTCCTATAATTCATTTTAACACCTAATTTAACCATAAACCCCAATTTCATAATTTAAATAATTAATTTCTGAAAATTAGAAAATAATATTAAATATTCAAAAGTACCCAAAAATCCAAAAAATCTCTAAAAAGTCTATAAAAATTCATACATGAAGATTAAGCTACTAGGATCAACATTTGTGAAGGGAGTTTCCATGAATCAATCAATTCAAAGCTCAAAAAAATCAAAAACCCTAATGTGACCGAAATAGAAAAATCGAAACCTAAGCAATTCTAGACCATTTAAGCTCAAACCAAAGCTAGAATCACACTCACCGGAGCTTAAAAAGAAGAAAGAGACTGGCGGTGTCGAAAATGGTGGCCGAAAGAGGGAGAACGGCGTGAAGCTCGACTTTCGGCCTCTCAAGCCATTTCCGGCCAAACTCGACGGGAAAGGGAGCTGCTGGCAGCAGGGAACGGCTGGAGACGAAGGTGGCTCACTGAGAGGCACTATGAACAGCTGTGAACAGAAGTTACAGACGGTGGAGGTGGGGGTCGCATCCAGAGAAGAAGAAGAGAAGGGAGGGGCAGTTTTGTAAATAAGTTAAACTTTATTATTTTGATAATTTTTAATGTATATATGTATATATATATACTTTACACTACATATTAAAATAATATAAAATTGCACACATTAAATATACACCACACACATAAAATTTAATATTTTAATAATTTAATAATAAATAAAATAATTAAATAACAATAAAACAAATAAATAATTAATATAATATTAGGGTAATACTAAACCCTAATTAAATAAATAATTATATGTATACACGGTGTTTAATATTTTAAAAATATGTATGAGTTCATGCAAGTCCGAAAATATATTTAAAATAATTAATAATAAAATATTTACGTGAAAATTTCCCCGAAAATGCAAGTCCCGGGAAAATTTTACGTAAAGCACTGTAAATAAGACACAGTAATTAAAATAGGTTTTAAATACATATCAACTCCTGAAAATATCATAATATATATACAAAAATTATTAACACTGTATATCCCGATACAGTGTAAAAATATTTTAAAAACACGGGATATTACAGTGGTATATCACAATCCTCTTCCATTAGCATCGATGAGTATGTTTCTAAGCTTTGTTTCATCCGGTTTGGTCTAGATTTTTTATGGTGAGCAATTTTAGGTTTTAGTCACCTAGAGTTTTATATTTTTCTAAGCTTGATTCTTTATGATTCATGCTTGATGCCTTAACAAATGTTGTTCCCCTTAACTTAATCTACATCCCAAAATTCTTGTGTGATTTTTGGGAATTATTTTGATTTTTGTGAATTTTTTATTATTTTATTATTTTCGTAAATTAATTAAATAAATTATGAAATTGTGATTTTTGGTGTTATTGATGGTTATTGGTAATTTTAAAATTTAATTTATAATTTTTGTGTATTTTTTTAATTTTTATAATTATTTTTAATTTATGTCAATTTTGAAAATATAAGTTAAATATATATTTAATTAGAAATAATGGGTTAATTAAGTGTATTTTTTGATTTTAATGAATAATATGTTGAGAAAATAATTTTTGTGTAATTATATAATTTTTATTGAATTTTTGAATATTTTTAGATTTTATGTGTATTTTTATATATTAGGGGTATTTTGATAATTTGGTGATAATTTTAGTTAAATATTAAATTTAATTGGTTTTAACTATTATTTGAGGTATAAAAACGATTTTTACAAACTATTTACTAATTTTAACTAATTAATACTATTTTTCAAAAATTATTTTCAAATAATATGTAATATACTATTTTTGCAAATAAATGGATTTTTGGTAATTTTTAATATGTTTTTGGACTAATTAAGTAATTTTGATTTATAAAAGGAATTCTTATTAATATTTGTGCAATTATCGAGAAATATCAATTTTAATAATATTATATTATTAATTAGGGTTTTTAAATAATTATTGATAAAATAATTACTTTTGGTGTTTTAATACTTAAATTGCCATATTTTGGTACTTAAAGGGTATTTTTGGTATTTATTGAATTTTAATATATTTTATTGTATTTTGTTGTGAATTGTGGACCTCGGTCGAAGGAATTTGTAGTTTAGGATCCCGACCGAGGAGTTGTGAGAATTCTGGTTTGAAGTGTACTTTTCTTGCAGGACTGGCTCTACTTTTTAAGTAGAGTGATGTCCGTTTTATAGAGGAGGTTCTGCCGAATTTTTGATAGAAATCTTATAAAACGTGACATTAAGTCTAATTCTTATTCTATGTCTGTGTTAGTAATCCTAGATCGAGTCTCTAAAAGTTAAGTTAGATTTATTCTGATTTTCGTGTTATTATTTTATTGTTAGTTGCGCTGAGACTGAGGCCTAGTGGACCAGGCCCATCGGACCAGTCTCAATGAGCGCACATCTGTGAGTTGTTATTTTATATATGCGTGCATTTAGGTTACATGTTTTAGAAATATATGTTTTAATTATATGATTTATGCATAAATGACTTAATAAATGCTTATGTATATTCTAGGTATATTTTCAGTATATTTTTTATATATTATGAAATAAATGCATGTTTTCCTTTTTAATTAAATCTAGATTACCTTCAAATATATTATTGGTTTAATTTAATATGTTCCATGATTTATTTGAATTGATTTTACGTATATATACTTTAAATATATTTAGTTTATTTTAGGTATATTTCTAGTATATATATGGTTTATAATGTTATTTATAATGATATCATGCATCATTATTTTATGAATGAAATGAGTTATTTTTAATGAAGGATATCAATAGAACGTGCTTCCTAGTGGACAGCACTAGGATCGAGTACGTATCGGTACGATGATAGATTGTAGACTAAATTACTAACCTATTTGTGGATCATGACTTGATTGATTTGATTGTTGTGTGAGGTGAATGAGAGTGTGATTGTTGGAGCTCGGTTGACTTAGTGTCTCGAGGCCAATCTGTAATATCCCGAGTTTTTAAAATATTTTAAACTGCATCGGGATATGCAATGTTAATAATTTATGTATATATATTTTATTATTTAATTAGCTTGTTATTTATTAAAGTCATTTTTATTTGTTTTAAGTATTTTAAGGGATTTACGTAAAATTTTCCCGCGATTTACATTTTTAATAAAATAAGACCTAAATAATTAATTACTTACTTACGTTAGCTTGTTTTATTAAATTGCATGCTATCATGCATGATTATATTTTTGCACATTAACATATATACATATACTGCATAAATATTTTTATTTAACCTTTGGGGTTTATTTTTAATTAAAAATATATTATATAGTTGTATTAAGTTAATGTGTTATATATATATATATATATATATATATATATATATATATATATATATATATATATATATATATATATATATATATGTATATGTATATGTATATGTATATATGTATATGTATATGTATATGTATATAATATTAAGTTGATTTTTATATATTTGGTGTGTGATTTTTCTAAGTATTATATTAATATTTTATGTTATAAAGTATTAAAGTTATTATTATTATTATAATATATATATACAAAAAAAACACAAATTTTCCCTATTTTCTTCTTCTCCATTCCCGACCCCTCTCCATCAACCCTCGCCCTCATCGTCTGTAACTTTCATTCATCGCCATTCAGAGTGCCTCCTGGCGTGCCACCGTCTTCTCCAGCAGCTCCGCCGTCCCTATCATCTTCCCTGACGCTGGCAAAGTCCATTTCCACCATTTTTGGCCGAAATTCAAGCTTTTCACCGTTCTTCCTCCTCCGGCCATTATTCTTCACGATTCCGGTGTCCTTGAGCTCCTTAAGCTTCGGTGAACTTGATCCAAGCTTTGGTTTGAGCTCTAACTTCCTCAATTTTTCTGTTTTTTGATTAATCTATTTTAGCCAAATTGACTTTTTGAATTCTTTTTAGCTTTTCCCTTGTGATTCATGAAAAGTAGCTTAACAAATGTTTCTCCCCTTAGCTCAATCTACCTATGTGAATTTTTGTAGAATTTTTCGAATTTATTTTGATTTTTGGGTATTTTTTATTATTTTCTAATTTTCGAAAATTAATTAATTAAATTATGAAATTGTGTTTTATGGTAAATATAGGTGTTGAAATGTATTATAGGAATTTATTTTTAATTTTTATGAATTTTTATGTATTTATTTTGAATTTATTTAGTTTATGTAATTTTGAGAAAATAGGGTTAATTATGTATTTAATTGAAATTAATTGGTTATTTGAGTATATTTATTGATGTTATTGAAATATATGTTGAGAAAATTAATTTTGTGCAATTATATTATTTTTGGTGAGTTTTTGGATTAATTTTAGTATATTTATATATATAGAGGTATTTTGGTAATTTTACATTAAATTGGTTAAAAATGTAATTAAATCTGTTTTAATAGTTATTTAGGGTATAAAAATGATTTCTACAAATTATTTAGTATTTTTAACTAATTAAAACTATTTTTCATAAATTATTTTCAATTATATATATATAATATACGATTTTCATAATAAAATGAGTTTTTATCGGTTTTTACTGTGTTTAGGGTTAATTACATAATTTCTACTTATAAAATGTATTTTTATTATATAAGGGCATTTTTGGTATTTTGTAAATATTTCATGAATTGCGAACCTCAGTCGGTGATTTGTAGTTTGGAGTCCGACCGAAGGGTTTTAATTGTGAATTCTGTGAATTTTCAAAGTGTATTTCCTTGCAGGGCCAGCTCTACTCTTTGAGTAGAGAGATGTCCATTTTACAGGGGAGGTTCTGCCGGATTTTTGATAGAATTCTCGTAAAACGTGATGTCCGATCGAATTTTGATTTAATTCTGTGTCTAGTAATCTATATCGAGTCTTTAGAACTTATGTTAGATTTATTCTGATTCCTGTCATTATTTATTTATTTAGTTGCACCGAGACCGAGGCCTAGTGGACCAGGCCCATCAAACCCATCTCGTGGAGCGCAATAATTGTGAGTTACTATTCTATATATATATGCTCTAGGGTGCATGATTTTAGAAATCTATATTTTATTTTGACTAAAAATGCATAATGGTATTAATTAGTACTTGAGTTTAGTTTACTTTTGGTTTATTTTTGGTTTATTTTTGGTATATTTTAAACTATATACATGTTTTATTAACGAATTATGTTTAAAATGTTTTTAAGTATATTTCTAGTTTATTTTGTAATTGAATTTATTTGACGTATGTATACTCGAAATATACCTGGTTTACTTTTGGTATATTTCTAGTATATATATGGTTTCTGTTGCTATTTATTTTAAATTCATGCATCATTTATTTTATGAATGTATATTTTATATTTAAAATGAAGGATATCAATAGAACGTGCTACCTAGTGGGCAACACTAGGACCAAGTACGTACCGGTACGCTTATAGCATTTAGGCTACATTACTAACCATTTGTGGATATTTATTGGATTTGATTATTTGATGTGTGAGATATGATTTGGGAGTGTGATTGTTGGAGCTCGGTTGACCAAGTGTCTCGGGGCCCATCACACTGATAGTTAGACTGCTAGAGCTCGGTTGACTTAGTGTCTCGGGGCTAGTCTACTGTCCAAATGGAACAAGTGATTATATTTGGAATAAGTGAGCCTGTATGGCTAGAGTGTTGTCTAACACTATTTTGAGGTTGCAATTTTCTAGGGTTCTATTTGATCCTTCATAAACTGTGATTTTTAATAAAAATATATAAAAAGATTTTATTACATCTGTGTGTATTTGCTTATATATATGCTTATTATATATATACCATTGACTGTGTGCATTGTCATTTAGTATGCATGTATATATATTATAGTAATTCACTCAGTGAGGTCTGACTCCCCTCCGTTGACTATTTTTTAGGAGAGTCATCTTCATCAGACCTCAGTAGCAGACCTGTATGCCGAATTTCTTCCGCCCCAGCTTCATTATGTAAACTGCTCACTTGAGTTTTATTTTTATTAATCTAGACACTGCAGTAGTTGTAAAATTATTAAAAAGATATTGTATTATATTTGTGTGAGTTATGTATTTTAACAATTTGAACTAAAACTTGTTTTAAAAGTTATTATATATGAGATGAGGATATTGATTTAATTTCATTTGGTGGAAATATTATTTAATTATTTATGATTTTATTTCCGCTATAAATTATATTATTATTATTATTGTATGTTTTATTTTATTTTAGGCTTGCTACGGATTCAAGATTCGAAAGAATTCCCGTTCCCTAGCGCCGGTCATGGCCCTTGTTTTGGGTCGTGACACAATCACACTAACAATCAGACTGCTGGAGCTCGATAGACTTAGTGTCTCGGGGCCAGTCTACTGTCAATAAGGATTAAGTGAATTTATTTGGAAACAAGTGAGCCTGTATGGCTAGAGTATTGTCTGTTGTTATTTGAGGTTGTGATCATTTAGGGTTCTATTTGATCCTTCTTAAACTAATATTTTTCAGTATTATAAATAAAGTGATCTTCAGCATCTGTGTGTACATGTATGTATATATATTTATTATATACATATGATTGATTGCATTTGACATTTAGTAATGTGCGTATAGATATTATAACAATTCACTCAGTAAGGTCTGACTCTGTAATATCCCGAATTTTTAAATAATTTTAAACTGCATTGGGATATGCAGTGTTAATAATTTTAATATATATTTTTGATTATTTAATTAGTTGATCATTTATTAAAGTTATTTTTAATTATTTTTAAGTCTTTTACGTAAAATTTTCTAGGGAATTTTATTTTTGGGGAAATTAAAATATAAATAAATCAATATTAATTAATTTAAGCGGTTTTATGAAGTTTCATGAGTCCATGCATAATTTTAAAGTGTCGAATAAAATATATACGTATGCGTGCATTTAAAATTAAATTAGGGTTTATTTTAATTAAATTAAATTAAATTAAATTATATTAAATAGTTTTAATATTAATTAAGTATGTATATATATACATGTGTATATATATTATTAAAATATGTGTGTGGTGCATATTTATTGTGTGTATTGTATTATATATTAAAATAATATTAACTAAAGATATATATATATACATATAATATATTAACCAAAATAAAAGTTTACAAAAATTACAATCGTGCCATTATCATCTTCTTCTTCCTCCCAATCGCCCCTTCACCATTTCCATCGCCTACAATGCCATTTTCTTCCTATTGGTCTACCTCCCGGCGTGCCACCTTCCCTTCCAGCCATTCCCGACATCCCAAGCTTCCATTTCAGGTGAGTTTGACTAGATTTTCTTCAAGAGGCCGAGAATTGCTCCCAACATCGATCAACATGTTTTCGGCCACCGTTTCGAGCCCCACCGGTCTCTATCTCTTCCTTGAGCTCCGGTGAGTGCATTTCCAAGCTTTGTTTCACTTGAAATGGTCTAGATTTTCCCAGGTTTTGAATTTTCATTTTTCGGCCTACTAGGGTTTTTGAATTTTTTTAAGCTTTGATTTGAATGATTCATGCAAACTTCCTTCACAAACATTGATCCTAGTAGCTTAATCTACCTTTGTGAATTTTTTTGGAATTTTTAGGAATTATTTTGATTTTTGTGAATTTTTAATTATTTTATTAATATTTTCTAATTTTCAAAAATTAATTAATTAAATTATGAAATTGTGTTTTATGGTGTTTATAGGTGTTAAAATGCATTTTAGAAATTTATTTGTAATTTTTTTTATTTTTATATAATTATTATGAATTTATTTAGTTTATGTGATTTTTAGAAAATTAGGTTAATTACGTGTTTTATTGAAATTAATTGGTTAATTGAGTATAAATATTGATATTATTGAATTATATGTTGAGAAATTAATTTTTGAGTAATTATATTATTTTTGGTGAATTTTTGAACATTTATAGTGAATTTATATATAGTAGGGGTATTTTGGTAATTTGGCACTAAATTGGCTAAAAATATAATTAGATTGGTTTTAATAGTTATTTGAGGTATAAGAATGATTTCTACCAATTATTTAGTATTTTTAACTAATTAAAACTATTTTTCGTAAATTATTTTCAAATTATATATAATATACTATTTTTCTAAATAAATGAGTTTTTATCGATTTTTTATATGTTTTAGGGTTAATTAAGTAATTTGGATTTATAAAATGTATTTTGATCAATATTTATGAATTTATTGAGAATTACCAATTTTTAATAATATTTTTATAATATCCCGAGTTTTTAAATATTTTTATACTGCATCGGGATATGCAGTGTTAATAATTTTGTATATAATTATGATATTTTTATGAGTTTGTTATTTGATTAAAACTAATTTTAATTGTTTTATATTATTGTAAGTTCTTTACGTAAAATTTTTCCAAGAATTATATTTTTGGGGAAATTGATGCATAAATAATTTAATACTAATTATTTTGACTAGTTTTATGAATTTGCATGAACTCATATATATTTTTAAAGTGCTAAAATAAAGTGTATATATGTGTATTTATTTAAATTAAATTAGGGTTTAATTAATTACCTTAATTTTATTATATAGTTTTAATATTAATTAAATAATTATATATTAGTATATGTGTGTATATATTATTAAAACATGTGTGTGGTGTATATTTAATGTGTGTGAGATTTTATATTATTATAATATATAGTGTGAATATATATATATATACATATATACATAAATTATTATCAAAAATATAAAGTTCCCATTATTTACGAAACTACCACTCCTTCCTCTCCTTCTTCCCGATCATTCCCATTCACTTTCTGGTGATTTTCTTCCTATCACTGTGCCTCCCGGTGAGCCACCTTCATCCACAGCTAGTTCTGCCACCTGTAACAGCCGTTTTCGGCATCGGAGGAGCTCAAAATCGCCGGAAACCCAAAACTCTTCCTCACCGTCGATCATAACGATTCCGGCCACCGTTTTCGACATTGCTAGTCTCTATCTTCTCCTTGAGCTCCAGTGAGTATGATTCCAAGCTTTGTTTCACTTAAAATGGTCTAGATTTCCCTAGGTTTCGATTTTTCAATTTTGGCCTATTAAGGTTCTTAATTTTTTTGAGCTTCAATTTGATTGATTCATGAAAACTTTCTTCACAAACTTTGATCCTAGTAGCTTAATCTTCATGTTGGAATTTTTGGAATTTATTTTGATTTTTGGGTATTTTTGATTATTTTATTATTATTTTCTAATTTTCAAAACTTAATTAATTAAATTATGAAATTGTGTTTTATGGTAAATATAGGTGTTGAAATGAATTATAGGAATTTATTTATAATTTTTATGAATTTTTATATTTTATTTGGAATTTATTAACTTTATGTAATTTTGAAAAATAGGGTTAATTGTGTGTTTAATTGAAATTAATTGGTTAATTGAGTATATTTATTGATATTATTGAAATATATGTTGAGAAAATTAATTTTGAGTAATTATATTATTTTTGGTGCATTTTTGGATTTATTTTAGTATATATATATATATATATATATATATATATATATATATATATATATATATATAGGGGTATTTTGGTAATTTTACACTAAATTGGCTAAAAATGTAATTAAATTGATTTAATAGCTATTTAGGGTATAAAAATGATTTCTACAAATTATTTAGTATTTTTAACTAATTAAAACTATTTTTCATAAATTATTTTCAAATTATATATATAATATACAATTTTTCTAATAAAACGAGTTTTCATCGATTTTTAACGTGTTTTAGGGTTAATTACATAATTTGGATTGATAAAATGTATTTTTATTATTAAAGGGCATTTTCGGTATTTCTGTAGTGTTATGTGAATTGTGAACCTCGATCGGTAAATTATAGTTTGGAGTCCGACCGAGGGGTTTTGGTTGTGAATTCTGTGTATTCTTGAAGTGTATTTCTTTGTAGGATCGACTCTACTCTTTGAGTAGAGAGATGTCCATTTTACAAGGGAGGTTCTACCGAATTTTTGGTAGAATTCTTATAAAACGTGATGTCCGGTCGAATTCCCATTTTAATTTTGTGTCTAGTATTCTAGATCGAGTCTTTAGAACTTTTGTTAGATTTATTCTAATTCCTATCATATTTGTTTGTTTAGTTGCGCCGAGACCGATGCCTAGTGGACCAGGCCCATCAGACCCATCTCGTGGAGCGTATTAATTAGTGAGTTGTTATTTTATATATATATATTTTAGGGTGCATGTTTTAGAAATGTGTGATTTATTTTAGTAAATTATGCATAATGATTTAAGTATTACTTAGGTTTACTTTTGGTATATTTTCAAACTATATGCATGTCTTATTAATAAATTATTCTTAAAATGTTTTTAGGTTCATTTGTGGTTTATTTCTAGTTTATTTTGTAATTAAATTAAATTTATTTGAAGTATATATACTCGAAATATACCTAATTTACTTTTGGTATATTTCTAGTATATATATGGTTTATGTTGCTATTTATTTCAAATTCATGCATCATTTATTTTTATGAATGTATGTTTTTATTTAAAAATGAAGGATATCAATAGAACGTGCTACCTAGTGGGCAGCACTAGGACTGAGTACGTACCGGTACACCGATAGCATTTAGGCTATATTACTAACCTATTTGTGGATATTGATTGGATTGATTTATTTGATGTGTGATATGATTTGGGAGTGTGATTGTTGGAGCTCGGTTGACCAAGTGTCTCGGGGCCAATCACACTAACAGTCAGAATGCTGGAGCTTGGTTGACTTAGTGTCTCGGGGCTAGTCTACTGTCCAAATGGAATAAGTGAATATATTTGGAATAAGTGAGCTTGTATGGCTAGAGTGTTGTCTAACACTATTTGAGGTTACGATTTGCTAGGGTTCTATTTTATCCTTCATAAACAATGATTTTCAGAAAATATATAAATAAATGATTTTACTGCATCTGTGTGTATTTGTTTGTATATATATTTATTATATATACTATTGATTGTGTGCATTGTCATATAGTATGCATGTATATATATTATAATAATTCACTCAGTGAGGTCTGACTCCCCTCCGTTGACTATTTTTCAGGAGAGTCATCGTCATCAGACCTCAGTAGCAGACCCATACGCCAAATTTCTTTTGCCCCGGCTCTACTATGTAAACTGCTCATTTGAGTTTTATTTTTATAATCTAGACACTGCAGTAGTTGTAAAAATTGAAAAAGGATGTTGTATTATATTGGTATGAGTTATGTACTTTAAATATTTGAACTGGAATTGTATTAAAAGTATATTTATATATATGAGATGAGTTATTGATTTAAATCCCGTGGTGGATTATTATTTAATTATTTATGATTTGATTTCCACTGTAGAATATTTTAGTTATGTTATTATATTTATTGCATGTTTTTATTTATTTTAAGGCTTGCTACGGGTTCCGGATTCGAAAGAATTCCTGTTTCCTAGAGCCAGTCATGGCCCCTGTTTTGGGTCGTGACAATTTTATTAAAATTAGGTTTTTTATGTAATTATTAGTTAAATAATTATTTTCAATGTTTTAAATATCTAATTTGTTATATTTTGAGTATTAAAGGGTATTTTCGGTATTTTTCATGTGTTCTGTAATTACCTCGTGAATTGTGAACCTCAGTCGGTAGAATTATAGTTTGGAAGTCTGACCGAGGGATTTTGTGGCTATATATTTTTGAAGTGTGTTTCTTTGCAGGACCAGCTCTACTCTTTGAGTAGAGAGATGTCCATTTTACAAGGGAGGTTCTACCGGATTTTTGATAGAATTCTTGTAAAACGTGATGTCCGATCAAATTCCTATTCTTATTCTGTGTCCGATATTCTTAGATCGAGTCTCTAGGAATTTTGATAGATTTATTCTGATTCATGTTGTCATTTATTTGTTTAGTTGCGCCGAGACCGAGGCCTAGTGGACCAAGCCCATCGGACCCATCTCGAGGAGCGCAATAACAGTGAGTTGTTATTCTATATATACTTATATTAGGATTGCATGTTTTAGAAATGTATGATTTATTTTATAAATTATGCATTAATGGTTTAATTATTGCCTAGGTTTATTTTTGGTATATTATTGGTATATTTTAAATTATATGCATGTTTTATTAATGAATTATTCTTAAAATGTTTTAAAGTATATTTATAGTTTATTTTATAATTAAATTGAATTTACTCGACGTATATATACCCGAAATATACCTGGTTTATTTTTGGTATATTTCTAGTATATATATGGTTTATGTTGCTATTTTATTTAATATCATGCATCATTTATTTTATGAATGTATGTTTTATATAATAATGAAGGATATCAATAGAACGTGCTACCTAGTAGGCAGCATTGGGTATGTACTGGTATAACGATAGCATTTAGGCTATATTACTAACCTATTTGTGAATATTGATTAGATTGATTTATATGATGTGAGATGTGATTTGAGAGTGTGATTGTTGGAGCTCGGTTGACCAGGGGTCTCAGGACCAATCACACTAACAGTCAGACTGCTGGAGCTCGGTTGACCAAGTGTCTCGGGGCCAATCTACTGTCCAAATGGAATAAGTGAATATATTTGGAATAAGTGAGCTTGTATGGCTAGAGTGTTGTCTAACACTATTTGAGGTTACGATTTGCTAGGGTTCTATTTTATCCTTCATAAACAATGATTTTCAGAAAATATATAAATAAATGATTTTACTGCATCTGTGTGTATTTGTTTGTATATATATTTATTATATATACTATTGATTGTGTGCATTGTCATATAGTATGCATGTATATATATTATAATAATTCACTCAGTGAGGTCTGACTCCCCTCCGTTGACTATTTTTCAGGAGAGTCATCGTCATCAGACCTCAGTAGCAGACCCATACGCCAAATTTCTTTTGCCCCGGCTCTACTATGTAAACTGCTCATTTGAGTTTTATTTTTATAATCTAGACACTGCAGTAGTTGTAAAAATTGAAAAAGGATGTTGTATTATATTGGTATGAGTTATGTACTTTAAATATTTGAACTGGAATTGTATTAAAAGTATATTTATATATATGAGATGAGTTATTGATTTAAATCCCGTGGTGGATTATTATTTAATTATTTATGATTTGATTTCCACTGTAGAATATTTTAGTTATGTTATTATATTTATTGCATGTTTTTATTTATTTTAAGGCTTGCTACGGGTTCCGGATTCGAAAGAATTCCTGTTTCCTAGAGCCAGTCATGGCCCCTGTTTTGGGTCGTGACAATTTTATTAAAATTAGGTTTTTTATGTAATTATTAGTTAAATAATTATTTTCAATGTTTTAAATATCTAATTTGTTATATTTTGAGTATTAAAGGGTATTTTCGGTATTTTTCATGTGTTCTGTAATTACCTCGTGAATTGTGAACCTCAGTCGGTAGAATTATAGTTTGGAAGTCTGACCGAGGGATTTTGTGGCTATATATTTTTGAAGTGTGTTTCTTTGCAGGACCAGCTCTACTCTTTGAGTAGAGAGATGTCCATTTTACAAGGGAGGTTCTACCGGATTTTTGATAGAATTCTTGTAAAACGTGATGTCCGATCAAATTCCTATTCTTATTCTGTGTCCGATATTCTTAGATCGAGTCTCTAGGAATTTTGATAGATTTATTCTGATTCATGTTGTCATTTATTTGTTTAGTTGCGCCGAGACCGAGGCCTAGTGGACCAAGCCCATCGGACCCATCTCGAGGAGCGCAATAACAGTGAGTTGTTATTCTATATATACTTATATTAGGATTGCATGTTTTAGAAATGTATGATTTATTTTATAAATTATGCATTAATGGTTTAATTATTGCCTAGGTTTATTTTTGGTATATTATTGGTATATTTTAAATTATATGCATGTTTTATTAATGAATTATTCTTAAAATGTTTTAAAGTATATTTATAGTTTATTTTATAATTAAATTGAATTTACTCGACGTATATATACCCGAAATATACCTGGTTTATTTTTGGTATATTTCTAGTATATATATGGTTTATGTTGCTATTTTATTTAATATCATGCATCATTTATTTTATGAATGTATGTTTTATATAATAATGAAGGATATCAATAGAACGTGCTACCTAGTAGGCAGCATTGGGTATGTACTGGTATAATGATAGCATTTAGGCTATATTACTAACCTATTTGTGAATATTGATTAGATTGATTTATATGATGTGAGATGTGATTTGAGAGTGTGATTGTTGGAGCTCGGTTGACCAGGGGTCTCAGGACCAATCACACTAACAGTCAGACTGCTGGAGCTCGGTTGACCAAGTGTCTCGGGGCCAATCTACTGTCCAAATGGAATAAGTGAATATATTTGGAATAAGTGAGCTTGTATGGCTAGAGTGTTGTCTAACACTATTTGAGGTTACGATTTGCTAGGGTTCTATTTTATCCTTCATAAACAATGATTTTCAGAAAATATATAAATAAATGATTTTACTGCATCTGTGTGTATTTGTTTGTATATATATTTATTATATATACTATTGATTGTGTGCATTGTCATATAGTATGCATGTATATATATTATAATAATTCACTCAGTGAGGTCTGACTCCCCTCCGTTGACTATTTTTCAGGAGAGTCATCGTCATCAGACCTCAGTAGCAGACCCATACGCCAAATTTCTTTTGCCCCGGCTCTACTATGTAAACTGCTCATTTGAGTTTTATTTTTATAATCTAGACACTGCAGTAGTTGTAAAAATTGAAAAAGGATGTTGTATTATATTGGTATGAGTTATGTACTTTAAATATTTGAACTGGAATTGTATTAAAAGTATATTTATATATATGAGATGAGTTATTGATTTAAATCCCGTGGTGGATTATTATTTAATTATTTATGATTTGATTTCCACTGTAGAATATTTTAGTTATGTTATTATATTTATTGCATGTTTTTATTTATTTTAAGGCTTGCTACGGGTTCCGGATTCGAAAGAATTCCTGTTTCCTAGAGCCAGTCATGGCCCCTGTTTTGGGTCGTGACAATTTTATTAAAATTAGGTTTTTTATGTAATTATTAGTTAAATAATTATTTTCAATGTTTTAAATATCTAATTTGTTATATTTTGAGTATTAAAGGGTATTTTCGGTATTTTTCATGTGTTCTGTAATTACCTCGTGAATTGTGAACCTCAGTCGGTAGAATTATAGTTTGGAAGTCTGACCGAGGGATTTTGTGGCTATATATTTTTGAAGTGTGTTTCTTTGCAGGACCAGCTCTACTCTTTGAGTAGAGAGATGTCCATTTTACAAGGGAGGTTCTACCGGATTTTTGATAGAATTCTTGTAAAACGTGATGTCCGATCAAATTCCTATTCTTATTCTGTGTCCGATATTCTTAGATCGAGTCTCTAGGAATTTTGATAGATTTATTCTGATTCATGTTGTCATTTATTTGTTTAGTTGCGCCGAGACCGAGGCCTAGTGGACCAAGCCCATCGGACCCATCTCGAGGAGCGCAATAACAGTGAGTTGTTATTCTATATATACTTATATTAGGATTGCATGTTTTAGAAATGTATGATTTATTTTATAAATTATGCATTAATGGTTTAATTATTGCCTAGGTTTATTTTTGGTATATTATTGGTATATTTTAAATTATATGCATGTTTTATTAATGAATTATTCTTAAAATGTTTTAAAGTATATTTATAGTTTATTTTATAATTAAATTGAATTTACTCGACGTATATATACCCGAAATATACCTGGTTTATTTTTGGTATATTTCTAGTATATATATGGTTTATGTTGCTATTTTATTTAATATCATGCATCATTTATTTTATGAATGTATGTTTTATATAATAATGAAGGATATCAATAGAACGTGCTACCTAGTAGGCAGCATTGGGTATGTACTGGTATAACGATAGCATTTAGGCTATATTACTAACCTATTTGTGAATATTGATTAGATTGATTTATATGATGTGAGATGTGATTTGAGAGTGTGATTGTTGGAGCTCGGTTGACCAGGGGTCTCAGGACCAATCACACTAACAGTCAGACTGCTGGAGCTCGGTTGACCAAGTGTCTCGGGGCCAATCTACTGTCCAAATGGAACAAGTGAAATTATTTGGAATAAGTGAGCTTGTATGGCTAGAGTGTTGTTTAACACTGTTTGAGGTTGCAATTTTTTAGGGTTCTATTTGATCCTTCATAAATGGATGTTATTTTCAGTAAATATATAAAATGATTTCGTTGCATCTGTGTGTATTTGCTTGTATATATATTTATTATATATACTATTGAATGTGTGCATTGTCACTTAGCTATGCATGTATATATATTATAATAATTCACTCAGTGAGGTCTGACTCCCCTCCGTTGACTATTTTTCAGGAGAGTCATCGTCATCAGACCTCAGTAGCAGACCCATACGCCAAATTTCTTTTGCCCCGGCTCTACTATGTAAACTGCTCATTTGAGTTTTATTTTTATAATCTAGACACTGCAGTAGTTGTAAAAATTGAAAAAGGATGTTGTATTATATTGGTATGAGTTATGTACTTTAAATATTTGAACTGGAATTGTATTAAAAGTATATTTATATATATGAGATGAGTTATTGATTTAAATCCCGTGGTGGATTATTATTTAATTATTTATGATTTGATTTCCACTGTAGAATATTTTAGTTATGTTATTATATTTATTGCATGTTTTTATTTATTTTAAGGCTTGCTACGGGTTCCGGATTCGAAAGAATTCCTGTTTCCTAGAGCCAGTCATGGCCCCTGTTTTGGGTCGTGACAATTTTATTAAAATTAGGTTTTTTATGTAATTATTAGTTAAATAATTATTTTCAATGTTTTAAATATCTAATTTGTTATATTTTGAGTATTAAAGGGTATTTTCGGTATTTTTCATGTGTTCTGTAATTACCTCGTGAATTGTGAACCTCAGTCGGTAGAATTATAGTTTGGAAGTCTGACCGAGGGATTTTGTGGCTATATATTTTTGAAGTGTGTTTCTTTGCAGGACCAGCTCTACTCTTTGAGTAGAGAGATGTCCATTTTACAAGGGAGGTTCTACCGGATTTTTGATAGAATTCTTGTAAAACGTGATGTCCGATCAAATTCCTATTCTTATTCTGTGTCCGATATTCTTAGATCGAGTCTCTAGGAATTTTGATAGATTTATTCTGATTCATGTTGTCATTTATTTGTTTAGTTGCGCCGAGACCGAGGCCTAGTGGACCAAGCCCATCGGACCCATCTCGAGGAGCGCAATAACAGTGAGTTGTTATTCTATATATACTTATATTAGGATTGCATGTTTTAGAAATGTATGATTTATTTTATAAATTATGCATTAATGGTTTAATTATTGCCTAGGTTTATTTTTGGTATATTATTGGTATATTTTAAATTATATGCATGTTTTATTAATGAATTATTCTTAAAATGTTTTAAAGTATATTTATAGTTTATTTTATAATTAAATTGAATTTACTCGACGTATATATACCCGAAATATACCTGGTTTATTTTTGGTATATTTCTAGTATATATATGGTTTATGTTGCTATTTTATTTAATATCATGCATCATTTATTTTATGAATGTATGTTTTATATAATAATGAAGGATATCAATAGAACGTGCTACCTAGTAGGCAGCATTGGGTATGTACTGGTATAACGATAGCATTTAGGCTATATTACTAACCTATTTGTGAATATTGATTAGATTGATTTATATGATGTGAGATGTGATTTGAGAGTGTGATTGTTGGAGCTCGGTTGACCAGGGGTCTCAGGACCAATCACACTAACAGTCAGACTGCTGGAGCTCGGTTGACCAAGTGTCTCGGGGCCAATCTACTGTCCAAATGGAACAAGTGAAATTATTTGGAATAAGTGAGCTTGTATGGCTAGAGTGTTGTTTAACACTGTTTGAGGTTACGATTTGCTAGGGTTCTATTTTATCCTTCATAAATGGATGTTATTTTCAGTAAATATATAAAATGATTTCGTTGCATCTGTGTGTATTTGCTTGTATATATATTTATTATATATACTATTGAATGTGTGCATTGTCACTTAGCTATGCATGTATATATATTATAATAATTCACTCAGTGAGGTCTGACTCCCCTCCGTTGACTATTATTTTCAGGAGAGTCTACGTCTTCAAACCTCAGTAGCAGACCTATACGTCGGATTTCATCTGCCCTGGCTTTACTATGTAATCTGCTTACTTAATGTTATTTTATAATCTAGACATTGCAGTAGTTATAGTCAGTTGTGGGATTTATGTACTATATTACATGAGATATGTATTTTAAAGATTTGAACTAAGATTGTATTAAAAGATATTATGTATGAGATGGATTTTTATATTGTTAAATCTAAGGATGGATCATTATTTTATTTTATTTATTTCTGCTGTAAAATATTTTATTTATATTGTTATATATATTGCATGCTTTTATTTTATTTTAAGGCTTGCTATGAGTTCCGGATTCGAAAGAATTCCCGTTCCCTAACGCCGATCATGGCCCCTGTTTTGGGTCGTGATAAAATTGGTATCAGAGCGGAGTTTTGTGTCAGGGCTTAGTTATGTGAGTTGTGGCCCTACTTTTTCAGTATTGTGTTTCTTTGAAACTACTGCAGTGAATTAGGTTCGAGTATGTCTTGATAAGTATTCCTTGATTTAGTTTCTGCGTATTCCTCCATTATTTGTCTTGTCTGAATCCTTTTGTTTGTCTTTTCAGAATAAGGAGGCGAGCGCGTGTCGCTCCACTGATCGTTGAGGCCGAGGATGATGAGTCCTTTTAGGATGAGGTTTTACGTCCTGAGCCGCCAATTAGACGCAAAGGTCATGGCAGAGGTAGACCTCGAGGAGCGGCAGGTCGCCATAGACAGAGAGAGATATAGGATGAGGAGCCTGTAGAGCCTGAGTTTAAGGATGTTCTTGTACCTTTAGTTGTTCTGCCTGTCAGCCTGCCTATCAACAAGGTATGTCGGACCCTGAGGCAGCTCTGTTTTATGCCAGAGTTGGCAAGATCACTTTTGATGGGACTTCTGACCCTCTAGACTTCTTGCATGCGATTGAGACTAGGACTTGGACTGCTCACACTGAGTACCAACGGATCATGATCGTCAAGCTGTCTGTTAAGGGACCAGCCTTGGACTGGTTCATTCAGATGATTTAGCCTTACATGATGATGATGACCTGGGCTTAGTTCAAAGAGCGATTTATGAGGAGATTCTGCCCAAAGCTGCTTCGTATGAGTTGCGAACTCTGATTGACCAGCATTTCGCATGGTGATAGATCTGTTGAGGAGTATACCCGAGAGTTCCTCCGGCTGGGTAGATATGCAGAGGATTTGATGCGAGACCAGTATTTTGCAGTCACCACCTACATCACTGGATTGGGTTCTGCATTTGCTGGTATGCCTACAGTGGGCCTTACTCTAGAGTCGATGATTAAGTTGGTCAAGGAGATTGAGCTGAGTCTAGTCAGGTATGGAGCTATGCCTGATTATTACCAGCTGGGTGTTCAATTAGGTGGATTTTAGACTACTCCGTACTCAAGTTTTCAGATTGGATCGAGTAGTGAGCAGAGAGGTCCAACCCAGCAGACTCAGAGACAATAACAGCGGATACATTAGAGTAGTAGATATGGTAGTGGAGGCCAAAGTAAACCATTTAGACTCGGGTCAGGTGCTTTGAGTAGCAGCAGTGGTCGTAGTTCTGGATCAACTGCTAGTGTTTTCCAAACCTACGGCAGAGTCTATCAGGGACTGTGTTATATAACACCGCTAACGTGCTTCAGATACGAGCAGACAGGACATTATGTTAGATCGTGTCCTTATTTCGGGTATCAGCAGCTGCAGATTCCATGATTTCCATAGTAGTTGATTGCTAGTGCTACACCCATTCCTTTTTAACTACCTCCAGCTCAGCATCAAAGTTCTACTCAGCTTGTTCCCCAACAGGGTCGTGGTAGAGGTTCTAGAGGAGGTGCCAGAGGTGTTGGTCAAGCTTCTACCAGCCAGCAGGGAGGTCGAGGACAGGCCAGAGTCTTCCATCTTACTCAGTAGGATGCTCAGGCATCTAAAGCAGTTGTGGCAAGTATTGTTTCTGTCTGTTACCTGGATGCATGGGTTTTGTTTGATCCGGGTGCCACGCATTCGTTCGTTTCTCCTATTTTTACTTTCAAGTCTTATTGGCAAGCTTTGAGGATGGCTTTTCCTTTGTCTGTCGCCACTCCTCTAAGTGATTCTTTAGACATTGATGTTGTTCTTTCTGATTGTCCAGTTCTCATGGGAGGCAGAGAATTATCCGCTGACTTGATTCTGTTGGATGTGATGGAGTTCGATGTTATTCTGGGTATGGATTAGTTATCTCAGCACTATGCCATTGTGGATTATCGGAGTAAAGAGGTGACTTTCAAAATTCCTGGTGAAGAAGAATTTAAGTTTATGGGTGATAGGAGTTCAACACCTCAGAATCTCATTTCTGCTATTATGGCTAGGAAGTTGTTGAGGAAAGGTTGTCAGGGATATTTGGCACTGGTTAGGGATACTTCAGTGAAGAAGTTGTCACTCACAGATGTTCCTGTTGCCTGTGAGTTTCTTGATGTTTTTCTTGAGGAGTTGCCAGGTTTACCACCTCACTGAGAGATTGAGTTCTGTATAGATGTGGTTCCAGGTACTACTCCTATATCTATGCCACCCTATAGAATGACTCCTGTAGAGTTGAAAGAGTTGAAGGAGCAGTTGCAAGAGTTATTGGATAAGGGTTTCATCAGACCCAGTGTTTCTCCTTAGGGTGTACCAGTCCTATTTGTGAAGAAGAAGGATGGCACCCTGAGACTATGCATTGACTACAGAGAGCTGAATAAGGTGATAGTGAAGAATAAGTATCCTCTTTCGAGGATAGATGACCAGTTTGATCAACTACAGGGTGCATAGTTCTTTTCTAAGATTGATCTGAGGTTGGGTTATCATCAACTGCGGATTAGTGAAGCCGATGTTCCTAAAACGGCATTCTGCACTTGATATGGCCATTATGAGTTTCTGGTGATGTCTTTTAGCTTGACTAACGCACCAGCAGCTTTTATGGATCTGATGAACAGGGTATTCAGACCGTATATGGATCAGTTTATGGTAGTCTTCATCGATGATATACTGGTGTATTCGAGAAATATGGAGGAGCATGTATATCACTTGAGGACTATACTATAGACATTAAGAGAACATCAACTTTATGCTAAATTCTCAAAGTCTGATTTCTGGATGGAGAGTGTTTCTTTTCTTGAACACGTGGTGTCTAAAGAAGGTATCCAGGTTGATCCACAGAAGATTGAAGTAGTGTTTGAGTGGCCTAGACCGACTTTTGTTATAGAGATTTGGAGTTTTCTAGGTTTAGCCGGGTATTATAGGAGGTTTGTATAGGATTTTTGTAATATCCCGTGTTTTTAAATATTTTAATACTGCATCGGGATATGCAGTGTTAATAATTTTTGTACATATATTATGATATTTTTATAAGTTGATATGTATTTAAAACCTATTTTAATTATTGTGTATTATTTTAAGTGCTTTACGTAAAATTTTCCTGAGACTTTCATTTTCGAGGAAATTTTCACGTAAATAATTTACTATTAATTATTTTAAATAGATTTACGGACTTGCATGAACTCATACATATTTTTAAATTACTAAATAAAGCCTATGTATGTATATATTTATTTAATTAGGGTTTAATTTATTATCCTAATATGTTATTATTTGTTTATTAATTTTATTGTTATTTAATTATTATTTATTATTAAATTTTAAATTATTATAATAAGTGTGTGGTGTGTGATTTTTCCCAAATATTTTATTATTATTATTTTTCTTTTTCTTTTTTCTTTTTCTTTTCTTTTTCTTTTTCTTTTTCTTTTCTTTTCTTTTTCTTTTCTTTTCTTCTTCTTCTTCGGTCTTCTTCTTCCCGAGCCCGTCCCTTCTCCCCCTCCCGCTGCAAATCCCGACCACCTACCGTCGGTGTGCCACCAGCAGCTCCGCCCTCCCCAGCCAACTGCTCCGCTGCCCCCAATCTCCTTTTCCGGCACTGGCGAAGCCAAGGAAAAACATTTTTGGCCGAAAGTTCCAATTTCTTCACACCTCGCGATTCCGGCCATCATTTTCGACACCGTTGGTCTCTTTTTTCTCCTTGAGCTCCGGTGAGTTTGATTTTAGCTTTGGTTTGAGCTGAAATGGTCTTGATTTGCTTAGGTTTCAAATTTTCGAATTCGGCCATTTTAGGGTTTTTTATTTTTTTGAACTTCAAATTGTTTGATTCATGAAAAATCCTTTCACAAATGTTGTTCCCCTTAGCTAAATCTACATTTATGAATTTTTGTAGAATTTTTAGGTATTTTTGAATATTTTAATATTATTTTCTAATTTTCAGAAATTAATTAAATAAATTATGAAATTGTGTTTTATGATAAATATAGATGTTGAATTGAATTATAGGAATTTATTTGGAATTTTTATGAATTTCTAAGTATTTATTTTGAATTATTTGAGTTTATGTAATTTTGGGAAAATTAGGTTAATTGTGTTTTTAGTAGAATTTAATTAGTGAATTGAGTTTAATTATTAATATTATTGATAGATATGTTGAGAAAATTAATTTTGGATAATTATACTATTTTTGGTGAATTTTTAAAGTAATTTTAGTATATTTATATATATAAGGGCATTTTGGTAATTTTACACAAAATTGGCTAAAAATGTAATTTAATTGGTTTTAATAGTTATTTAAGGTATAAAAATGATTTCTACAAATTATTTGGTATTTTTAACTAATTAAAACTATTTTTCGTGAATTATTTTCAATTATATATATAATATACGATTTTTCTAATAAAATGAGTTTTTATCGATTTTTACTGTGTTTAAAGGTTAATTATGTAATTTCTACTTATAAAATGAATTTCTATGTTATAAGGGTATTTTTGGTATTTCTGAAATTATTCTGTGTTTGTGGACCCTGGTCGGTAGACTGTAGTTTGGAGTCCGACCGAGGGGTTGTGAATGAGTGGTTGAGCTTGTTTTTGAAGTGTGTTTCTTTGCAGGGTCGGCTCTACTCTTTGAGTAGAGAGATGTCCGTTTTACAGGGGAGGTTCTACCGAATTTTTGGTAGAATTCTCGTAAAACGTGATATCCAGTCGAACCCTAATCCTGTTTCTGTGTTTAATATTCTAGATCGAGTTCTAGGATTTTCTGTTAGATTTATTTTGATTTCTATCGTTATTGTTTGTTTAGTTGCACCGAGATCGAGGCCTAGTGGACCAGGCCCGTCGGACCTATCTCGTGGAGCGCACTAAGTGTGAGTTACTATTTTATATATATGTGCTTTAGGATGCATGATTTTAGAAATATATGTTTTATTTTGATTAGATATGCATAAATAATGTGATTAGTATTTAAGTATATCTTTAATTTATTTTTGGTTTATTTTCGGTATATATTAAATTATATGCATGTTTTATTAATAAATTATATTTAAAATGTTTTTAAATATATTTCTAGCTTAATTTATAATTTGTAATTTCATGCATCATTTATTTTTGAATGAATGTTTTATATTTATTAATGAAGGATATCAATAGAACGTGCTACCTAATGGGCAACACTATGACCGAGTACGTACCGGTACGCTTATAGCATTTAGGCTATATCACTAACCAATTTGAGGATTTTGATTTGAATTGATTTATCTGATGTGTGAGATGTGATTTGGGTGTGATTACTGGAGCTCGGTTGACCAAGTGTCTCGGGGCCAATCACATTGACAGTCAAACTGCTGGAGCTCGGTTGACTTAGTGTCTCGGGGCCAGTCTATTGTCTAAATGGATTAAGTGGATATATTTGGATTAAGTGAGCCTATATATGGCTAGAGTGTTGTCTAACATTGTTTTGAGGTTGCGATATTATAGGGTTCTATTTGATCCTTCATAACCAGTGGTTTTCAGATAAAATATATAAAAATGATTTTATTGCATCTGTGTGTATTTGCCTGTTGTCACGACCCAAAACAGGGGCCATGATCGGCGCTAGGGAACGGGAATTCTTTCGAATTCGGAACCCGTAGCAAGCCTAAAAATAAAATAAATCATGCCATAATAACAGTAACAATATAATATGCAGCGGAAAATAAAAATCATAATATCATAATATTATCCACATCAACTAGATTTAAATCAAATTCTCATCACATATATAAAATCCCTTTAATACAAATCCAGTTTCAACATAATACATCTCTTTAAAATAAAATACATGAAATCCAACACTTTAATTCACAACTACTGCAGTGTCTAGATAAAATAAATGAGACTCAAGTATATAATTTACACAAAGAAGTCGGGGCGGAAGAAATCCGGCGTATCGCCTGCTACTGAGGTCTGAGGGTGTTGACTCTCCTGAAAAATAGTCAACGGAGGGGAGTCAGACCTCACTGAGTGAATTACTATGATATATATACATACACACTAAGTGATAATGCATACAGTCAACAGTATATATATAATATGTATATATACAGGCAATTGCACACATATGCAATAAAAATCATTTTATATATTTTATCTGAAAAACCTCTTTTATGAAGGATCACATAGAACCCTAGAATATCGCAACCTCAGAAATAGTGTTAAACAACACTCTGGCCATACAGGCTCACTTATTCCAAATATATCCACTTAATCCATTTAGACAGTAGACTGGCCCCGAGACACTAAGTCAACCGAGCTCCAGCAGTCTGACTGCCAGTGTGATTGGCCCCGAGACACTTGGTCAACCGAGCTCCAGCAATCACACCCACAAACCACATCTCACATATCGATAATCATAATCAAATCAATATCCACAAATAAGTTAGTATTATAGCCTAAATACTATAGGCGTACCGGTACGTACTCGGTCCTAGTGCCTGCCCACTAGGTAGCACGTTCTATTGATATCCTTCATTAATAAATAATGTAAAACATTCATTCACAAAAATAAATGATGCATGAATGTAAATGAAATAACAATATGATCCATATATATACCATAAATATACCAAAAGTAAACCAGGTATATTTCGAGTATACATACGTCAAATAAATCCAGTCAAATCATAAATTAAACTAAAAATATATTTAAAAACATTTTAAATATATTTTATTTACAAAACATGTATATAATTTAATATATACCAAAAATATACTTAATGTAAACTTAAGAAATAATCAAATTATTTATGCATATTTAATCAACATAAAACATGCATTTCTAAATCATGCATCCTAAGCATATATATATAAAATAGTAACTCACCTAATGCGCTCCACGAGACAGGTCCGACGGGCCTGGTCCACTAGCCCTCGGTCTCAGCGCAACTAAACAAGCAATAAATAATCGACATCAGAATAAACCTAACAGAAATCCTAGAATTCAATCTAGAGTATTAAACACAGAATCGGAAATTAGGGTTCGATTGGATATCACGTTTTACGAGAATTCTATCGAAAATCCGGCAGAACCTCCCCTGTAAAATGGACATCTCTCTACTCAAAAGAGTAGAGCCGACCCTGCAAAGAAATACACTTCGAAAAACTACACAAGGCATAATCAAAATCCCACGGTCGGACTCCAAACTACAGTCCACCGACCGGGGTCCACAAACACAGAACATATTCCAGATATACCAAAAATATCCTCATAACATAGTAATACATCTCATAGGTAAAAATTACATAATTAACCTTGAAACACTGTAAAAACCGATTAAAACTCATTTTATTAGAAAAACCGTATATTATATATATAATTGAAAATAATTTACGAAAAATAGTTTTAATTAGTTAAAAATACCAAATATTTTGTAGAAATCATTTTTATACCTTAAATAACTAATAAAACCAATTAAATTACATTTTTAGACAATTTAGGGTAAAATTACCAAAATACCCCTATATATATAAATATACTTAAATTACTTCAAAAATTCACCAAAAATCATACAATTATCCAAAATTAATTTTCTCAACATATTTATCAATAATATTAATAATTAAACTCAATTAACCAATTAAATTCAAATAAAAACACATTTAACCCTAATTTCTCAAAATCACATAAACTTCAATAATTCAAAATAAATACTTAGAAATTCATAAAAATTCCAAATAAATTCCTATAATTCATTTCAACACCTAATTTAACCATAAACTCCAATTTCATAATTTAAATAATTAATTTCCGAAAATTAGAAAATAATATTAAAATATTCAAAAATACCCAAAAATCCAAAAAATCTCCAAAAATTCTACAAAAATTCATACATGTATATTGAGCTACTAGAAACAACATTTGTGAAGGAAGTTTTCATGAATCAATCAATTCGAAGCTCAAAAAAATCAAAAACCCTAATAGGCCGAAATTGACAAAATCGAAACCTAAGCAATTCTAGACCATTTTAGCTCAAACCAAAGCTAGAATCACACTCACCGGAGCTCAAGGAGAAGAAAGAGACCGGCGGTGTTGAAAACGATGGTCGGAATCGGCGTGATCGACGGTGGATCGATTTTCGGCTTCTCCAGCCAAAATCGACTTCCAGGCGCCGGAAACGGCTTCCTCAGGCGGCGAAAATGGTTGGGGAAGGTGGTGGCACACCGGACGGCACACCCACGGTGAAGAAACGGCAGTAGCAGCGACCGGACGGCGAGAAGAAGGATCAGGAGGAAGAAGAAGACTTGGGGGGCAAAATGGTAATTTTCCAATTCTTTTGATTTTTTTGATGTATATATGTATATATATATACTTTATACTATATATTAAAATAATATTAAATTACACACTTCAAATATACACCACACACATAAAATCTAATATTTTAATAATTTATACTAAATAAAATTAATTAAATAACAATTAAACAAATAAATAATTAATAAAATATTAGGGTAATAATAAACCCTAATTAATTAAATATACACACACGGGCTTTATTTAATAATTTAAAAATACGCATGAGTTCATGCAAGTCCGTAAATACATTTAAAATAATTAATAATACATTGTTTACGTGAAAATTTCCCCGAAAATGCAAGTCCCGGGAAAATTTTACGTAAAACACTGAAAATAATACACAGTAATTAAAATAGGTTTTAAATACATATTAACTCGTAAAAATATCATATAAAATACAAAAATTATTAACACTGCATATCCCGGTACAGTGTAAAAATATTTTAAAAACACGGGATATTACACCTGTATATATACATATATTAGATATATACTGTTGATTGTATGCATTGTCATTTAGTATGCATGTATATATATATTATAGTAATTCACTCAGTGAGGTCTGACTCCCCTCCGTTGACTATTTTTCAGGAGAGTCATCATCTTCAAACCTCAGTAGCAGGCCTGTACGTCGGATTTTTTTTGCCCCGGCTTCTTTATGTAAACTGCTTCTCTGAGTCTTGGGTTTATTTTATCTAGACACTGCAGTAGTCATTGAATATTTAAAGAGATGTTGTATTATATATTTGAACTGTATTTGTATCAAAAGATTTATATATATGAAATGATGAGGATTTGATTTAAATCCAGTTGATGTATATGTTATTATTATATTTATGATTTTTATTTTCGCTGCATTATATATTGTTATTATTACTATTGCATGTTTATTTTATTTTATTTTCTTTAGGCTTGCTACGAGTTCCGGATTCGAAAGAATTCCCGTTCCCTAGCGCCGGTCATGGCCCCTATTTTGGGCCGTGATAATTTTTCCAGAATTGCAGCCCTTATGACTCGCTTGACTCAGAAGAATGTAAGATTTAAGTGGTCAGAAGCTTATGAGAATAGTTTTCAGTTGTTGAAGGAGAAGTTGACCACAGCTCCAGTGATAGCTTTACCTAATGGTGTGGACAAGTTCACAGTTTATTGTGATGCCTCTAGAGTTGGCCTTGGTTGTATGTTGATGCAAAATGGTAGGGTGATAACCTATGCTTCGAGGCAGTTGAAGAAGCATGAGCAAAACTATCCTACACATGACCTTGAGATGGCTGTAGTGATCTTTGCTCTGAAGATTTAAAGACATTATTTGTACGGGGTGACTTGTGAGATTTTTACTGATCACAAGAGCCTTAAGTACATTTTCCAGTAGAGAGATCTGAATCTGAGGCAGAGAAAATGGTTGGAATTGTTGAAAGATTATGACTGTGAGATTTTATATCATTTGAGCAAGGCTAATGTAGTAGCAGATGCCTTGAGTAGGAAGTCCTTAGGCAGTCTTGCTCATATCAGTGTAGAGAGGAGACCATTGATCCATGAGTTGCATTTGTTAGTGGATCAAGGTCTGATGATGAAGATTAGTAGGTCAGGTGGACTGATAGCTCAATTTAAGGTGCAATCTGTACTGAGGGATAGGATTAAGGCAGCTCAGATTCGAGATCCTATTCTAGAAGAGCTTGCAAAGAATGTTCGAGCAGGGAAGTTCACTGATTTCACACTCGATGATGATGGTATATTGTGGATTAGTGGTAGATTATGTGTTCCTGATGTGGATAATTTGAGAGAAGAGATCCTAAAGGAAGCACATTCTACAGCCTATAGCATACATCCGGGTGTCACTAAGATGTACCACAATATTAGAGATTTATACTAGTGGGACGGACTAAAGAAGGATGTTGTTGATTATGTTGTTAAGTGCTTGACATGTCAGCAAGTGAAAGCTGAGCATTATAAGCCTTTTGGGAAGCTTCAGCCTCTTCCTATTCCCAAGTGGAAGTAGGAAAGGATAGCTATGGATTTTGTGGTTAGTTTACCTTGTTCTAAGGATGGATATGATTCCATCTAGGTGATTGTAGACAGGTTGACTAAGTCTACACATTTCTTGCCTATAAAAGCCACCTATTCTATAACTAGATTGGCGAAGTTGTATGTGAAGCATATTGTGTGCCTTCATAGAGTACCTGTGTCCATTGTGTCAGATAGAGGTTCAGTGTTTACCTCTTATTTTTGGTAGAAGTTATAGGAAGCGATGGGCACTAGGTTGGACTTCAGTACTGCTTTTCATCCTTAGACAGATGGTCAGTCTGAGAGGACGATCCAGACATTGGAAGATATGTTGAGAATGTGTGTTTTGGATTTGGGAGGTAGCTGGGATGATCATTTTCCACTCGTAGAGTTTGCATATAATAATAGCTACTATAGCAGTATTGGCATGGCACCATATGAGGCGTTGTATGGAAGGAAATGTAGATCCCCTCTGAGTTGGGATGAGTTTGGTGAGAGAGCTTTAACTGGACCTGAAATGGTTCACGATGCTGCAGAGAAAGCCATTGTGATTAAGCACATATTAGAGATCGCAGCTAGCAGACAGAAGAGCTATACAGATCCTAGGCATAGAGATGTAGAGTTTCAGGTTGGAGACTTTGTTTTTCTGAAGGTGTCTTCAATAAAGGGTGTTATGAGATTTGGTAAGAAGGGTAAGTTAGCACCGAGATATATCATACCATTCGAGATTCTGGAGAGAGTTGGCGCTGTTGCATATCGATTGGCTTTACCTCCGAGTATATCTCAAGTGCATCCGGTATTTCATATCTCGATGCTGAGGAAGTATGTCTCAGACCCTTCACACGTGTTGCAGCCCGATAGAGTAGAAGTGAACGAAGATCTGACGTTTGTGGAAGAACTTGTGGCGATCATTGATTATCAAGTTCGACAGTTGTGGTCGAAGCAGATCCGATGGTCAAGGTTCTGTGGCGTAGCAACAGAGTTGAGGAGCATACGTGGGAGACTGAAGTTGAGATGCAAGCTTCTTACCTATTTCTCTTCCCTTCTTGATTGTATTTATTCTTTTTCTGGAATTCGGGGAAGAATTCTTGTAAGGGGGGAAGACTGTAATATCTTGAGTTTTTAAATAATTTTAAACTACATCGGGATATGCAGTGTTAATAATTTTAATATATATGTTTGATTATTTAATTAGTTGATCATTTATTAAAGTCATTTTTAATTATTTTTAAGTCCTTTACATAAAATTTTCCCAGGAATTTTATTTTCGAGGAAATTAAAATGTAAATAAATCAATATTAATTAATTTAAGCGATTTTATGAAGTTGCATGAGTCCATGCATAATTTTAAAGTGTCGAATAAAATATATACGTATATATGCATTTAAAATTAAATTAAGGTTTATTTTAATTAAATTAAATTAAATTATATAGTTTTAATATTAATTAAGTGTGTATATATGTATATGTGTATATATATTATTAAAATATGTGTGTGGTGCATATTTATTATGTGTATTATATTATATATTAAAATAATATTAACTAACGATATGTATATACATATATACATATAATATATTAACCAAAATAAAAGTTTACAAAAATTACAATCGTGCCATTATCATCATCTTCTTCCTCCCGATCGCCCCTTCACCATTTCCATCGCCTGCAACGCCATTTTCTTCCCGTTGTTGTGCCTTCTGGTGTGCCACCTTCCCTTCCAGCCATTCCCGACGTCCCTGTAATATCCCGTGTTTTTAAAAATATTTTTACACTGTACCGGGATATGCAGTGTTAATAATTTCTGTACATTATATGATATTTTTACGAGTTAATATGTATTTAAAACCTATTTTAACTACTGTGTATTATTTTCAGTGTTTTACGTAAAATTTTCCCGGGACTTGCATTTTCGGGGAAATTTTCACGTAAACAATGTATCATTAATTATTTTAAATGTATTTACGGACTTGCATGAACTCATACATATTTTTAAATTATTAAATAAAGCCTGTGTGTGTATATTTATTTAATTAGGGTTTATTATTACCCTAATATTTTATTAAGTATTTAATTGTTTTATTGTTATTTAATTAATTTTATTTAGTATAAATTAATAAAATATTAATATTTTTATGTGTGTGGTGTATATTTGATGTGTGTAATTTAATATTATTTTAATATATAGTATAAAGTATATATATATACATATATTTGTCAAAAAATCAAAAAAAGTTTGGAAAATTACAAAACTGCCCCCGACTTCTTCTTCTTCCTCCCGATTCTTCCCTTCTCCGTTTTCGGTCGCTGTCGTGCCGTTTCTTCACCATGGGTGTGCCGTCCAGTGTGCCACCATCTTCCCCGACCAACTTCGCCGCCTGAGGAGGCCGTTTCCGGCGTCTGGAAGTCGATTTTGGCCGGAGAAGCCGAAAATCGATCCACCATCGATCACGTCGATTCCGACCACCGTTTTCAACACCGCCAGTCTCTTTCTTCTCCTTGAGCTCCGGTGAGTGTGATTCTAGCTTTGGTTTGAGCTAAAATGGTCTAGAATTGCTTAGGTTTCGATTTTGTTAATTTTGGCCTATTAGGGTTTTTGATTTTTTTGAGCTTCGAATTGATTGATTCATGAAAACTCCCTTCACAAATGTTGTTCCTAGTAGTTCAATCTACATGTATGAATTTTTGTAGAATTTTTGGAGATTTTTTGGATTTTTGGGTATTTTTAAATATTTTAATATTATTTTCTAATTTTCGGAAATTAATTATTTAAATTATGAAATTGGAGTTTATGGTTAAATTAGGTGTTGAAATGAATTATAGGAATTTATTTGGAATTTTTATGAATTTCTAAGTATTTATTTTGAATTATTGAAGTTTATGTGATTTTGAGAAATTAGGGTTAAATGTGTTTTTATTTGAATTTAATTGGTTAATTGAGTTTAATTATTGATATTATTGATAAATATGTTGAGAAAATTAATTTTGGATAATTGTATGATTTTTGGTGAATTTTTGAAGTAATTTAAGTATATTTATATATATAGGGGTATTTTGGTAATTTTACCCTAAATTGTCTAAAAATGTAATTTAATTGGTTTTAATATTTATTTAAGGTATAAAAATGATTTCTACAAATTATTTAGTATTTTTAACTAATGAAAACTATTTTTCGTGAATTATTTTCAATTATATATATAATATACGGTTTTTCTAATAAAATGAGTTTTAATCGGTTTTTATAGTGTTTCAAGGTCAATTATGTAATTTTTACCTATAAAATGTATTTCTGTGATTTAAGGATATTTTTGGTATATTTGAATTATGTTCTGTGTTTGTGGACCCCGGTCGGTGGACTGTAGTTTGGAGTCCGACCGTGGGATTTTGATTGTGTTGAGCTCGTTTTTCGAAGTGTATTTCTTTGCAGGGTCGGCTCTACTCTTTTGAGTAGAGAGATGTTCGTTTTACAGGGGAGGTTCTGCCGGATTTTTGATAGAATTCTCGTTAAAACGTGATGTCCAGTCGAACCCTAATTCTGTTTCCGTATTTTAATACTCTAGATTGAATTCTAGGATTTCTGTAGGGTTTATTCTGATGTCTATTATTTATTGCTTGTTTAGTTGCGCCGAGACCGAGGGCTAGTGGACCAGGCCCGTCGGACCTGTCTCGTGGAGCGCATTAGATGAGTTACTATACTATATATATATGCTTAGGATGCATGATTTAGAAATGCATGTTTTATGTTGATTAAATATGCATAAATAATTTGATTATTTCTTAAGTTTATATTAAGTATATTTTCGGTTTATTTTTGGTATATACTAAATTATATGCATATTTTGTGAATAAAATATATTTAAAATGTTTTTAAATATATTTCCAGCTTAATTTATAATTTGATTGAATGTATTTGATATATATATACTCGAAATATACCTGGTTTACTTTTGGTATATTTCCGGTATATATATGGTTTATATTGTTATTTTATTTAAATTCATGCATCATTTATTGTGAATGAATGTTTTATATTTAATGATGAAGGATATCAATAGAACGTGCTACCTAGTGGGCAGCACTAGGACCGAGTACGTACCGGTACGCCTATAGCTTTAGGCTATATTACTAACTATTTGTGGATATTGATTTGATATGATTATTTGATATGTGAGATGTGGTTTGGGTGTGATTGTTGGAGCTCGATCGACCAAGTGTCTCGGGGCCAATCACACTGGCAGTTAGACTGCTGGAGCTCGGTTGACTTAGTGTCTCGGGGCCAGTCTACTGTCCAAATGGATTAAGTGGATATATTTGGAATAAGTGAGCCTGTGTGGCTAGAGTGTTGTTTAACACTATTTTCTGAGGTTGCGTTATTCTAGGGTTCTATGTGATCCTTCATAAAAGATGATTTTCAGATAAAATATATAAAATGATTTTATTGCATCTGTGTGTAATTGCCTGTATATATACATATTATATATATACTGTTAACTGTATGCATTATCACTTAGTGTGTATGTATATATATTATAATAATTCACTCAGTGAGGTCTGACTCCCCTCCGTTGACTATTTTTCAGGAGAGTCAACTTCTTTAGACCTCAATAGCAGGTCGATACGCCGGATTTCTTCCGCCCCGGCTTCTTTGTGTAAATTGTCTACTTGAGTCTTATTTATTTTATCTAGACACTGCAGTAGTTGTGAATTAAAGTATTGGATTTCATGTATTTTATTTAAAGAGATGTATTATATTGAAACTGGATTTGTATTAAAAGGAATATATATATATGAGATGGGATTTTGATTAAATCCAGTGATGAAAATGATATTATGATATTATGATTATTTTTATTTCCGCTGCATATATTATTGTTATTGTTATTATTGCATGTTTTATTTATTTTTAGGCTTGCTATGGGTTCCGGATTCGAAAGAATTCCCGTTCCCTAGCGCCGGTCATGGCCCCTGTTTTGGGTCGTGACAGTCCCAAACTTCCATTTTCGGTGAGTTTGGCTGGATTTTCTTCAAGAGGCCGAGAATTGCTCCCAATGCTGATCAACATGTTTTCGGCCACCATTTTGAGCCCCACCAATCTCTATCTCTTCCTTGAGCTCCGGTGAGTGCATTTCCAAGCTTTGTTTCACTTGAAATGGTCTAGATTTTTCTAGGTTTCGAATTTTCATTTTTCGGCCTACTAGGGTTTTTGAATTTTTTGAGCTTCAATTTGAATGATTCATGCAAACTTCCTTCACAAACATTGATCCTAGTAGCTTAATCTACCTTTGTGAATTTTTTTGGAATTTTTAGGAATTATTTTGATTTTTGTGAATTTTTAATTATTTTATTAATATTTTCTAATTTTTGAAAATTAATTAATTAAATTATGAAATTATGTTTTATGTTGTTTATAGGTGTTAAAATGCATTTTATAAGTTTATTTGTAATTTTTTGATTTTTATATAATTATTTTGAATTTATTTAGTTTATGTGATTTTTAGAAAATTAGGTTAATTATGTGTTTTATTGAAATTAATTGATTAATTGAGCATAAATATTGATATTATTGAATTATATGTTGATAATTAATTTTTGAGTAATTATATTATTTTTGGTGAATTTTTGAACATTTATAGTGAATTTATATATAGTAGGGGTATTTTGGTAATTTGGCACTAAATTGGTTAAAAATATAATTAAATTGGTTTTAATAATTATTTGAGGTATAAGAATGATTTGTACAAATTATTTAGTATTTTTAACTAATTAAAACTATTTTTCGTAAATTATTTTCAAATTATATATAATATACTATTTTTCTAAATAAATGAGTTTTTATTGATTTGTAATATGTTTTAGGGTTAATTAAGTAATTTGGATTTATAAAATGTATTTTGATCAATATTTATGAATTTATTGAGAATTACCGATTTTTAATAATATTTTATTAAAATTAGGGTTTTATATAATTATCGGTTAAATAATTATTTTCAATGTTTTAAATATCTAATTTGTTATATTTTGAGTATTAAAGGGTATTTTTGGTATTTTTCATGTGTTCTGTAATTACCTCGTGAATTGTGAACCTCGGTCGGTAGATTTGTAGTTTGAAAGTCCGATCGAGGGATTTTATGGCTGTATATTTTTGAAGTGTGTTTCTTTGCAGGACCGACTCTACTCTTTGAGTAGAGAGATATCCATTTTATAGGGGAGGTTCTGCCGGATTTTCAATAGAATTCTTGTAAAACGTGATGTCCAGTCAAATTCCTATTCTTATTCTGTGTCTGATAGTCTTAGATCGAGTCTCTAGGAATTTCGATAGATTTATTCTGATTCATGTTGTCATTTATTTGTTTAGTTGTACCGAGACCGAGGCCTAGTGGACCATGCCCGTCGGACCCTTCTCGAGGAGCGCAATAACAGTGAGTTGTTATTCTATATATACTTGTATTAGGATTGCATGTTTTAGAAATGTATGATTTATTTTATAAATTATGCATTAATGGTTTAATTATTGCCTAGGTTTATTTTTGGTATATTATTGGTATATTTTAAATTATATGCATGTTTTATTAATGAATTATTCTTAAAATGTTTTAAAGTATATTTATAGTTTATTTTATATTTATAGTATTATTGTAATATCCCGTGTTTTTAAATATTTTAATACTGCATCGGGATATGCAAGTGTTAATAATTCTATTATATAATATTGATATTTCATGAGCTTTTATTTAATTAAATTGAATTTTAATTGTTTATTATTATTTTAAGTGCTTTACGTAAAATTTTCCCGGGACTTGCAATTTCGGAGAAATTTTCACGTAAATAATTTACTATTAATTATTTTAAATAGATTTACGGACTTGCATGAGCTCATACATATTTTTAAAATACTAAACACCGTATATATGTGTACTTATTTATCTAATTAGGGTTTAATTAATATTACCCTAATATTTTATTATTTATTTATTAGTTTTATTGTTATTTAATTATTTTTATTTATTATTAAATTTTAAAATATTAAATTATATGTGTGTGGTGTATATTTAATGTGTGTAATTGAATATTATTTTATTATATAGTATAAAGTATATATATATACATATAATATATCAAAAAATCAAATTTTTAGAAAATTATCGAATTGCCCCCGAGCATCTCCTTCTTCCCCGATTGCCTCCATCGTCGTTCCGTCGCCTGTCACACTGATTTCTTGCCGTTGGTGTGCCGTCCGGCATGCCACCAGCTTCCTCAACCTTCCTCGCCGCCTGTTGCAGCTGTTTCCGGCGTCTGGAGGTTAATTTTGGCTGGAGAAGCCAAATTCCTCTTCACCGTCGTTCACGACGTTTCCGGCCACCATCTTCGACACCGCCGGTCTATTTCTTCTCCTTGAGCTCCGGTGAGTGTGATTCCAAGCTTTGTTTCACTTAAAATGGTCTTGATTTGCTTAGGTTTTGAATTTTCGATTTCGGCCATTTTAGGGTTCTTGGATTTTTTGGACTCCAATTTGATTGATTCATGAAAAATTCCTTCACAAATGTTGTTCCCCTTAGCTTAATCTATATTTATGAATTTTTGTGGAATTTTTGGGAATTATTTTGATTTTTGGGTATTTTTGAATATTTTAATATTATTTTCTAATTTTCGGAAATTAATTACATAAATTATGAAATTGTGTTTCATGATAAATATAGGTGTTAAAATTAATTATAGGAATTTATTTGGAATTTTTATGAATTTCTATGTATTTATTTTGAATTTAATTAGTTTATGGAATTTTTGAAAAATAGGGTTAATTGTGTTTTTTAATTGAAATTAATTGGTTAATTGAGTTTAATTATTGATATTATTGATAACTATGTTGAGAAAATTAATTTTGGATAATTATACTATTTTTGGTGAATTTTTGAAGTAATTATAGTATATTTATATATATAGGGGTATTTTGATAATTTTACCCTAAATTGACTAAAAATGTAATTTAATTCGTTTAAATAGTTATTTAAGGTATAAAAATGATTTCTACAAATTATTTAGTATTTTTAACTAATTAAAACTATTTTTCGTGAATTATTTTTAATTATATATATAATATACGATTTTTCTAATAAAATGAGTTTTATCGATTTTTATTGTGTTTAAAGGTTAATTATGTAATTTTACCTATAAAATGAATTTCTATGTTATAAGGGTATTTTTGGTAATTTTAAAATTTGTTTTGTGATTGTGGACCCCGGTCGGTAGACTGTAGTTTGGAGTCCGACCGAGGGGTTGTGGATGAGTTGTTGTGCTTATTTTTTGAAGTGTGTTTCTTTGCAGGGTCGGCTCTACTCTTTGAGTAGAGAGATGTCCGTTTTACAGGGGAGGTTCTGCCGAATTTTCGGTAGAATTCTCATAAAACGTGATGTCCGGCCGAACCCTAATGTCGATTCTGTGTTTAATATTCTAGATCAAGTTCTAGGATTTTCTATTAGGTTTATTCTGATTTATGTCGTTATTGTTTGTTTAGTTACGCCGAGACCGAGGCCTAGTGGACTAGGCCCGTCGGACCCATCTCGAGGAGCGCACTAAGAGTGAGTTACTATATTATATATATATGTTTAGGGTGTATGATTTAGAAAAATATGTTTTATTTCGATTGTTTATGCTTGAATAATTCAATTATTACCTAAGTTTATTTTTAGTTTATTTTGGTTTATTTTCGGTATATTTTGAATTATATGCATGCTTTATTAACCATTTATGTCTTAAAATGCTTTTAAATATATTTCTAGCTTAAATTGTAATTTGATTGGATTTAATTGACGTATATATACTCAAAATATACCTGATTTACTTTTGGTATATTTTCAGTATATACATGGTTTATATTGTTATTTTATTTAAATTCATGCATCATTTATTTTATGAATGTATGTTTTATATTTATTAATGAAGGATATCAATAGAACGTGCTACCTAGTGGGCAGCACTAGAATCGAGTACGTACCGGTGCGCTTATAGCATTTAGGCTATATTACTAACCATTTGTGGATATTGATTGGATATGATTATTTGATGTGTGAGATATGGTTTGAAGGTGTGATTGCTGGAGCTTGGTTGACCTAGTGTCTCGAGGCCAATCACATTGACAGTCAGACAGCTGGAGCTTGGTTGACTTAGTGTCTCGGGGCCAGTCTACTGTCCAAATGGAATAAGTGAATATTTTGGAATAAATGAGCCTGTATGGCTAGAATGTTATCTAACACTATTTGAGGTTGCGATATCATAGGGTTCTATTTGATCCTTCATAAACGATGATTTTCAGTAAAATATATATAAAATGATTTTACAGTATCTGTGTGTATTTGTCTGTATATATACATATTAGATATATATTGTTGACTGTATGCATTGTCATTTAGTATGCATGTATATATATTATAGTAATTCACTCAGTGAGGTCTGACTCCCCTCCGTTGACTAATTTTTTTCAGGAGAGTCTTCTTCCTTAGACCTCAGTAACAGGCCTGTACGCCAGATTTCTTCCGCCCCGGCTTCTTTATGTAAACTGCTTATCTGAGTCTTGGGTTTATTTTATCTAGACACTACAGTAGTCATTAATATTTAAAGAGATGTTGTATTATATTTGAACTGGATTTGGATTAAGAGTTTTTATATATATATGAGATGAGTATTTAATTTAAATCCAGTTGGTGGAAATGTTATTGTAATATTTATGATTTTTATTTCCGCTGCACTGTATTTTATTTAACTGTGATATTATTATTATTAGTGCATGTTTATTTTATTTTTAGGCTTGCTACGAGTTCCGGATTCGAAAGAATTCCTGTTCCCTAGCGCCGGTCATGGCCCCTGTTTTGGGTCGTGACAATTATAGACCATGTTTTATAATACTCTCAATCACAACATCAATAACTTTGATGCCCAGATATGTCTGGACTAATTAAAAGAAAGGTGGGAGCAGACAGCAGCTACGGCTGAAGCACATCGGCAGAAGGTGGCACGGTATCATCTCTGACGTAGTCACCCAAAACAATTCAAAATAGGAGATTAGGTACTAAGAAGGGCAGATATTGGCAAAGGCAACTCAGGAATTGGCAAGCTAGGTCCAAATTAGAAAGGTTTATATCAAATTTTAAAACACACAACCAAAGGAGGATACAAACTAAGAAACAAAGATGGCAAAGACTTGCCACGATTTTGGAACTTAGATTGCCT
This sequence comes from Mallotus nudiflorus, assembly GCA_947683625.1. Taxonomy (NCBI): domain Eukaryota; kingdom Viridiplantae; phylum Streptophyta; class Magnoliopsida; order Malpighiales; family Euphorbiaceae; genus Mallotus; species Mallotus nudiflorus. The sequence continues at coordinate 50,114 of CANTUR010001349.1, read as the reverse complement.
CAGAAAATGGCTATCAAACAAATTGAACAAGAAAAGCTCCTGATTATGGCTATAGACCATTTAATTAAATGGGAACTCTTTTTGTTCAATCTATTTTAAGAGTTGCCTGACTTTGCCCATGTACTTAGCAATGCTTGTGTCCTTGACCTAGAACATGCCGTTAACTTGATTTACTACTAGCTGGGAGTGCGAGTGTATTATAAGGTGTTCGACTCTAACTTTGATAGTTAATTTCAAGCCTATGATGAGTGCCTTATATTCTGCGGCATTATTGGTTGCATTGTATTCTATTTGAACTGCATACCGGATATGAACTTATGCGGTCCTCTAGGAAACACTTCAGCACCAGATCCTTAAGTGGAGGATGCTCTGTCAACATAGAGTTTCCAATCTAGTGCTTTGGTCATGTGAGGTCTTCCAGAGCCATTTCTTGAACGAAATTTGCTAATGCTTGGGCTTTCACTTATTGGTGGGGCTCATAATCAATGTCGAATTCTCTAAGTAATGCTGACCATTAAACCAATATGCCCAAGGTCTTTGATTTTTGTAAGATTTTTCACATAGGGAAACAGGATCGGACAACGATAGGATGAGCTTGGAAGTAGTGTTAGAGCTTCTAGGACACATGAACCATAGCTATAGCTAGCTTATCCAACATCAGATACCGGACTTCGAATCCTCGGAGCATTTTACTGATGTAATATATCGGGTTTTACTGGCTTCCTTCTTCTCTTACCAGTATTGAAGTAATGCATTCTTGACCTACAGAGAGAAATAAATACAATATTTTATCTGGGACAGGCCTGCTGAGTAGGGGTAGTGAGGACAAGAATTTCTTGATATCTTTAAAGGCTGCTTGGCAATATGCAGACTAAATAAAATTTTTGGAATTTTTTAGAGCTCGAAATAATGGTAAACACTGTCTGGCTGAGCATGAAATGAAACGCCCTAATGCCATGATTCTGTTATTTAGCTTTTATACTTCGTGGATATTTTTTAGGGCTTTCATATTGAGTATGACTTTTATTTTCTTTGGGTTGGCCTCAATACCTCTGTGGGATATCATGAATCCTAAGAATTTGCCAACTTTGATTTGGAAGACACATTTTTTTGGATTTAGCTTGATCCTAGACTTGCTCAATAACCGGAGAACTTGATCCAGATCCGCCGGGTGTTGTTCTGCATGGTTGCTCTTGATGATGATGTCATCTACATATACTTCCACGCTTATGCTAATCTAGTCCTGGAGCACCTGGTTCATCATTTTTTGATATGTTGCTCCAATGTTCTTCAGTCTGAAGGGCATCACCTTGTAGCAGTACAGGCCTTCGTGGGTGATGAAGGACATTTTCTCCTGATCTTCTTCCTTCATCGGTATCTGGTGATATCCTTATGTCGTATCAACAAAACTATATAATTCTTGGTCAGCAGTGGAGTCTACGAGCTAGTCGATCATGGGTAATAGGTAACTGCCTTTGGGACATGCCCAATTAAGGTCAGTATAGTCCACACACATCCTCTACTTCCCATTCGCTTTTTTGACAAGTACCACATTGGCTACCCATTCTGGATGAGTAACTTCCTTGATGAATCTGGCTTTCAACAATTTCTTTGTTTCCTTAGCAATTATCCTCTGTCTCTCATAGTCAAACATTCTTTTTTTTGGGCCACTAGCTTTGCTCTTGATTTGATGTTCAAACTGTGATAAGCAATATGTGGATCCACACTGATGATTTCAAATGCCCGCAAAGTGAAGTCTTTCGAGTTTCTAATAAGGACTTCCCTTATTCTTTCTTTAATGCCATAGTCAAGTTCATTACCAATCTTCACCACTTTCCCATCCATAATTTATAGAGTTTCTGTGTCATCAACTGGTTATGGACCAGCGCCCTGTTTCTCTATTTCCCATATTTATAGGGGGAAGGCTTCTGCCTGAGGCTTCATAGCCATCTAGTAACATTATCTAGTCATATGCTGATCTCCGCAGATGGTAAGAGTTTTGCTCTCAACTGGAATTTTCATAGTTAAGTGTCGGATAATAGTAACTGCATCTACTTCATAGAGCACTGACCATCCTATGATTCCATTGTATGCCAGTGGGAGATCCACCACATTGAATATTGTTATGATAACTTTCATTTCTTTATCGTCTCGATTCCCAAATTCTAGATTTAACTCCATGACTCCCATTGACTGTATAGTTCCTTTACAGAAGCTTATGATGGGGTTCTGGATGGTCTTCAGATCAATGACAGAGCCTCCCATCGCTTTATATGCATTCCAGAATAACACGTTGATAGTGCTTCCATTGTCAACCAATAAACTTTTTACCAAGTAATTGTCTATGTATGCATTTATCACCAGGGCATCACAGTGGGGATGCCGAACATACGAACAATCTTCTGAATTGAATACGATATCTCTTTTCTTGAAGACTGGCTTTTCTCCCTATCACGACCCAAAACAGGGGCCATGACCGGCACTAGGGAACGGGAATTCTTTCGAATCCGGAACCCGTAGCAAGCCTAAAAATAAAATAAAACATGCAATAGTAATAACAATATATAATGCAGCGAAAATAAAAATCATAAATATCACAATAAAATTTTCACCAACTGGAATTAAATTAAATACTCATCTCATATATATATATAAACTCTTTTAATACAAATCCAATTCAAATATAATACAACATCTCTTTAACAGTTTAATGACTACTATAGTGTCTAAATAAAATAAAACTCAAGACTCAGAGAAGCAGTTTACATAAAGAAGCTGGGGCAGAAGAAATCTAACGTACAGGCCTGCTACTGAGGTCTGAGGAAGATGACTCTCCTGAAAAAATTAGTCAACGGAGGGGAGTCAGACCTCACTGAGTGAATTACTATAATATATATACATGCATACTAAATGACAATGCATACAATCAACACTAAATATCTAATATATATATATATATATATAGACAAATACACACAGATGCTGAAAAATCATTTAATATATATTTTACTGAAAATCATCATTTATGAAGGATCAAATAGAACCCTATAATATCGCAACCTCAAACAGTGTTAGACAACACTCTAGCCATATAGGCTCACTTATTCCAAAATATTCACTTATTCCATTTAGACAGTAGACTGGCCCCGAGACACTAAGTCAACCGAGCTCCAGCAGTCTGACTGTTAGTGTGATTGGCCCCGAGACACTTGGTCAACCGAGCTCCAGCAATCACACTCCCACATCATATCTCACACATCAAATAATCAAATCCAATCAATATCCTCAAACTGGTTAGTAATGTAGCCTAAATGCTATAGGCGTACCGGTACGTACTCGGTCCTAGTGCTGCCCACTAGGTAGCACGTTCTATTGACATCCTTCGTCAATAATTATAAAACATTCATTCACAAATAAATGATGCATGAATTTAAATAAAATAACAATATAAACCCAATATAATTACAACATAAACTAGAAATATACTTAAAAACATTTTTAAACCTAATTTATTAGCAAAACATGCATATAATTCAAAATATACCAAAAATAAATTTAAGTAATAATCAAACCATTTATGCATATTTAATCAAAATAAAACATACATTTCTAAATCATGCACCCTAAAGCATATATATATAGAATAGTAACTCACACTAAGTGCGCTCCTCGAGATGGGTCTGACGGGCCTAATCCACTAGGCCTCGGTCTCGGCGTAACAAAACAAACAATAACGACAGAAATTAGAATAGACCTAACAGAAAGTCCTAAAAACTCGATCTAGAATATTAAACACAGAAACAGGATTAGGGATCGACCGGACATCACGTTTTACGAGAATTCTACCAAAAATTCAACAGAACCTCCCCTGTAAAATGAACATCTCTCTACTCAAAGAGCATAACCGACCCTGCAAAGAAACACACTTCAAAAAATAAGCTCAACAACTCATCCACAACCCCTCGATCGGACTCCAAACTACAGTCTACCGACCGGGGTCCACAATTCACGGAACAATTACAGAAATACCAAAAATACCCTTGTAACATAGAAATTCATTTTATAGGTAGAAATTACATAATTAACCTTTAAACATAGTAAAAATCGATAAAAACTCATTTTATTAGTAAAATCGTATATTATATATATAATTGAAAATAATTCACGAAAAATAGTTTTAATTAGTTAAAAATACAAAATAATTTGTAGAAATCATTTTTATACCTTAAATAAATATTAAAACCAATTAAATTACATTTTTAGCCAATTTCATGTAAAATTACCAAAATACCCCTATATATATAAATATACTAAAATTCATTCAAAAATTCACCAAAAATAGTATAATTTAATTTTCTCAACATATTTATCAATAATATCAATAATTAAACTCAATTAACCAATTAATTTCAATTAAAAACACATTTAACCTAATTTTCCAAAAATTCCATAAACCTAATTAAATTCAAATAAATACATAGAAATTCATAAAAATTCCAAATAAATTCCTATAATTCATTTCAACACCTATATTTATCATAAAACATAATTTCATAATTTATTTAATTAATTTTAGAAAATTAGAAAATAATATTAAAATATTCAAAAATACCCAAAAATCAAAATAATTCCCAAAAATTCCAAAAAAATTCATACATGTAGATTAAGCTAAGGGGAACAACATTTGTGAAGGAATTTTTCATGAATCAATCAAATTGAAGTCCAAAAAATTCAAGAACCCTAATATGGCCGAAATCGAAAATTCAAAACCTAAGCAAATCAAGACCATTTCAAGTGAAACAAAGCTTGGAATCACACTCACCGGAGCTCAAGGAGAAGAAAGAGACTGGCGGTGTTGAAAATGGTGGCTGGAAAAGTCGTGAACGACGGTGAAGAAGAATTCGACTTCTCCGGCCAAAATCAACCTCCAGACGCCGGAAACGGCTGCAACAGGCGGCGAGCAAGGCTGAGGAAGGTGGTGGCACACCGGACGGCACACCAACGACAAGAGATCAGCGTGACAAGTGGCGGAACGGCGATGGAGGCAATTGGAGGAAGAAGGAGGAAGTCGGGGGCAGAATTGTAATTTTCCAAAATTTGATTTTTTTGACTTATTATATGTATATATATATACTTTACACTATATAATAAAATAATATTAAATTACACACATTAAATATACACCACACACATATAATTTAATATTTTAAAATTTAATAATAAATAAAAATAATTAAATAACAATAAAACTAATAAATAAATAATAAAATATTAGGGTAATATTAATTAAACCCTAATTAGATAAATAAGTACACATATATACGATGTTTAGTATTTTAAAAATATGTATGAGCTCATGCAAGTCCGTAAATCTATTTAAAATAATTAATAGTAAATTATTTACGTGAAAATTTTCCCGAAAATGCAAGTCCCGGAAAAATTTTACGTAAAGTACTTAAAATAATAATAAATAATTAAAATTCAATTTAATTAAATAAAAGCTCATGAAATATCAATATTATATAATAGAATTATTAACACTGCATATCCTGATGTAGTATTAAAATATTTTAAAACATGGGATATTACAGTCTTCCCCCCTTACAAGAATTCGTCCCCGAATTCCAGAAAATAGGATCAAGAAGGAAAGAGATACGGGTAAGAAGCTCGCATCTCAGCTTCAGTCTCCCACGTATGCTCCTCAACTCTGTTGCTACGCCACAAAACCTTGACCATCGGAATCTGTTTCGACCGTAACTGTCGAATTTGATAATCAACGATCACCACAGGTTCTTCCACAAATGTCAAATCTTCACTCACTTCTACACTGTCGGGCTGCAACACGTGTGAAGGGTCTGAGATATACTTCCTCAGCATCGAGATATGAAATACTGGATGCACTTGTGACATACTCGGAGGCAAATCCAACCGATATGCAACAGTGCCAACTCTCTCCAAAATCTCAAACAGTCCGATATATCTCGGTGTTAACTTACCCTTCCTACCAAATCTCATCACACCCTTCATCGGAGATAGCTTCAGAAAAATGAAATCTCCAACCTAAAACTCCACATCTCTGCGCCTAGGATCCGCATAACTCTTCTATCTGCTAACTGCGATCTCTAATCTGCGCTTAATCACGACGACTTTCTCTGCAACATCCTGAACCATCTCAGGTCCAGTCAAAGCTCTCTCACCAATTTCATCCCAACTCAAAGGGGATCTACAATTCCTTCCATATAAAGCCTCATATGGTGCCATACCAATACTGCTATGGTAGCTATTATTATATGCAAACTCTACGAGTGGCAAATGATCATCCCAGCTACCTCCCAAATCCAAGACACACATCCTCAACATATCTTCCAGTGTCTGGATCATCTTCTCAGACTAACCATCTATTTGAGGATGAAAAGCAATACTGAAGTCCAACCTAGTGCCCATCGCTTCCTGCAACTTCTGCCAAAAATGAGAAGTAAACACTGAACCCCTGTCTGACACAATGGACACAGGTACTCCATGAAGGCATACAATATGCTTCACGTACAACTTCGCCAATCTAGCTACAGAATAAGTGGCTTTCACAGGCAAGAAATGTCCAGACTTTGTCAACTTGTCTACAATCACCCAGATGGAATCGTATCCATCCTTAGAATGAGGTAAACCGACCACAAAATCCATAGCTATCCTTTCCCACTTCCACTCGGGAATAGGAAGAGGCTGAAGCTTCCCAGAAGGCTTCTGATGTTCAGCTTTCACTTGTTGACATGTCAGACACTTAGCAACATAATCAGCGACATCCTTCTTCAATCCATCCCACCAGTATAAATCTCTAATACTGTGGTACATCTTTATAACACCTGGATGTACGCTGTAAGCTGTAGAATGTGCTTCCTCTAGGATCTCTTCTCTCAAATCATCCACATCAGGAACACACAATCTACCACTGATCCACAACACACCATCATCATCGAGTGTGAAATCAGTGAACTTCCCTGCTCTGACATTCTCTACAAGCTCTTTTAGAATAGGATCTCGACTCTGAGCTGCTTTAATCCTATCCCTCAGTACAGATCGCACTTTAAACTGAGCTAGCAGTCCACCTGATCTACTTATCTTCATCATCAGACCTTGATCCACTAACAGATGTAACTCCTGGATTAGTGGTCTCCTCTCAACACTGATGTGAGCAAAACTGCCTGAGGACTTTCTACTCAAGGCATCTGTTACCACATTAGCTTTACCCGGATGATATAATATCTCACAGTCATAATCCTTCAATAATTCCAACCATCTTCTCTGCCTCAGATTCAGATCTCGCTGTTGGAAAATGTACTTAAGGCTCTTGTGATCAGTAAACATCTCACAAGTCACCCGTACAGATAATGTCTCTAAATCTTCAGAGCAAAGATCACTATAGCCATTTCTAGGTCATGTGTGGGATAGTTCTGCTCATACTTCTTCAACTGCCTCAAAGAATAGGCTATCACCCTTCCATTCTGCATCAACACATAACCAAGGCCAATTCTAGAGGCATCACAATAAACTGTGAACTTATCTACACTATTAGGCAAAGCTAACACTGGCGCTGTGGTCAACTTCTCCTTCAATAACTGAAAACTATTCTCACAAGCTTCTAACCACTCGAATCTGACATTCTTTTGAGTCAAGCGAGTCATAGGGGCTGCAATTCTAGAAAAATCCCACACAAACCGCCTATAATACCCGGCTAAACCCAGAAAACTTCGAATCTCAATGACAGAAGTAGGTCTAGGCCACTCAGACACTGCTTTAATCTTCTGTGGATCAACCTGGATACCTTCTTTAGACATCACGTGTCCAAGAAAAGAAACACTCTCCATCCAGAAATCACACTTTGAGAATTTAGCATAAAGCTGATGATCTCTCAGTGTCTGCAGTATAATCCTCAAATGATATACATGCTCCTCCATACTCCTAGAATAAACTAGTATATCATCGATGAAGACTACCACAAAATGATCCACATATGGTTTGAATACCCTGTTCATCAAGTCCATAAAAGCTGCTGGTGCATTAGTCAAACCAAAAGACATCACCAGAAACTCATAATGACCATATCGCGTGCGGAATGCCGTCTTAGGAATATCAGCTTCACTAATCCGCAACTGATGATAAGCCGACCTTAAGTCAATCTTAGAAAAGAACTGTGCACCCTGTAGCTGGTCAAACAAGTCATCTATCCTCGGGAGAGGATACTTGTTCTTCACTGTCACCTTATTCAGCTCTCTATAGTCAATGCACAGTCTCAGGGTACCATCCTTCTTCTTCACAAACAGGACTGGTGCACCCCAAGGAGAAACACTAGGTCTAATAAAACCCTTATCCAATAACTCTTTCAACTCTGCAGGAGCCATTCTGTAGGGTGGCATAGATATAGGAGTAGTACCTGGAACCACATCTATACAGAACTCTATCTCTCTATAAGGCGGTAAACTTGGCAACTCCTCGGGAAAAACATCAGGAAACTCACAAGCAACAGGAACATTTGTGAGTGATAACTTCTCCACTGAAGTATCCCTGACCAATGCCAAATATCCCTGATAACCTTTCCTCAATAACTTCCTAACCGTAATAGCAGAAATAAGATTCCGAGGTGCTGAACTCCTACCACCCACAAACTTAAAATCTTCTTCATCAGGAATTCTGAAAGTCACCTATTTATTCCTGTAATCTACCACGACATAGTGCTGAGATAACCAATCCATTCCCAGAATAACATCAAACTCCATCACATCCAACAGAATCAAATCAGCGGGTAATTCTCTATCTCCCACGAGAACTGGACAACTAGAAAGAACAATATCGGTGTCCAAAGAATCGCTCAGAGGAGTGGCAATGGATAAAGGAAAAGCCATCTTCGAAGCTTGCCAACAAGACTTGGAAGCAAAAATAGGAGAAACAAATGAATGCATGGCACCCAGATCAAACAAAACCCATGCATCCAGGTAACAAATAGAAACAATACTTGCCACGACTGCATTAGATGCCTGAGCATCCTGCTGAGTAAGATGGAAGACTCTGGCCTGTCCTCGTCCTCCCTGCTGACTAGTAAAAGCCTGACCAATACCTCTGGCACCTCCTCTAGTACCTCTACCATGACTCTGCTGTGGAACAATCTGAGTGGAACTCTGATGCTGGGCTGGAGGTAACTGAAATGGCACGGGTGCAGCACTAGCAATCGACTGCTGTGGAAATCATGGAATCTGCGGCTGCTGATACCCAGAATAAGGACACGATCTGGCAAAATGTCCTGTCTGCCCGCATCTGAAGCATGTCAGTGGTGTCAGATAACACGATCCCTGATGGACTCTACCGCGGGTCTAGCATACACTGGCAATTGATCCAGAACTACGACCACTGCTACTGCTCGAAGCACCTGACCCAAATCTGAATGGTCTATGCTGACCTCCACGGCCATGTCTACTGCTCCGATGCACTCATTGCTGCTGTCTCTGACTCTGCTGAGTCGGACCTCGTTGCTGACTACTCGAGCCAACATGAAAACTCGAATGCGGAGTAGTCTGCAATCCACTCGACTGAACTCCCAACTGGTAATAATCAGGCATCGCTCCCTGCCTAACTAGCCTCAGCTCAATCTCCTTAGCCAACTCAATCACAGACTCCAGAGTAAAGCCTGTTGTAGGCATACCAGCAAATGCTAAACCCAAACCAGTAACATAGGTAGTGACTGCAAAATACTAGTATCGCATAAGATCCTCTGCATATCTACCCAGCCGAAGAAACTCTCGAGTGTACTCCTCTACAGATCGATCTCCACGAGAAATGCTAGTCAACCGGAGATGATAGCTCATACGGAGAGGCTCTGGACAAAATCTCCTCATAAATCGCTCTCTGAACTGAGCCCAGGTCATTGTCATCATGTAAGGCTGGATCATTTGAATAAACCAATCTAAGGCTGGTCCCTCGACAGACAACTCTACGATCATGATCCGCTGGTACTCGGTATGAGCAGTCCGAGTCTGAGTCTCGATCGCATGTAGAAAGTCTAACGGATCGGAAGTACCGTCAAAAGCAATCCTGCCAACTCGGGCATAGAACAAAGCTGCCTCAGGGTCAGACATACCCTGCTGATAGGCAGGCTGAACAACTGGAGGCACAGGAACATCAAACTCAGACTCTATAGGCTCCTCATCCTGTAACTCTCTCCGCCTACGACGACCTGCCACTCCTCGAGGTCTACCTCTGCCACGACCTCTACGTCTAACTGGCTGCTCAGGAGGTAAAACCTCATCCTGAAAAGACTCGTCATCTTCGACCTCAATGACCAGTGGAGCGACATGCGCTCGCCTCCTCATTCTGAAAAGACAGACGGAAAGATTAAGACAAAACAGACAATGGAGGAATAACGCAGAAAACTAACGCAAAGAATACTTATCAAGACATACTCGAACCTAATTCACTGTAGTAGTTACCAAAAGAAAACACAACTTGAAAACTAGGGCCACAACTCAAAAAACTAAGCCCTGACACAGAACTCCGCTCTGATACCAACTTCGTCACGACCCAAAACAGGGGCCATGACCGGCGCTAGGGAACGGGAATTCTTTCGAATCCGGAACCCGTAGCAAGCCTAAAAATAAAATAAAACATGCAATAGTAATAATAATATATAATGCAGCGGAAATAAAAATCATAAATATCACAATAAAATTTCCACCAACTGGAATTAAATTAAATACTCATCTCATATATATATATAAACTCTTTTAATACAAATCCAGTTCAAATATAATACAACATCTCTTTAACAGTTTAATGACTACTGCAGTGTCTAAATAAAATAAAACTCAAGACTCAGAGAAGCAGTTTACATAAAGAAGCCGGGGCGAAAGAAATCCGGCGTACAGGCCTGCTATTGAGGTCTGAGGAAGATGACTCTCCTGAAAAAATTAGTCAATGGAGGGGAGTCAGACCTCACTGAGTGAATTATTATAATATATATACATGCATACTAAATGACAATGCATACAATCAACAGTAAATATCTCATATGTATATATACAGACAAATACACACAGATGCTGAAAAATCATTTAATATATTACTGAAAATCATCATTTATGAAGGATCAAATATAACCCTATAATATCGCAACCTCAAACAGTGTTAGACAACACTCTAGCCATACAGGCTCATTTATTCCAAAATATTCACTTATTCCATTTAGACAGTAGACTGGCCACGAGACATTAAGTCAACCGAGCTCCAACAGTCTGACTGTCAGTGTGATTGGCCCCGAGACACTTGGTCAACCGAGCTCCAGCAATCACACTCCCACATCATATCTCACACATCAAATAATCAAATCCAATCAATATCCTCAAACTGGTTAGTAATGTAGCCTAAATGCTATAGGCGTACCGGTACGTACTCGGTCCTAGTGATGCCCACTAAGTAGCACGTTCTATTGATATCCTTCGTTAATAATTATAAAACATTCATTCACAAATAAATGATGCATGAATTTAAATAAAATAACAATATAAACCCAATATAATTACAACATAAACTAGAAATATACTTAAAAATATTTTTAAACCTAATTTATTAGCAAAACATGCATATAATTCAAAATATACCAAAAATAAACCAAAAATAAATTTAAGTAATAATCAAACCATTTATGCATATTTAATCAAAATAAAACATACATTTCTAAATCATGCACCCTAAAGCATATATATATAGAATAGTAACTCAACTTATGCGCTCCTCGAGATGGGTCCGACGGGCCTAGTCCACTAGGCCTTAGTCTCGGCGCAACTAAATAAATAATAATGATAGAAATCATAATAGACCTAACAGAAAGTCCTAGAAACTCGATCTAGAATATTAAACACAGAAACAGGATTAGGGATCGATCGAACATCACGTTTTACGAGAATTCTATCAAAAATTCAACAGAACCTCCCCTGTAAAATGGACATCTCTCTACTCAAAGAGTAGAGCCGACCCTGCAAAGAAACACACTTCGAAAAATAAGCTCAACAACTCATCCACAACCACTCGGTCGGACTCCAAACTACAGTCTACCGACCGGGGTCCACAATTCACGGAACAATTACAGAAATACCAAAAATACCCTTATAACATAAAAATTCATTTTATAGGTAGAAATTATATAATTAACCTTTAAACACAGTAAAAACCGATAAAAACTCATTTTATTAGTAAAATCGTATATTATATATATAATTGAAAATAATTCACGAAAAATAGTTTTAATTAGTTAAAAATACTAAATAATTTATAGAAATCATTTTTATACCTTAAATAACTATTAAAACCAATTAAATTACATTTTTAGCCAATTTCATGTAAAATTATCAAAATACCCCTATATATATAAATATACTAAAATTCATTCAAAAATTCACCAAAAATAGTATAATTATCCAAAATTAATTTTCTCAACATATTTATCAATAATATCAATAATTAAACTCAATTAACCAATTAATTTCAATTAAAAACACATTTAACCTAATTTTTCAAAAATTCCATAAATCTAATTAAATTCAAATAAATACATAGAAATTCATAAAAATTCCAAATAAATTCCTATAATTCATTTAAACACCTATATTTATCATAAAACATAATTTCATAATTTATTTAATTAATTTTCGAAAATTAGAAAATAATATTAAAATATTCAAAAATACCCAAAAGTCAAAATAATTCCCAAAAATTTCACAAAAATTTATACATGTAGATTAAGGGGAACAACATTTGTGAAGGAATTTTTCATGAATCAATCAAATTGAAGTCCAAAAAATTCAAGAACCCTAATATGGCCGAAATCGAAAATCAAAACCTAAGCAAATCAAGACCATTTCAAGTGAAACAAAGCTTGGAATCACACTCATCGGAGCTCAAGGAGAAGAAAGAGACCGCGGTGTCAAAAATGGTGGCTGGAAACGTCGTGAACGATGGTGAAGAAGAATTCGACTTCTCCGGCCAAAATCAACCTCCAGACGCCGGAAACGGCTGCAACAGGCAGCGAGCAAGGCTGAGGAAGGTGGTGGCACGCCGGACGGCACACCAATGGTAAGAAATCGGTGTGACAGGCGGCGGAACGGCGATGGAGGCAATTGGGGGAAGAAGGAGGAAGTCGGGGGCAGAATTGTAATTTTCTAAAATTTGATTTTTTTGACTTATTATATGTATATATATATATATACTTTACACTATATAATAAAATAATATTAAATTACACACATTAAATATACACCACACACATATAATTTAATATTTTAAAATTTAATAATAAATAAAAATAATTAAATAACAATAAAACTAATAAATAAATAATAAAATATTAGGGTAATATTAATTAAACCCTAATTAGATAAATAAGTACACATATATACGGTGTTTAGTATTTTAAAAATATGTATGAGCTCATGCAAGTCCGTAAATCTATTTAAAATAATTAATAGTAAATTATTTACATGAAAATTTTTCCGAAAATGCAAGTCCCGGGAAAATTTTACGTAAAGTACTCAAAATAATAATAAACAATTAAAATTCAATTTAATTAAATAAAAGCTCATGAAATATCAATATTATATAATAGAATTATTAACACTGCATATCCTGATGCAGTATTAAAATATTTAAAAACACGGGATATTACACTCCCCTACTCCGTTTCAATTTCTTGTCAGTATTTTCTCTACTAATGATCATGTTAATAATACCAATTCTCGATGTGTTTGTGAAATGATTGAATTTACCATTTTGCACCAATCTTTCTATGGCGTGCTTCAGCTCTCTACAAGTCTCAGTGTCATGCCCGTATTCTCAATGATACTGGCATTATTGTCACCTATCTTGTGTGGATCTTTGGTTGGGGCTTATTCTCTTAGCTGGGGTGATTCCAACACCATTTTGCTTGACCCACATGAGAATTCTGGATCGAGAGGTGTTCAGAGGTGTGTATCTGTCTGCTTCCTTATCAAATCTCTCTACCAAGTTTTAAAAATTTATTTTTGGGAAGCTTGCTCGTCTGGGTTTTAGTCTTTTATCTTTGGCTGGTGGCTTTTCCTCCTCCCTTCGCATCCTTTTATCTTCATCCATCTTTATCATTCTGACTGCCATCGCCATTGCTTCTGCAAAGGTGCCCAATTCCTTGGTCATTATCTTGTCTTTAAGCTTTCCGAGTCTAGTGCCATTTTTCAAAGCTTCTATGGCAACTTCATTAATAAGGCTTTTGATCTGCATAGTTATTTTATTGAACCAATCAAGATAACTTCGTAGAGACTTGTCGACTTTTTGTTGGCACATCCAAAGATCATTGATGTTTTTGGCTGAGGGAATATTAGTGATGAACTTGGTATAAAACTGCTTCGCTGGATCCTTAAAAGAAGTGACGAAATTCTCTGGGAGTCGATGAAACCACTTTTGGGCATTCTTTATGAGTGTGCTTGGGAAGGCTCTACACATGATTCCATCATTCACATTATGGAGCAACATCCTTATTCTAAATGCCGATATGTGGTTGACGGGATCTCCCATCCCATTATACTGATCAAGTGATGGGATTCTAAATTTAGTAGGGATCTCTGTCTGAATTGAGTTCTGCTGCCCATAACGCATTCATCCTCTTCTCTTGGTTTTGTATGAGCTTTGTGTATAACCTCCTCAACTTTCTGAGCTAACTTTGAGTCATCAAGGGTCGAAATTATTGAACTACATTCCCCTTCCAACGCTTTACCTTTTCCCCTGCTTGTCTCTGGTGCCGGTCGGGGTGTCGTGTTATTATCAATTTGAGCTTGTTCAGAATTCCCACTTTGTATTAAAGCATTTAGTTATTGCTTCATTAAAACTATTTGTGCTTGGATATTTTGTATCATAACTTCCTTATTGGTTTGGTTGAGGTTGAATGTTTGGCTTATAATGTTTAAGTTTGGTATGGTAATTATTGGTGTGTTTGTTAAACTTGAAAAAGGTATGGAGGATATTGAACGATGGTGGTGTTGTAAAGGAGCGTAATGTGAAAAGTCTATGCCCGAAGTCGGGCATCTTTGGATGTTGTTAGGAAGTGAATGTGTATGTCTGGACGAAGTTCTGGCATACTGAAAAGTTGCTGGAAGCACTATTGTTAGGAGAGGGGTTGAGAGATCAATCGAAGGAATGAGTATAGAAGGATTGATGTTAGTTTCAAGAGTCGAAGTTGGTGGTGGGCTGGAAGTCATGGTGTGGATGTCTTTAGCTTAACAGGTATATGAATGGCTTTTCCTAAGAGTCCTCACAGACGACACCACTTGATAACTTGTTTCCGAAACTCTTGAACTTAAGACCCTGCAATCAATTAACAGAGGGCAAGGTGAGAGGTGGGGAAAGTTCCTACAAACACTTCGATGCCTAAGTCAGAGAACAGAAAGAGAGTTTGTATAGAGAGCAAAGAACAATTAGAATATGAAAGAATGAGATGATCCAAAATAAGAGGTATGAGGTCCTATTTATAGTAATGCTTAAATCTGAAAGGAGTAGGATTCCTAGTGAGATAGAAATTTTAATCCTAATAGGAGAGTATTCATTCTTTACTTAGGAATCCTCTTTGAGGTAGAGTCTTTTCTATGAACGGATTCTGCTACATTTTCTATCCGAATAACCTATTCAGAAAATAAAAATTCTTTAATTAAATAAAAATATATATAGATGATATTAATTATAAATAAATTTTATAAAATTTTATAATATTTATTTATACCAAATACACTTTTAATTTTAAAAGTAAAATAAATATTTATTAATTGCGTGAGATGGAGACCGGAGAATCCATAGCCATCGTCGAATTGAATTGAATTCACCAAAAAACTTTCCCCTCTGAGAACCTATAGTACCCTCCATTACACTTACCTTTCATTTACACCTAACAAGCTAAAAGCCATGTACACAGAGGACAACTTCCCAAATTTGACAAATAACTACTTTAATTATTAAAAAATAATATATTTAACCTTTATAAATAATTTTTTTTTTCTTTTTTACCACGGCACAAGGAGCTGGTCATTTTTAAATTTTTACGTTTTACGATTTATTGTTTGACGTGGCAACATTTTCCATATATATTTTACCTTCCTTTTTTTTCCCTTCTCTAAAATAAAAAAAAATCCCCTCGTGCATCGCATTTACTGTTCAAAGATTCCCTCTTTCCAAAAACCCTCTCAATCAACGTTACAAAATAAAAAACCCCAACTCCTATCACATACAAACAAAAACTCCGCACGTCTCTTCACCAACCAAAATCCTTTCCACTCTTCAAATTTCACTACGCCGCTGTTTTCCTCATCAGTTTCTCTCTGCTCGACGCCCACCATGCAATCCGCCTTCATTTCTCCACGCGCCACCCCTTACAGACTCACCACAACTCCTCTCCATTGCCCGCTCGTTCAACCAGCTCGTCCCTCTTCCTCCTCCTCCTCCTCCCTCCGTGTTGTCGCTCAATCGCAGGGTACTGTAACTACAGACCCATCATCATCAGCCGCCACCACAGTATCTCAAAAGCTAAACAAATATAGTTCCCGAGTCACTGAACCCAAATCCCAAGGTGGGTCCCAAGCAATTCTACATGGAGTTGGTTTATCAGATGAGGATTTAAGTAAACCCCAGATAGGAATTTCTTCAGTTTGGTATGAAGGAAACACTTGCAATATGCATTTGTTAAGCCTATCGGAAGCTGTTAAACAAGGTGTACAAGAAGCAGGAATGGTTGGTTTTAGGTTTAATACTGTTGGTGTTAGTGATGCTATTTCAATGGGTACTAGAGGGATGTGTTTTAGCTTGCAAAGCAGAGATTTGATTGCTGATAGTATTGAAACTGTTATGAGTGCTCAATGGTATGATGGCAATATCTCTATTCCTGGCTGTGATAAGAATGTAAGGGTCCTTTTCTCCTCAAGTCTGGATTTGGTAGTTTTGTGAAGTTTGTGCTTCTATTACAAAATTTTTAAAAAGATAAAAAATTTGCGATTTTGTTGCATTCTGGGAGTTTTAGTTTCAGGAGCAACTGAATACCTGAGCTATCTCTGTCTGGTATATGTGGTTGTTGAATGGTGATTGCTGATCATATTGAATCTATTCTTATTTTTAATGCTTGGTTTCTTTTGTTTTTTCTTTCGCAAGGATATAAATATCATTGTGGTTCTTTATTGTGGTAAGCTTGCTGAGTTTCTGGCTAAAATATGTTGTTTTAAGCAGTCATCTGTGTGTGTATCTTATATCAGTCAAGTTTTTTGTTCACCAATTTCTTCTCTGTTTTGATGATCTTTTCTGGTTTTTTATTGGAATGGGTGATTCTATAGAATCTTTTTTCCTGGACGCTTTTGTGTTAGAAAATTTTGAAGTTTAAGCTGCATTTTTTTTGCTACAGGTAGAAGAACGCAAGCTATTCCCTTCAACTTTACGAGATGTTTTTTTTTTTTTTGGCGTTTTTGAGTTTTGGATGAGAAAATGTATCTTTTATAGTGTACTTCAAGGTTTTTATTTGCCAGCACTCAGATGCATTCTGCTGGCTAAAATGTGAAGTTAATGGCCATTGTACTTTTGACTGATATGATATTTATGGTTTTCTTTTTGGGTTTTGTTTGTGTTCTAGGGGGTTTTAACTTATATGGCAATCTGGCTATGAGTTGTTGATAAGAGAACTTTCTCATTATGTCGCTGTTTAATTGTGGAAAAAGATGCAATTTTCTTGCATTCAGTTCCAGCTCATTGTGTTTTATGATGTGGAGTTGGTGACATGGCATGCATTGAGTTTACTTCTTGTGGTTCTTGCAGATGCCAGGTACAATTATGGCAATGGGCAGGCTCAACCGACCAAGTATTATGGTTTATGGTGGAACGATAAAGGTATGAAGTCATTTTTACCCAAACAGACAGTTCTTATATGTTTGAAATTGTTTCTCAACTACAACTATATTATACGAATCAAGGCCTTTAACTTTGGCCATAAAACATCTCTCCTCCTTTTCCTATGAAAATCCTTATATAATAGTTAGTCAGGTGCTTAATTCAAATTGTTTTACAAATTTTGCTAATGACTGATGTATTTCTCCATCTTCTCTTTTGCAGCCTGGACATTTTAATGGCCATACTTATGATATAGTATCTGCCTTTCAGGTCTGTAAACCAGTTCTTATTGTCAAATTATATGCATGCAAATTGCATTTTCTTGGATATAAAATGTAACTGTGTAATCTTTTTCAATACTCACAGAGTTTGCGGTGGCATTATAGTTGCTGAATTTAAATTTATATTTTCATGCAATAGGTTATAGGAAGGGTCTTTATCTATTGAAAATGGATTCATAATGTTTGATATTTGTGGAGAAAGTAATGCAACTGTTCTAAAAAATAGCTATGCTGGATTTTGATTCATGAGATTCCATTTTATCTATAGTTCTTGATTTATTGCTGCTTAGTGTCCTAGTTATTCCTCTTCTTTTTACCCTAGAGTACCTTTTTCAAGTTAGGATGGTTGAACATGGGTGTGATGCTTCCACATTTTAGAATTAGTGGAAATTCAGATAGTATCTGAAAATTTTGGAAAATAAAGGAGTTTGATTCCCAAGGACACTTTTTCTATTCCACACTTATTGAGTCCAAGCAACATTGCTTTCAATGCTTGTATAAGTAAATTCATTTGTCTTTGCAGCAATAAGCGTAATGGTAATTGATAAAAATGAGCAATTTTTTTTGGTTAGAAACAGCATATTTGTGCTGTTACTTTTCATTTAATTCTTGTCATAGGTTTATGGAGAATATGTTAGTGGTTCTATAAGTGATGATGACAGAAGAAATGTGGTCCGCAATTCATGCCCTGGGGCAGGGGCTTGCGGTGGAATGTATACAGCCAACACAATGGCTTCTGCTATTGAGGCCATGGGAATGTCTCTTCCTTACAGGTCTATATGTCCTCACAGAAAGATCTTGATTGTTACTTGACAGTCGCCAACTATTCCTTAACCTTCTTCTTGTTTCCCCTACAGCTCTTCAATACCAGCTGAAAGCCAATTGAAGTTGGATGAATGCCGTTTAGCTGGAAAATATCTTTTAGAGTTACTGAAGATGGATTTGAAACCACGAGATATTATCACCCGTAGGTCTCTTCGTAATGCGATGGTTGTTGTAATGGCATTAGGGGGGTCTACCAATGCTGTGTTGCACTTGATTGCAATTGCCAGGTAATAATAATGTTCCTGCAAGTACACTTTGTGGCTGCATCATATGGAACTCATGAGATCTTGGCAGGTCTGTTGGACTGGAGTTAGCTCTTGATGATTTCCAGAAGGTCAGTGATGAGGTGCCGTTCCTGGCAGATCTAAAGCCAAGTGGCAAATATGTCATGGAGGATGTTCATAAGGTACTGATTTTTTAAAAAAATATTCTCACCTTTTCAGTATCATCAATGCAGGCCCGTGTCTTACGTCTCTTTTGGCACCTTGAATTTTATGTGTTGTTAGTGATTTATTTGTTCTAATCCTTCCTTTGCATGTCCAAACACAATAATTCTCTTCATAGATTGGAGGGACACCTGCAGTCATTCAGTATCTTTTGGAGCATGGTTACATGGATGGGGATTGCTTGACTGGTATGCAATTCGAAATTCTATACATATCTTTAGAGCAATGGCTTGTGCTAGGATTCAACTCCAAATTGATTCATTCTCTCCAGTGACTGGGAAGACTTTGGCTGAAAATGTGCAAAATTGTCCACCTTTGTCTGAGGGGCAGGTGGGATCAACCACTTTGTTTCTATAATTATTTTTTGCTGCTGATAAAACATTGTTTTGCAAGATGAAAGCAATTACACTTGTATCACGTATCACTTTTAATCTGCAGGACATTATACGGTCATTGGAAAACCCCATCAAGAAAACTGGTCACCTCCAAATACTACATGGAAATCTTGCACCAGAAGGCTCTGTTGCAAAAATTACTGGAAAAGAAGGACTCTATTTCTCTGGTGCAATTTTATGTTCCTAACACCCCATTCTATTTATTTTCCCAGACAGTAAGGATTGATCTAACTAAATGAACACTGTTCTCCAGGTCCAGCACTTGTCTTTGAAGGTGAGGAAGCTATGATTACAGCTATATCTGAAAATCCAATGAGTTTTAAGGTAAGCATTCTACCTTTTATCCTCATGCATGTAGTCACCAGTTCAATTCTTTATCTTCTCAAATGAATTTATATTGGAATTCAGGCTCAAAATTGGCATTTTAGTTCTTTCAAGCACACTTGCACTTAATTATTAAGGAAACTCATAGTAATGTTGTAATTTCTTTTTTATTGAAAAGTTGGCGTTAGGCATTATCTAATCTTCATCTATAAATGTTATGCCCCAGGGTAAGGTAATAGTTATTAGAGGAGAGGGGCCCAAGGGAGGACCAGGTATGCCTGAAATGTTAACACCGACAAGTGCAATCATGGGGGCTGGTCTTGGAAAGGTATGGTAATATGCAATCTAAATTTTGTTTTATGATTGGTGTGTTGTAATTTCCTTGTATCATGACATTTCATGGTTTTGCAATGGTAGATGGCGTAATGCTTACGTTAGTAATTATGATGGACCTTTTTGGTTGCTCATATTGCATTGACAATTTGAGATAAATACATTATTTGCTATCATCACAAATAGTTTCTGCCAAGCCAATGCATTTACATTGTTGATGAAATAGTACTTCTTCTCTTACACTTTCATTTTCTGGTTATTTTTTAACTGATTTTCTTTTTGTGTTCATTTGAGCCCATTGATAATTTTTTTTTTTTTTCTGCAACCAAATTGTAGTATTTTTTGCCTTTGAAGTGACAGACCATTTTTGTGTTGGACACTGCAGGATTGTGCATTGCTAACAGATGGTAGATTTTCAGGAGGTTCTCATGGTTTTGTTGTTGGGCATATATGTCCTGAAGCACAGGTGCATGTCCTTTTCATTACTGCCTTGTGATTTGTAATGAAATATGTATGTAATTGTTGCAAGTTATTTGACATGTTAAGATGACCTTTTCTTTACTAGAACTGCATATTAGAAGATTACAAACTTCATGCCATTGGAAGGTTTTTTTGAAAATATGCTTTACAGAGTAGTGTCTTTTTTTTCATGGACTCGTTAGGTCCTGTAACGCACAATGCACAACACAACCATCTTTAGCTCTGATATTTTACTATCATGCATGCATCAATTTTAAACAGCTGTTAAGAGAGTTTTTTGCTTGATATTTCCAGGAAGGTGGTCCAATAGGGCTTATTAGAAACGGTGACATCATCAACATTGATGTTGGGGAGAGGAAAATAGATGTTGAGCTAACAGACCAGGAAATGGAAGAGCGAAAAAGAAATTGGACTCCCCCTCCGTATAAGGCTACCCGTGGAGTATTGTACAAGGTAAGAACAAATCATATTGAACAATTCTATGGTCTCCATAATCGCTTGATCCCATTAATAGTCGAATATTACCTTGTCCATTTTCCAGTACATCAAGAACGTACAATCAGCTTCCAAGGGATGTGTGACTGATGAGTAGCGCAGGACAGGAGAGGACATATGTTTAGAGACTATAGAGTCTGATGGCCATGGGAGAGTAAATCTGTGCTTGTCATGCAGCTAATTTTGGGTGCACCTTATTGCGGCTCTTATTAGCATATTTATTAGGCCCTTCATCTGCAATGTTCGTTGTTGGACCTTGGTGAAAGGGCTAGTGTTGTAGGGTAGGTTATGAGATTTTTTGTTATGTTAAGCTGTGATTTGCTATCCATTTCCTAGTGTTTTTGTAATCTCTTTATAATAATGAAGTGGATTTGAAGTCTCTCTGAGAGATGTAGTGACATGACATCCATGGATTTGAAGTTATGTGGATTTCCAAATAAATTTCTTCGGAACTTGCTTGGTTCTTTTTGTTGCAATGTAATAAAAACACTAAATTCATGGAAGCAAATAAATAATACGACTTGCCTATTTGGAATATTACTTCCTCTTATGAAATCCAATTGTGATTTAAGATAGTGTAGATATTCGGTTTGATTGGTCTATAATGAGAGGCGAATTATGAATGTTCGGTTGGATTGGTATGCGTTAAAGCCTAATGATGAAAACGCGTAAAATTTGAATGCAAAAAAGTTTGAAATTTCTTGAGGATGGATCTAAGAGCTTAAGCTCAAAATCTAAATCCATTTCAAGTATAAATAAAGACTTGAACCCATCAAAATAAGCCCAAGCCCATTCTAGCTCATTGGCCCTATTCTAGGTTAAGACTAGTAAGGCGATGCCTCATCGAAGAGGCACTGTGTAATATCTCGAATTTTAAATATTTTTATAATGCATCGGGATATGCAGTGTTAATAATTTTTGTATATATTTATGACATTTTTAAGAGTTGTTATTTGTTAAAGCTAATTTTAATTAGTTTATATTATTTTAAGTACTTTACGTAAAAATTTTTCGAAAATTGTATTTTCGAAAAAATTAACACGTAAATAATTTAATATTTATTTTGAGACTCAGTATTTTAGATAATTTATTTACGTTATTCATATTTATTACTTTGAATGATATTATTTTAATAGTATTTAGCTTAGTGTATTTTATTTTATATTGTTTATTTTATTAAACTACATTATCTGCGTGATTAATATATCTGCTACATATCTATACACAAATATATTAGGGTTGTATTATTTTAATTTGTGTGTGTGAATATATATATGTGTGTGTATATATATTAATATATATGTGTGTGGAGATTAGTATATATATATATATATATATATTGTATTATTATAATATAAAGTATTATATATATATATATATATATATATATATATATATATATATATATATATATATATATATATATATATATATATATATTATATATATATATTTACATTAAACATAAAACACACACACAAACTCATCTTCCCCCGAAACCCATCCAAACCACCATCCACCATCGCCTGTCACCGTTGATCCCCTACCTTCGGTGTGCCGTCCGGCCTTCTAGCAGCTCCAGTCACCTTCTGCCGTCTTCTACCTTCTTCTCCGGCGTCGACAAGCGGCTGTGGCAGCAAAGAACCGAAACTCGAGCTCACCGTGGTTCCAAGAGATTCAGGCCACCATTCTTTGCGATTCCGGTGTCCTTGAGCTCCTCAAGCTCCGGTGAACTCAATTCAAGCTTCGGTTTGAGCTCTAACCCCTCCATTTTTGTTGTTTTTTGATTTCTTTATTTCGGCCATTTTTGGATTTTTATTTTTTTTTTGGGAATTATTGGTGGATTCATGGAAAATGCCTTAACAAAAGTTGATCCCCCAAGCTTAATCTACATCCTAAAATTTTTGTGTGATTTTTGGGAATTATTTTGATTTTTGTGAATTTTTGATTATTTTATTATTATTTTCTAATTTTCGAAAATTAATTAATTTAAATTATGAAATTATGTTTTATGGTGATTATAGGAGTTGAAATGAATTATAGAAAATTTATTTGTAATTTTGTGAATTTTTATGTATTTTTTTGGAATTTATTAAGTTTATGTAATTTTGAAAATAGGGTTAATTATGTGTTTAATTGAAATAAATTGGTAAATTGAGTATATTTATTGATATTATTGAATTATATGTTGAGAAATTAATTTTTGAGTAATTATATAATTTTTGGTGAATTTTTGAAAATTTATAGTGAATATATATATATATATATAGGGGTATTTTGGTAATTTTACACTAAATTGGTTAAAATGTAATTAAATTGGTTTTAATAGTTATTTAGGGTATAAAAATGATTTCTGCAAATGTTTAGTATTTTTAACTAATTAAAACTATTTTTCGTAAATTATTTTCAAATTATATATAATATACTATTTTTCTAAATAAATGGGTTTTTATTGATTTTTTAGTATTTTTTAGGGTTAATTACGTAATTTGGATTTATAAAATGTATTTTTATTATATAAGGGCATTTTCGGTATTTTATAAATATTCTGTGAATTGTGAACCTCGGTCGGTGAATTGTAATTTGGAGCCCAATGAAGGATTTTGGTTGTAATTCTGTGTTTATTCCGAAGTGTATTTCTTTGCAGGACCGACTTTACTTTTTGAGTAGAGAGATGTCCGTTTTACAGGGGAGGTTCTGCCGGATTTTCAGTAGAATTCTCGTAAAACGTGATGTCCGGTCAAATTCCTATTCTAAATCTATGTCTAAAATTCTAGATCGAGTTTTTAGAATTTTCGTTAACTTTATTCTGATTTCATGTTGTCATTTGTTTATCTAGTTGCGCCGAGACCGAGGTCTAACGGATCAGGCCCCGCCGAGTTTGTCTTGTGGAGCGCTAACATGTGAGTTATTATACTGTATATATATGCACTGCATATAGGGTACATATTTAGAATTTTTCATTTTCATTGTATGTTTTAAAAGGGATTTAAATTATAATATTTTTGGTATATCTAGGGTTGCATTTTTATATATATGCATATTAGTTTGATATATGCACATTAAACAATTAGGTTTAGGTTTAATACATTTGAGTAATATACACATGTTTTAAAATGTACACTTAGACATAATTATTTTATTAAATGATTAATATACCTTAGGTATAGTTTTAATAGATTTTAGGTTTATTCTTAAATAATTGCATGCTAAATTATAAACCTACACTTAAATTATTTTTAAGTTTATTTTTGGTATATTTTTTATTTATTTCCAAATAAATAAATGTTTTATTATTAAATTAAACCTAGCACATTAGTAGTATATTTATGGTTTATTTTTGATATATGCATGCTAGATAATTAGGTTTATTTTTAGTATATTTGTGAATATATGTTAAACACAAACACATATTTAAATGAATATTTATACATAAATGTTTTATTAAATGATTTGTGTACTTAGGGTGTATCTTTTGTATATTTAAGTATATTTTTAAGAAAATGCATGTTATATTATTGTTACTCATTTCAGTTGTTTTTAACCATATTAATGATTTATCTTTAGTTTATTTCATATTTTATTTGACACATATATATATATACCTGAAATATACTAGGTATATTTTAGGTATATATATATATGGTTGGTTTTACTATTTTGAATATTGTTCTACATTAATTATTTTCCGAATGAATGATTTATTCCAAGTGAAGGATATCAATAGAACGTGCTTCTTAGTGGGCAGCACTAGGACCGTGTACGTACCGGTACGATAGATAAGGATTGAGTGAGAGTTAAAATTGGGTGATTATAATTGATTTGACTAAGATTAATGGTATGTTAGATAGTGTGATTGCGGGGCCAATCACACTGACAGTCAGACTGTTGGAGCTCGATTGACTTAGTTTTTCAGGGCCAGTCTACTGTCCATAAGTGAATTGAATGATCTATTGGGTTGATTGAGATGTGAGGTGATAGATAGTATGATTGCTGGGGCTCGGTTGACCAAGTGTCTCGGGGCCAATCACATTGATAGCCAGATTGCTGGAGCTCGGTGGACTTAGTGTCTCGGGGCCAGTCTGCTGTCCAGATTGGAATAAGTGTTCTATTTGGAATCAAGTGAGCCTGCATGGCTAGAGTGATGATGGGGTTGTTGAGGTTGTTATTATTAGGGTTCTATGGATCCTTCATGAATTTAATCAAATGTTTTCTACATGTAGTATATTTATAAAAGCAGAGTTTGGCATTCGTGTGAAATGTGTGTGTGTGTGTGTGTGTGTGTGTATATATATATATATAAATATATATATATATATATATAAGAATGCCTGATTGTTATGGTTTAGTTTGCATGTATATATAGTATAATAATTCACTCAGTGAGCTCTGACCCCCCTTAATTATTTTTTTTAGGAGATCCTATATCGTCAGACCTTAGTTGTAGAGTTCCTCGCCGATGTTCTTCAGTCCCGACTATTTTATGCAAATGTATATTCTGAACTTTGAATTGTATTCTAGAAACTGCAGTAGTAGTGTTATAATTTTTGGAAGTGTATATTTTGTTTGGATATTAAATACTCTGAGAATTTATATTTGAACATTGTACGAATACGTATTCATTTATAAAAGGATTTGAAGTATTTATTTTATTTATTGATTCAGAAAAATTTTAATTCGGTCATGCTTTTATTTATTTATTGTATGATTTTTTTCTTAGGCTTGCTACGTGTCACGACCCAAAACAGGGGCCATGACCGGCGCTAGGGAACGAGAATTCTTTCGAATCCGGAACCCGTAGCAAGCCTAAAAATAAAATAAACATGCAATAATAATAACAACAACTCTTAATGCAGCGGAAATAAAATCATAATTATCAAAATAATAATCCACCACGGGATTTCAAATCAAATCCATATCTCATATAATAAATCCTTTGATACAAGTTTCAGTTCAAATTCTTAAAATACATAACTCACAATTTATTTACAACTACTGCAGTGTCTAGATTATAAAATAAAACTCAAGACTCAGATAAGCAGTTTACATAAAGAAGCTAGGGCAGAAGAAATCCGACGTACAGGCCTGCTATTGAGGTCTGAAGATGATGACTCTCCTGAAAAATAGTCAACGGAGGGGAGTCAGACCTCACTCAGTGAATTACTATAATATATATACATGCATACTAAATGACAATGCACAGTCAATAGTAGATATAATTATATATACAGGCAAATACACACGGATGCAATAAAATCATTTTTTATATATTTTTTCTGAAAACCACTGATTATGAAGGATCAAATAGAACCCTAGAAATTCGCAACCTCAAAACAATGTTAGACAACACTCTAGCCACACAGGCTCACTTATTCTAAATATTCACTTATTCCATTTAGACAGTAGACTGGCCCCGAGACACTAAGTCAACCGAGCTCCAGTAGTCTGACTATCAGTGTGATTGGCCCCGAGACACTAGGTCAACCGAGCTCCAGCAATCACACCCCCAAATCATATCACACATCAAATAATCATATCCAATCATTATCCACAATCTGGTTAGTAATATAGTCTAAATGCTATAAGCGTACCAGTACATACTCGGTCCTAGTGCTGCCCACTAGGTAGCACGTTCTATTGATATCCTTCATTGAAATATAAAACATTCATTCATAAAAATAAATGATGCATTAATTTGAAATAAACAGCAACATAAACCATATATATACTAGAAATATACCAAAAATAAACCAGGTATATTTAGGCATATACACGTCCAATAAATTCAATTTATTTACAAAATAAACTAGAAATAAACCATGAATATACCTAAAAATATTTTAAGAATAATTTATTAATTAAACATGTATATAGTTTAAAATATACCAAAATATACCGAAAATATATCAAAATAAACCTAAGTAATTATTAAACCATGAATGCATATTTTATCAAAATAAAACATATATTTCTAAAATCATGCACCCTAGAGCATATATATATAAAATAGTAACTCACACTTAGTGCGCTCCTCGAGATAGGTCCGATGGGCCTGGTCCACTAGGCCTCGGTCTCGGCGCAACTAAACATACAAAAATAACAGACATTAGAATAAACCTAACAGAAAATCTTAGAAACTTGATCTAGAATATTAAACACAGAATCAGAATTAGGGTTCAACCGGACATCACGTTTTATGAGAATTTTATCGAAAATTCGGCAGAACCTCCCCTGTAAAATGGACATCTCTCTACTCAAAGAGTAGAGTCGGCCCTGCAAAGAAATACACTTCGAAAAACAAACACAGAAACACATCCACAACCCCTCGGTCGGACTCCAAACTACAGTCTACCGACCGGGGTCCATAATCACACAATAATTATGAAAATACCAAAAATGCCCTTATATCACAGAAATACATTTAATAAATAGAAATTACGTAATTTACTCTAAAACACATTAAAAACCGATAAAACTCATTTTATTTAGAAAAATCGTATATTATATATATAATGAAAATAATTCACAAAAAATAGTTTAATTTGTTAAAAATACTAAATAATTTGTAGAAATCATTTTTATACCTTAAATAACAATTAAAACCAATTTAATTACATTTTTAGTCAATTTATGGTAAAATTACCAAAATACCCCTATATATATAAATATACTAAAATTACTCCAAAAATTCATCAAAAATAATATAATTGCATAAAATTAATTTTCTCAACATATTTATCAATAATATCAATAATTAAACTCAATTAAATAATTAATTTCAATTAAAAACACAATTAACCTAATTTCCAAAATTACATAAACCTAAATAAATTCCAAATAAATACATAGAAATTCATAAAAATTCCAATAAATTTCTATAATTCATTTAAACACATATATTTATCATAAAACAAAATTTCATATTTAATTAATTAATTTTCGAAAATTAGAAAATAATATTAAAATATTCAAAAATACCCAAAAATCAAAATAATTCCCAAAAAATTCTACAAAAATTCACACATATAGATTAAGCTAAGGGGAAAAACTTTTGTGAAGGAATTTCTCATGAATCAATCAAATCAAAGTTCAAAAAAATCAAGAACCCTAATAGGCCGAAATTGCAAAATCAAAACCTAGGCAAATCTAGACCATTTTAAGTGAAACAAAGCTTGGAATCACACTTACCGGAGCTCATGGAGAAGAAAGAGACTGGCGGTGTCAAAAATGGTGGCCGGAATCACGACGATCGATGTTAGCTTCCACTTTTGGCTTTTTGGCCAAAAACAGGCTTCCCGATGCCGAAAACAACTGCAGCAGGCGGCGGGGAAGGCTGGGGGAAGGAGGTGGCATGCCGGGAGGCACACCGACGGCAAAAGAATGGCGTGAAAGATGGTGTTTTGGTGAGAAGGGCGATCGGAGATGGTAAAGAGGAGTCGGGGGCAGATTGGTAATTTGCCAAAAATTTTGATTTTTAACACTATAATATGTATATATATATATACTTTACACTATATATTAAAATAATATAAAATCACACACATTAAATATACACCACACACATATAATTTAATATTTTAAAATTTAATACTAAATAAAAATAATTAAATAACAATAAAACTAATTAATAAATAATAAAATATTAGGGTAATTAATTAAACCCTAATTAAATAAATAAGTACACATATATACATTATTTAGTACTTCAAAAATATATATGAGTTCATGCAAATATGGAAATCTATTTAAAATAATTAATAATATATTATTTACATGAAAATTTCCCCGAAAATATATTCTCGGGAAAATTTTATGTAAAGCACTTAAAATAATATACAATAATTAAAATAAGTTTTTAAATACATATCAACTCATAAAAATATCATATTTATATACAAAATTATTAACACTGCATATCCCGATACAATATTAAAATATTTAAAAAAAACCCAGGATATTACACTATAGGTTCCGAATTTGAAAGAATTTTCGTTCCCTAGCGCCGGTCATGACTCCTAGTTTGGGTCGTGACACGCCGCCTCTTCACTTGCCACTTGCAATGTAGAGGTAACAATGGTGGTCATGTAAGGGTGGGCCCCACACCTTACAGACCTGAACTTGGCATGAGGGTGAGACTTTTTAGGTGAAAAAGGTAAGGAAGAAAGGAAGGTAACTGTCACGACCCAAAACAGGGGTCATGACAGGCGCTAGGGAACGGGAATTCTTTCGAATCCGGAACCTGTAGCAAGCCTAAAAATAAAATAAAACAATGCAATAATAATAACAACAACTCTTAATGCAGCGAAAATAAAATCATAAGTATCACAATAATATTCCACCACGGGATTTAAATCAAATCCATATCTCATATATATAAATAATCCGTTAATACAAGTTTTAGTTCAAATATTTAAAGTACAAATCTCACTACTTTATACAACTACTGCAATGTCTAGATTATAAAAATAAAACTAAAGACTCAGATAAGTAGTTTACATAAAGAAGCCGAGGCAGAAGAAATCTGGCATACAGGCCTACTACTGAGGTCTGAAGAAGAAGACTCTCTTGAAAAATGGTCAACAGAGGGGAGTCAGACCTCACTGAGTGAATTACTATAATATATATACATGCATACTAAATGACAATGCATACAATCATCAGTATATATCTAATATGTATATATACAGGCAAATACACACAGATGCAATAAAATCATTTTTATATATTTTATTTAAAATCATCGTTTATGAAGGATCAAATAGAACCCTAGAATATCGCAACCTCATAAACAATGTTAGACAACACTCTAGCCATACAAGCTCACTTATTCTAATATATGATCACTTGATCCTTTTGGACAGTAGACTGGCCCTGAGACACTAAGTCAACTGAGCTCCAGCAGTCTGACTGTCAGTATGATTGGCCCCGAGACACTTGGTCAACCGAGCTCCAACAATCACACTCCCAAACCATATCTCACACATCAAATAATCATATCCAATCAATATCCACAAATGATTAGTAATATAGCCTAAATGCTATAAGCGTACCGGTACGTACTCGGTCTTAGTGCTGCCCACTAGGTAGCACATTCTATTGATATCCTTCATTATAATATAAAACATACATTTATAAAAAGTAAATGATTCATGAATTGAATAAAACAACAACATAAACCATATATATACTAGAAATATACCAAAAATAAACCAGGTATATTTCGAGTATATATACGTCAAACAAGTCTAATATAATAGCAAAATAAGCTAGAAATAAATTCAAAAACATTTTAAACATAAATGGTTAATAAAGCATGCATATAATTTAATATATACCAAAAATAAACCAAAAGTAAACTAAAAATAAACTTAAATACTAATCAGATTATTTATGCATATTTAGTCAAAATAAAACATACATTTCTAAATCATGCACCCTAAACATATATATATATATAAAATAGTAACTCACACTTAGTGCGCTCCTCGAGATGGGTCTGACGGGCCTGGTCCACTAGGCTCGGTCTCGATGCAACTAAATAAACAAAAATAATAGACATCAGGATATACCTAACAGAAAATCCTAGAAACTCGATCTAGAATATTAGACACAGAATTAGAATTAGGGTTCGATCGGATATCACGTTTTACGAGAATTCTACCAAAAATAGGCAGAACCTCCCTTGTAAAATGGACATCTCTCTACTCAAAGAGTAGAGCCGACCTGCAAAGAAATACACTTCAAAAAACAGGCACAACAACTCATCCACAACCCCTCGGTTGGACTCCAAACTACAGTTTACCGACCGGGGTCCATAATTCATAAAATAATATAAAAATACCAAAAATATCCTTATATCATAGAAATATATTTTATACATAGAAATTATGTAATTAACCTTAAAACACATTATAAATTGATAAAACTCATTTTATTTAGAAAAAACGTATATTATATATATAATTGAAAAATAATTCACGAAAAATAGTTTTAATTAATTAAAAATACTAAATAATTTGTAGAAATCATTTTTATACCTTAAATAACTATTAAAACCAATTAAATTACATTTTTAGCCAATTTGTGTAAAATTACCAAAATACCCCTATATATAAATATACTAAAATTACTTCAAAAATTCACCAAAAATAGTATAATTATCCAAAAATTAATTTTCTCAACATATTTATCAATAATATAAATAATTAAACTCAATAACTAATTAATTTCAATTTAAAAACATAATTAACCTAATTTTCCAAAATTACATTAAACCCAATTAAATTCAAAATAAATACATAGAAATTCATAAAAATTCCAAATAAATTCCTATAATTCATTTCAACACCTATATTTATCATAAAACACAATTTCATAATTTAATTAATTAATTTTCGAAAATTAGAAAATAATATTAATATATCAAAAATACCCAAAAATCAAAATAATCTCCAAAAATTCTACAAAAATTCATACATGTAGATTAAGTTAAGGGGAACAACATTTTTGAAGGATTTTTCATGAATCAATCAAATTGAAGTTCAAAAAAATCAAGAACCCTAAAATGGCCGAATTCAAAAAATCAAAACCTAAGCAAATCAAGACCATTTTAAGTGAAACCAAAGCTTGGAATCACACTCACCAGAGCTTAAGGAGAAGAAAGAGACCAACGGTGTCAAAAACGGTGGTCGAAAACGTCATGAACGACATTAGCTCCCACTTTCAGCTTTCCGACCAAAAATGACTTCCAGACGCCGGAAACAGCTGCAACAGGTGGCGAGGAAGGCTGAGGAAGGAGGTGGCACACCGGGAGGCACACTGACGGTGAGAAATCGGGATGGCAGGCGGCAGAACGGTGATGGGGACGGTCGGGAGAGAGGAGGAAGAAGAAGGGCAAAGTTGTAAATAAACCAAACTTTAATTTTTTGTTTTAATATTAAATGTATATATGTATATATATATACTTTACACTATATAATAGAATAATATAAAATCACACACATTAAATATACACCACACACATATAATTTAATATTTAAATAATTTAATACACCTAAAAATAATTAAATAATATTAAAATAATAAATAAATAATTAGATATTAGGGTAATATTAATAAACCCTAATTAAATAAATAATTAAACAAACATACGTTATTTAGTGTTTTAAAAAAAATATGTATGAGTTCATGCAAGTCCGTAATTCTATTTAAAATAATTAGTAGTAAATTATTTACGTGAAAATTTCCTTGAAAATGCAAGTCCTCGGGAAAATTTTACGTAAAATACTTAAAATAATATTAAAACAATTAAAATCAATTTTAATTAAACAACAACTCATGAAATATCAATATTATATATAAGAATTATTAACACTGCATATCCCGATGCAATATAAAAATATTTAAAAACACGGGATATTACAGTAACGATGAGAATGAAAAATGGGATGTCTTGTCTAAGCTTGGGTTACTAAAAAAGGAGAGAGGAGAGAAGAAAAGAACCATTAGAGATTATTATGAACCATTAGCAATGATTAGCAAAAAAAAAAAGCTTTGGAAAAAAAGAGAAAAAAAAGGCTCTTAAAGAAGGGAGGAGAGAAAAGAGGGAAAACTTGCTTGAAAGTTTAATCCTTCAAGAAGAAAAGGGTGATCTTTTGCATTCAAGTGGAAAGTAAGATCAAAGAAAACTTTTAAGGGCTAATCATTTTGGGAAACAAGCTTACAAAGTAGTAAAAATCCCATATCTTCTTGTTAGGTTTGTATCATTACATAGAATCTTTGTTTATTTACTTGCTTATTTAAATCCATAGTTTATTTCATATAACATGATATTTTAAGTTCATAAGTATTCATGTAAGTTTAGTTACTTATATGCATGATTTTTGTTAAGACCTGAGTTTTTAAATATTTTTATATTGTATCGGGATATGCAGTATTAATAAATTTTAAATATATATTTGATTATTTAATTATTTTGTGAATAATTAACGTTATTTTATGTTTATTTAAAGTTTTCTATGTAAATATTATTCCAAAACTCATTATTTTGGAAAATAATATTTTATTGTTTAATGTTATTTTATTTTCGTAATATCTTGAGTTTTTAAAATATTTTTATACCTGCATCGGGATATGCAGTGTTAATAATTTTGTATATAATTATGATATTTTTTTATGAGTTTGATATTAATTTAAAGCTTATTTTAATTATTTTATGTTATTTTAAGTACCTTACGTAAAATTTTCCTGAGAATTTTATTTTCGAGAAAATTAACATGTAAATAATTTAATATTAATTATTTTAAACAATTTCACGAATTTGCATGAACTCATATATATTTTTAAAGTGCTAAAATAAAGTGTATATATGTGCATTTATTTAAATTACAGTAGGGTTTAATTAATTACCCTAATTTTTATTATTTATTATTTAGTTTTAATATTATTTAATTATTTTTAAGTGTATAAAATTATTAATATATTAAATTATATGTGTGTGGAGTATATTTAATGTGTGTGGGAGTTTATATTATTATAATATATAGTGTGATTATATATATATTCATATATACATATATATAGTTTAAAAATCAAAAGTTTGCTAAATTACCATTTTGCCCTCGACTTCCTCTCCTTATTCCCGATCACCTCCCATCGCCGTTCCACTGTCTGTCACACCATTTTCTTCCTATCGGCGTGCCACCTTCTTCCTCAGCCATTCCCGCCACCTGCAGCAGCCGTTTTCTGGCGTCGGAGGAGCTCATTTTGGCCAAAAAGCCGAAACTTGAAGCTAACGTCGATCGACATGATTCCGACCACCATTTTTGACACCGCCGTCTCTATCTTCTCCTTGAGCTCCGGTGAGTGTGATTCCAAGTTTTTTTTCACTTAAAATGGTCTAGATTTCCCTAGGTTTCGATTTTGCAATTTCGGCCTATTAGGGTTCTTGATTTTTTTGAGCTTCAATTTGATTGATTCATGAAAAATTCCTTCACAAAATTTGATCCTAGTAGCTTAATCTTCATGTTGGAATTTTTTTAGAATTTTTGGAATTTATTTTGATTTTTGGGTATTTCTTTATTATTTTATTATTATGTTCTAATTTTTGAAAATTTATTTAATTAAATTATGAAATTTTTTTTATGGTAAATATAGGTGTTTAAATGAATTATATAAATTTATTTGTAATTTTTGTGAATTTTTATGTATTTATTTTGAATTTATTTAGTTTATGTAATTTTGAGAAAATAGGGTTAATTATGTGTTTAATTGAAATTTATTGGTTAATTAAGTATATTTATTGATATTATTGAAATATATGTTGAGAAAATTAATTTTTGTGAAATTATATTATTTTTGGTGAATTTTTGGATTTATTTTAGTAAATTTATATATATAGGGGTATTTTGGTAAGTTTACCCTAAATTGGCTAAAAATGTAATTAAATTGGTTTTAATAGTTATTTAGGGTATAAAAATGATTTCTATTTAGTATTTTTAACTAATTAAAACTATTTTTTGTAAATTATTTTCAATTATATATATAATATACGATTTTTATAATAAAATGAGTTTTTATCGGTTTTTACTGTGTTTTAGGGTTAATTACGTAATTTCTACTGATAAAATGTATTTTTAGTATATAAGGGTATTTTTGACATTTTGTAAATATTCTGTGAATTGTGGACCTCGGTCGGTGATTTGTAGTTTGGAGTCCAACCGAGGGATTTTGGTTGTATTCTACGTTTATTTTTGAAGTGTGTTTCTTTACAGGGTCGGCCCTACTCTTTGAGTAGAGAGATGTGCATTTTACAGGGGAGGTTCTGCCAGATTTTTGGTAGAATTCTCATAAAATGTGATGTCCGGTCGAATTTTGATTTAATTATGTGTTTAGTAATCTGGAATGAGTCTTTAGAACTTATGTAGATGTATTCTGATATTTTATGATCTTTTATTTGTTTAGTTGTGCTGAGACCGAGGCCTAGTGGACCAGGCCCATCGGACCCATCTTGTGGAGCGCAATAAATTGTGAGTTGCTATTATATATATATATACTCTAGGGTGCATGATTTTAGAAATATATGTTTTATTTTGATTAAATATGCATAATGGTTTAATTAGTACTTAAGTTTATTTTAGTTTACTTTTGGTTTATTTTTGGTATATTTTAAACTATATGCATGTTTTATTAATGAATTATGTTTAAAATGTTTTTGAATATATTTCTAGTTTATTTTGTAATTTAGTTGGATTTATTTGACGTATATATACTTGA
Organism: Mallotus nudiflorus; assembly: GCA_947683625.1. Lineage (NCBI taxonomy): Eukaryota > Viridiplantae > Streptophyta > Magnoliopsida > Malpighiales > Euphorbiaceae > Mallotus > Mallotus nudiflorus. Next base: position 14,339 of record CANTUR010001349.1, on the reverse strand, counting down.
AATATACCTGATTTACTTTTGGTATATTTCTAGTATATATATGGTTTATGTTGCTGTTCATTTCAATTACATGCATAATTTATTTATGAATGTATGTTTTATATTTAATAATGAAGGATATCAATAGAACGTGCTACCTAGTGGGCAGCACTAGGACCGAGTACGTACCGGTATGCTTATAGCATTTAGGCTATATTACTAACCATTTATGGATATTGATTGGATATGATTATTTGATGTGTGAGATATGATTTGGGAGTGTGATTGCTGGAGCTCAGTTGACCAAGTGTCTCGGGGCCAATCACATTGACAGTTAGACTGCTGGAGCTCGGTTGACTTAATGTCTAGGGGCCAGTCTACTATCCAAATGGAATAAGTGAATATATTGGAATAAGTGAATATATTGGAATAAGTGAGCCTGTATGGCTAGAGTGTTGTCTGACACTGTTTTGAGGTTGCAATTTTCTAGGGTTCTATTTGATCCTTCATAAACTGTGATTTTCAATAAAAATATATAAAATGATTTTATTGCATCTGTGTGTATTTGCTTGTATACATATGTAATATATATACTTTTGACTGTGTGCATTGTCATTTAGTATGCATGTATATATATTATAGTAATTCACTCAGTGAGGTCCGACTCCCCTTCGTTGAATATTTTTCAGGAGAGTCATCTTTATCAGACCTCAGTAGTAGACCCTTATGCCGGATTTCTTTCGCTCCGGCTTCTTTATGTAAATTGCTTACCTGAGTTATATTTTTATAATCTAGACACTACAGTAGTTATGGTCGATTGTGAGATTGTTGTATTATATTGGTATGAGTTACATACTTTAAATATATGAACTGGATTTGTATTAAAAGTTATTTATATATGAGATGAGATTATTGATTTAATTTCATTTGGTGGAAATATTATTTTGATATTTATGATTTTATTTCCGCTGTAAATTATATTATTATTATTATATGTTTTATTTTATTTTAAGGCTTGCTACGGGTTCCGGATTCGAAAGAATTTCCATTCCCTAACACCGGTCATGGCCCCTATTTTGGGTCGTGACAAAGTTGGTATTAGAGCGGAGTTCTGTGTCAGGGCTTAGTTGTGTGATTCGTGGCCTTAGTTTTCAAAGTTGTGTTTTCTTTTGGTAACTATTGCAGTGAATTAGGCTCGAGTATGTCTTGATAAGTATTCCTTGCTTTAGTTTTTTGCGTTATTCTTCCATTGTCTGTTTTGTCTGAATCATTCTGGTTGTCTTTTCAGTATGAGGAGGCGAGCGCATGTCGCTCCACTCGTCGTTGAGGCCGAGGATGACGAGTCTTTTCAAGACGAGGTTTTACCTCATGAGCAGCTAGTTAGACGTAGAGGTTGTGGCAGAGGTAGACCTCGAGGAGCAACAGGTCGCCATAGGCAGAGAGAGTTACAGGATGAGGAGCATGTAGAGCCTGAGTTTGAGGATCCTGTACCTCCAGTTGTTCAGCCTGCCTATTAGCAGGGTATGTCTGACCCTGAGGCAGCTCTGTTCTATGCCAGATTCAGCAGGATTGCATTTGATGGGACTTCCGACCCGTTAGATTTTCTGCACGTGATTGAGACTAGGACTCGGACTGCTCATACTGAGTACCAACGGATTATGATCATTGAGCTATCTGTCGAGGGACTAGCTCTAGATTGGTTTATTCAGATGATTCAGCCCTATATGATGACGATGACCTGGGCTCAGTTCAGAGAGCAATTTATGAGGAGATTCTGCCTAGAGCCTCTCTGTATGAGTTATTGTCTCCGACTGACCAGCATTTCTTATGGTGATTAATCAGTAGAGGAGTACACCCGAGAGTTTCCCCAGCTGGGTAGATATGCAGAGGATCTGATGCTCAATCAGTATTTCGCAGTCACTACCTATGTCACCAGTTTGGGTTCAACATTTGCTGGTATGCCTACAGCAAGCCTTACTCTGGAGTCTGTGATTGAGTTGGCCAAGGAGATTGAGCTGAGGCTAGTTAGGCAAGGAGCGATGCCTGATTATTACTAGTTGGGAGTTCAGTCGAGTGGATTGCAGACTACTTCATATTCGAGTTTTCATGTTGGTTCGAGTAGTCAGCAGAGAGGTCCGACTCAGTAGAGTCAGAGGTAGCAGCAGCAATTGCATCGAAGCAGCAGACATGGCTATGGAGGTCAGCGTAGACCATTCAGATTTGGGTCAGGTGCTTCGAGCAGCAGTAGTGGTCACAATTCTGGATCAATTGCCAGTGTATGCCAGATCTGCGGTAGAGTCTATCAGGGACCGCGTTACCTGACACCACTGACATGTTTCAGATGCGGGCAGATAGGACATTATGCGAGATCGTGTCCTTACTCCAAGTATCAGCAGCCACAGATTCCATAATTTCCATAGCAGTTGTCACGACCCAAAACAGGGGCCATGACCAGCGCTAGGGAACGGGAATTCTTTCGAATCCGGAACCCGTAGCAAGCCTAAAAATAAAATAAAGCATGCCATAATAACAGTAACAGTATAATATGCAGCGGAAAATAAAAATCATAATATCATAATATCATCCATATCAACTGGATTTAATTCAAAACTCATCTCATCACATATATATAATCTTTAATACAAATCCAGTTTCAATGTAGTACATCTCTTTAAAATAAAGTACATGAAATCCAATACTTTAATTCACAACTACTGCAGTGTCTAGATAAAATAAATAAGACTCAAGTAGACAATTTACATAAAGAAGCCGGGGCGGAAGAAATCTGGCGTATTGACCTGCTACTGAGGTCTGAAGAAGTTGACTCTCCTGAAAAATAGTCAACGGAGGGGAGTCAGACCTCACTGAGTGAATTACTATAATATATATACATACACACTAAGTGATAATGCATACAGTCAACAGTATATATATAATATGTATATATACAGGCAAATTCATACAGATGCAGAAAAATCATTTTTATATATTTTACTGAAAAATCCCAGTTTATGAAGGATCACATAGAACCCTAGAATATCACAACCTCAGAAAATAGTGTTAAACAACACTCAAGCCATACAGGCTCACTTAATCCAAATATATCCACTTAATCCATTTGGACAGTAGACTGGCCCCGAGACACTAAGTCAACCGAGCTCCAGCAGTCTGACTGCCAGTGTGATTGGCCCCGAGACACTTGGTCAACCGAGCTCCAGCAATCACACCCAAACCACATCTCACATATCAAATAATCATATCAAATCAATATCCATAAATAAATTAGTATATAGCCTAAATACTATAGGCGTACCGGTACGTACTCGGTCCTAGTGCTGCCCACTAGGTAGCACGTTCTATTGATATCCTTCATTATTAAATATAAAACATTCATTCACAATTAAATGATGTATGAATTTAAACAAAACAACAATATAAACCATATATATACCGGAAATATACCAAACATAAACTAGGTATATTTCGAGTATATATATATCAAATAAATCCAATCAAAATCATAAATTAAACTAAAAATATATTTAAAAACATTTTAAATATATTTTATTAATAAAACATGTATATAATTTATTATATACCAAAAATAAACCAGAAATATACTTAATGTAAACTTAAGAAATAATCAAATTATTTATGCATATTTAATCAACATAAAACATGCATTTCTAAATCATGCATCCTAAGCATATATATATATAATATAGTAACTCACCTAATGCGCTCCACGAGACAGGTCCGACGGGCCTGGTCCACTAGCCCTCGGTCTCGGCGCAACTAAACAAGAAATAAATAACCGATATCAGAATAACCCTAATAGAAATCCTAGAATTCAATCTAGAGTATTAAAATACGAAAACAGAATTAGGGTTCGACTGGATATTACGTTTTACGAGAATTCTATCGAAAATCTGGCAGAACCTCCCCTGTAAAACGGATATCTCTCTACTCAAAAGAGTAGAGCCGACCCTGCAAAGAAACACACTTCGAAATACAAGCTCAACAAAAATCCACAACCCCTCGGTCGGACTCCAGACTACAATCTGTCGACCGGGGTCCACAAACACAGAATAATTCCAGATATAATAAAAATATCCTCACAACATAGTAATACATCTCATAGGTAAAAATTACATAATTAACCTTGAAACACTATAAAAACTGATTAAAACTCATTTTATTAGAAAAATCGTATATTATATATAATTGAAAATAATTCACGAAAAATAGTTTTAATTAGTTAAAAATACTAAATATTTTGTAGAAATCATTTTTATACCTTAAATAACTAATAAAACCAATTAAATTACATTTTTAGACAATTTAGGGTAAAATTACCAAAATACCCCTATATATATAAATATACTTAAATTACTTCAAAAATTCACCAAAAATCATACAATTATCAAAAATTAATTTTCTCAACATATTTATCAATAATATTAATAATTAAACTCAATTAACCAATTAAATTCAATTTAAAACACATTTAACCTAATTTTTCCAAAATTCCATAAACTTCAATAATTCAAAATAAATACTTAGAAATTCATAACAATTCAAAATAAATTCCTATAATTCATTTCAACACCTAATTTAACCATAAACTCAAATTTCATAATTTAAATAATTAATTTCCGAAAATTAGAAAATAATATTAAAATATTCAAAAATACCCAAAAATCCAAAAAATCTCCAAAAATTCTATAAAAATTCATACATGTAGATTAAGCTACTAGGAACAACATTTGTGAAGGAAGTTTTCATGAATCATCCAATTAGAAACTCAAAAAAATCGAAAACCCTAATAGGCCGAAATTGAAAAATCGAAACCTAAGCAAATCTAAACCATTTTAGCTCAAACCAAAGCTAGAATCACACTCACCGGAGCTCAAGGAGAAGAAAGAGACCGGCGGGTGTCGAAAACGGTGGCCGAAATCAGCGTGATCGACGGTGGATCGATTTTCGGCTTCTCCGGCCAAAATCGATCTCCAGACGCCGGAAACGGCCTCCTCAGGCGGCGAAATTGGTCGGGGAAGACGGTGGCACACCGGACGGCACACCCACAGTGAAGAAACGGCACGGCAGCGATCGGAAATGGAGAAGGGAAGAATCGGGGAAGAAAGGGATGATCGAGGGCAAAATGGTAATTTTCCAAACTTTTTGATTTTTGACAAATATATGTATATATATATACTTTATATTATATATTAAAATAATATTAAATTACACACATCAAATATACACCACACACATAAAATATTAATATTTTAATACTTTATACTAAATAAAATTAATTAAATAACAATAAAACAAATAAATACTTAATAAAATATTAGGGTAATAATAAACCCTAATTAAATAATTATACACACACAGGCTTTATTTAATAATTTAAAAATATGTATGAGTTCATGCAAGTCCGTAAATACATTTAAAATAATTAATAATACATTGTTTACGTGAAAATTTCCCCGAAAATGCAAGTCCCGGGAAAATTTTGCGTAAAACACTGAAAATAATACACAGTAATTAAAATAGGTTTTAAATACATATTAACTCGTAAAAATATCATACAAAATACAGAAATTATTAACACTGCATATCCCGGTACAGTGTAAAAATATTTTTAAAAACACGGGATATTACAGTCTCCCCCCCTTACAAGAATTCGTCCCCGAATTCCAGAAAACAAGATCAAGAAGGAAAGAGATACGGGTAAGAAGCTCGCATCTCAGCTTCAGTCTCCCACGTATGCTCTTCAACTCTGTCGCTACGCCATAGAACCTTGACCATTGGAATCTGCTTCGATCTCAACTGTCGAACTTGATAATCAACAATCGCCACAGGTTCTTCCACAAACGTCAAATCTTCACTCACTTCCACACTGTCAGGCTGCAACACGTGTGAAGGATTTGAGATATACTTCCTCAACATCGAGATATGAAATACTGGATGCACCTGTGACATACTCGGAGGCAAATCCAACCGATATGCAACAGTGCCAACTCTCTCCAGAATCTTAAATGGTCCAATATATCTCGGTGCTAACTTACCCTTCCTGCCAAAACTCATCACAACCCTTCATCGGAGATACTTTCAGAAAAATGAAATCTCCAACCTGAAACTCCACATCTCTGTGCCTAGGATCTGCATAACTCTTCTGTCTGCTAACTGCGGTCTCTAATCTGCGCTTGATCACGGTGACTTTCTCTGCAGCATCCTGAACCATCTCTGGTCCAGTCAAAGCTCTCTCACCAATCTCATCCCAACACAACGGGGATCTACACTTCCTTCCATACAACGCCTCATATGGTGCCATACCAATACTGCTATGGTAGCTGTTATTATATGCAAACTCAACGAGTGACAAATGATCATCCCAGCTACCTCCCAAATCCAAGACACACATCCTCAACATATCTTCCAGTGTCTGGATCATCCTCTCAGACTGGCCATCTTTCTGAGGATGAAAAGCTATACTGAAATCCAACCTAGTGCCCATCGCTTCCTGTAACTTCTGCCAAAAACGAGAAGTAAACACCGAACCTCTATCTGACATAATGGACACAGGTACTCTATGAAGGCACACAATATGCTTCACATACAACTTCGCCAATCTAGTAACTGAATATGTGGCTTTCACAGGCAAGAAATGTGCAGACTTCGTCAATCTGTCTACGATCACCCAGATGGAATCGTATCCATCCTTCGAACGAGGTAAACCGACCACAAAATCCATAGCTATCCTTTCCCACTTCCACTCGGGAATAGGAAGAGGCTGAAGCTTCCCAGAAGGCTTCTGATGTTCGGCTTTCACTTGCTGACACGTCAAGCACTTAGCAACATAATCAGCAACATCCTTCTTCAATCCATCCCACCAGTATAGATCTCTGATACTGTGGTACATCTTAGTAACACTTGGATGAACGCTGTAGGCTGTAGAATGTGCTTCCTCTAAAATCTCCTCTCTCAAGTCATCCACATCAGGAACACACAATCTACCACTGATCCACAACACACCATCATCATCGAGTGTGAAATCAGTGAACTTCCCTGCTCTGACATTCTCTACAAGCTCTTCTAGAATAGGATCTCGGCTCTGAGCTGCTTTAATCCTATCCCTCAGTACAGATCGTACTTTAAATTGAGCTAACAGTCCACCTGATCTACTAATCTTCATCATCAGACCTTGATCCACCAACAGATGCAATTCCTGGGTCAATGGTCTCCTCTCAACACCGATGTGAGCAAGACTACCTGAGGACTTCCTACTTAAGGCATCTGCTACAACATTAGCTTTACCTGGATGGTAAAGAATCTCGCAATCATAATCCTTCAACAATTCCAACCATCTTCTCTGCCTCAAATTCAGATCTCGCTGTTGAAAAATGTACTTAAGGCTCTTGTGATCAGTAAATATCTCACAAGTCACCCCGTACAAATAATGTCTCCAAATCTTCAAAGCAAAGATCACTGCAGCCATCTCAAGATCATGTGTAGGATAGTTCTGCTCATGCTTCTTCAACTGCCTCGAAGCATAGGCTATCACCCTTCCATTCTGCATCAACACAAAACCAAGACCAATTCTAGAAGCATCACAGTAAACTGTGAACTTATCCACACTATTAGGCAAAGCTAATACTGGCGCTGTGGTCAACTTCTCCTTCAATAACTGAAAAATATTCTCACAAGCTTCTGACCACTCGAATCTAACATTCTTCTGAGTCAAGCGAGTCATAGGGGCTGCAATTCGGGAAAAATCCTGCACAAACCGCCTATAATACCCGGCTAAACCCAGAAAACTTTGAATCTCCGTAACAGAAGTAGGTATAGGCCACTCAGATACTGCCTCAATCTTCTGTGGATCAACCTGAATACCTTCTTTAGACACTACGTGTCCAAGAAAAGAAACACTCTCCATCCAAAAATCACACTTCGAGAATTTAGCATAAAGCTGATGATCCCTCAGTGTCTGTAGTACAATCCTCAAGTGATATACGTGCTCTTCCATACTCCTCGAATATACCAGTATATCATCAATGAAGACTACTATAAACTGATCCACATACGGTCTGAATACTCGGTTCATCAGGTCCATAAAAGCTGCTGGTGCATTAGTCAAACCAAAAGACATCACCAGAAACTCATAATGGCCATAACGAGTGCGGAACGCTGTCTTCAGAATATCAGGTTCACTAATCCGCAGCTGATGATAACCTGACCTCAAGTCGACCTTAGAAAAGAACTGTGCACCCTGTAGCTGATCAAACAAATCATCTATCCTTGGGAGAGGATACTTGTTCTTCACTGTCACCTTATTCAACTCTCTGTAGTCAATGCACAGTCTCAGGGTACCATCCTTCTTCTTCACAAACAGGACTGGTGCACCCCAAGGAGAAACACTAGGTCTGATAAAACCCTTATCCAACAACTCTTGCAACTGCTCCTTCAACTCTGCAGGAGCCATACGATAAGGTGGCATAGATATAGGAGTAGTACCTGGAACCACATCTATACAGAACTCAATCTCTCTGTGAGGTGGTAAACCTGGCAACTCCTCGGGAAAAACATCAGGAAACTCACAAGCAACCGGAACATCTGTGAGTAATAACTTCTCCACTGACGTATCCTTGACCAATGCCAAAAACCCCTGACAACCTTTCCTCAACAACTTCCTAGCTGAAATAGCAGAAATAAGATTCTGAGGTGCTGAACTCCTATCACCAACAAACTTAAAATCTTCTTCACCAGGAATTCTAAAAGTCACCTCCTTATTCCTGCAATCTACCACGACAAAGTGCTGAGATAACCAATCCATTCCTAAAATAACATCAAACTCCATCACATCCAACAATATCAAATCAGCGGGTAATTCTCTATCTCCCACGAGAACTGGACAACCAGAAAGAACAATATCGGCGTCCAAGGAATCGCTCAGAGGAGTGGCAACAGACAAAGGAAAAGCCATCCTCGAAGCTTGCCAACACGATTTAGAAGCAAAAATAGGAGAAACAAACGAATGCGTGGCACCCGGATCAAACAAAACCCAAGCATCCAGGTAACAAACAGAAACAATACCTGCCACGACTGCATTAGATGCCTGAGCATCCTGCTGAGTCAAATGGAAAACTCTGGCCTGACCTCGACCTCCCTGCTGACTGGTAGAAGCCTGGCCAACGCCTCTGGCACCTCCTCTAGTACCTCTACCACGACTCTGCTGTGGAACAAACTGAGTGGAACTCTGATGCTGGGCTGGTGGTAACTGAAATGGCACGGGTGCTGCACTAGCAATCGACTGCTGTGGGAATCATGGAATCTGCTACTGCTGATACCCAGAATAAGGACACGATCTCGCAAAATGTCTTGTCTGCCCGCATCTGAAACATATCAGTGGTGTCAGATAACACGATCCCTGATGGACTCTACCACAAGTCTGACAAACACTGGCCGCTGATCCAGAACTACGACAACTGCTACTGCTCGAAGCACCTGTCCCAAATCTGAATGATCTACGCTGACCTCCAAGGCCATGTCTACTGCTCCGATGCACTCGCTGCTGCTGTCTCTGACTCTGCTGAGTCAAACCTCGCTGCTGACTACTCGAACCAACATGAAAACTCGAATATGGAGTAGCCTGCAATCCACTCGACTGAACTCCCAACTGATAATAATCAGGCATCGCTCCCTGCCTAACTAATCTCAGCTCGATCTCCTTAGCTAGCTCGATCACAGACTCCAGAGTAAGACCTGCTGTAGGCATCCCAGCAAAAGCTGAACCCAAACCAGTAACATATGTACTAACAGCGAAATACTGATCTCGCATAAGATCCTCAGCATATCTACCCAGACGAAGAAACTCTCAGGTATACTCTTCTACAGATCTATCTCCACGAGAAATACTAGTCAATCGAAGACGATAACTCAAACGAAGAGGCTCTGGACAAAATCTCCTCATGAACCGCTCTTGAAACTGAGCCCAGGTCATCGTCATCATATAGGGCTGGATCATCTGAATGAACCAATCTAGAGCTGGTCCCTCAACAGACAACTCGACGATCATGATCCTCTGGTACTCGGTATGAGCAGTCTGAGTCCTAGTCTCAATCGCATGCAGAAAATCTAAAGGATCAGAAGTACCATCAAAAGCAATCCTGCCAACTCGGGCATAGAACAGAGCTGCCTCAGGGTCAGACATACCCTGCTGATAGGCAGGCTGAACAGGCTGAACAACTGGAGGAACAGGAACATCAAACTCAGGCTCAACAGGCTCCTCGTCCTGTAACTCTCTCTGCCTACGGCGACCTACCGCTCCTCGAGGTCTACCTCTGCCATGACCTCTACGTCTAACTGGCTGCTCAGGAGGTAAAACCTCATCCTGAAAAGACTCATCATCCTCGGCCTCAACGACCGGTGGAGCGACACGCGCTCGCCTCCTCATTCTGAAAAGACAAACATAAAGATTCAGACAAAACAGACAACGGAAGAATAACGCTGAAAACTACAGCAAAGAATACTTATCAAGACATACTCGAACCTAATACACTGCAGTAGTCCAACAGAAAACACAACTTTAAAACTAGGGCCACAACTCACATAACTAAGCCCTGACACAGAACTCCGCTCTGATACCAACTTTGTCACGACCCAAAACAGGGGCCATGACCGGCGCTAGGGAACGGGAATTCTTTTGAATCCGGAACCCGTAGCAAGCCTAAAAATAAAATAAAGCATGCCATAATAACAGTAACAGTATAATATGCAGCGGAAAATAAAAATCATAATATCATAATATCATCCATATCAACTGGATTTAATTCAAAACTCATCTCATCACATATATATAATCTTTAATACAAATCCAGTTTCAATGTAGTACATCTCTTTAAAATAAAGTACATGAAATCCAATACTTTAATTCACAACTACTGCAGTGTCTAGATAAAATAAATAAGACTCAAGTAGACAATTTACATAAAGAAGCCGGGGCGGAAGAAATCCGGCGTATCGACCTGCTACTGAGGTCTGAAGAAGTTGACTCTCCTGAAAATAGTCAACGGAGGGGAGTCAGACCTCACTGAGTGAATTACTATAATATATATACATACACACTAAGTGATAATGCATACAGTCAACAGTATATATATAATATGTATATATACAGGCAAATTCATATAGATGCAAAAAAATCATTTTTATATATTTTACTGAAAAATCCCAGTTTATGAAGGATCACATAGAACCCTAGAATATCGCAACCTCAGAAAATAGTGTTAAACAACACTCAAGCCATACAGGCTCACTTAATCCAAATATATCCACTTAATCCATTTGGACAGTAGACTGGCCCCGAGACACTAAGTCAACCGAGCTCCAGCAGTCTGACTGCCAGTGTGATTGGCCCCGAGACACTTGGTCAACCGAGCTCCAGCAATCACACCCAAACCACATCTCACATATCAAATAATCATATCAAATCAATATCCATAAATAAATTAGTATATAGCCTAAATACTATAGGCGTACCGGTACGTACTCGGTCCTAGTGCTGCCCACTAGGTAGCACGTTCTATTGATATCCTTCATTATTAAATATAAAACATTCATTCACAATTAAATGATGCATGAATTTAAATAAAACAACAATATAAACCATATATATACCGGAAATATACCAAACATAAACCAGGTATATTTCGAGTATATATATATCAAATAAATCCAATCAAAATCATAAATTAAACTAAAAATATATTTAAAAACATTTTAAATATATTTTATTAATAAAACATGTATATAATTTATTATATACCAAAAATAAACCAAAAATATACTTAATGTAAACTTAAGAAATAATCAAATTATTTATGCATATTTAATCAACATAAAACATGCATTTCTAAATCATGCATCCTAAGCATATATATATAATATAGTAACTCACCTAATGCGCTCCACGAGACAGGTCCGACGGGCCTGGTCCACTAGCCCTCGGTCTCGGCGCAACTAAACAAGAAATAAATAACCGATATCAGAATAACCCTAATAGAAATCCTAGAATTCAATCTAGAGTATTAAAATACGAAAACAGAATTAGGGTTCGACTGGATATCACGTTTTACGAGAATTCTACCAAAAATCCGGCAGAACCTCCCTTGTAAAACGGACATCTCTCTACTCAAAAGAGTAGAGCCGACCCTACAAAGAAACACACTTCGAAATACAAGCTCAACAAAAATCCACAACCCCTCGGTCGGACTCCAGACTACAATCTGTCGACCGGGGTCCACAAACACAGAATAATTCCAGATATAATAAAAATATCCTCACAACATAGTAATACATCTCATAGGTAAAAATTACATAATTAACCTTGAAACACTATAAAAATCGATTAAAACTCATTTTATTAGAAAAACCGTATATTATATATAATTGAAAATAATTCACGAAAAATAGTTTTAATTAGTTAAAAATACTAAATATTTTGTAGAAATCATTTTTATACCTTAAATAACTAATAAAACCAATTAAATTACATTTTTAGACAATTTAGGGTAAAATTACCAAAATACCCCTAGGTAAAATTACCAAAATACCCCTATATATATAAATATACTTAAATTACTTCAAAAATTCACCAAAAATCATACAATTATCCAAAATTAATTTTCTCAACATATTTATCAATAATATTAATAATTAAACTCAATTAACCAATTAAATTCAATTTAAAACACATTTAACCTAATTTTTCCAAATTCCATAAACTTCAATAATTCAAAATAATACTTAGAAATTCATAAAAATTCCAAATAAATTCCTATAATTCATTTCAACACCTAATTTAACCATAAACTCAAATTTTATAATTTAAATAATTAATTTCCGAAAATTAGAAAATAATATTAAAATATTCAAAAATACCCAAAAATCCAAAAAAATCTCCAAAAATTCTAAAAAAATTCATACATGTAGATTAAGCTACTAGGAACAACATTTGTGAAGGAAGTTTTCATGAATCATCCAATTCGAAGCTCAAAAAAAATAGAAAACCCTAATACGCCGAAATTGAAAAATCGAAACCTAAGCAAATCTAAACCATTTTAGCTCAAACCAAAGCTAGAATCACACTCACCGGAGCTCAAGGAGAAGAAAGAGACCGGCGGTGTCGAAAACGGTGGCCGGAATCGACGTGATCGACGGTGGATCGATTTTCGGCTTCTCCGGCCGAAAATCGATCTCCAGACGCCGGAAACAGCCTCCTCAGGCGGCGAAATTGGGTCGGGGAAGACGGTGGCACACCGGACGGCACACCCACGGTGAAGAAACGGCACGGGCAGCGACCGGAAATGGAGAAGGGAAGAATCGGGGAAGAAAGGGATGATAGGGGGCAAAATGGTAATTTTCCAAACTTTTTGATTTTTGACAAATATATGTATATATATATACTTTATACTATATATTAAAATAATATTAAATTACACACATCAAATATACACCACACACATAAAATATTAATATTTTAATACTTTATACTAAATAAAATTAATTAAATAACAATAAAACAAATAAATACTTAATAAAATATTAGGGTAATAATAAACCCTAATTAAATAATTATACACACACAGGCTTATTTAATAATTTAAAAATATGTATGAGTTCATGCAAGTCCGTAAATACATTTAAAATAATTAATAATACATTGTTTACGTGAAAATTTCCCCCGAAAATGCAAGTCCCGGGAAAATTTTACGTAAAACACTGAAAATAATACACAGTAATTAAAATAGGTTTTAAATACATATTAACTCGTAAAAATATCATACAAAATACAGAAATTATTAACACTGCATATCCCGGTACAGTGTTAAAATATTTTAAAAACACGGGATATTACAGCAGTTGATTACTAGTGCTGCACCCATTCCATTTTAGTTGCCTCCAGCCCAACATCAGAGTTCCACTCAGCTTGTTCCACAACAGGGTCATGGTAGAGGTACTAAAGGAGGTGCCAGAGGTGTTGGTCAGGCTTCTACCAGTCAGCAGGGAGGTCGAGGTCAGGCCAGAGTCTTTCATTTTACTCAACAGGATGCTCAGGCATCTAATGCAGTCATGGCATGTATTATTTCTGTCTGTTACCTGGATGCATGGGTTTTTGTTTGATCCGGGTGCCACACATTCATTTGTTTCTCCCATTTTTGGTTCCAAGTCTTGTTGGCAAGCTTCGAGGATGGCTTTTCCTTTGTCTATTGCCACTCCTCTGAGCGATTCTTTGGACACCGATATTGTTATTTCTGGTTGTCCAGTTCTCGTGGAAGATAGAGAATTACCCGCTG
>CANTUR010001348.1:0-93734 GCA_947683625.1 Mallotus nudiflorus | reverse complement strand
AATCTAAAATAATAACTTTAATAAAGATAACAATTTCATCTTTTTCCGAATATGCTCTACAAAATTACGACATTACTTCGTGGAAACATCTTTTCTATATGCGCCAGCACTAAATAGTTTATCAATGCAAGAATAATCTTTATGGATTAATCTGTAATTTGGGTGACATTTTTCATATAAAATTAACTTAAATAAGTATTATCTATTCGATGGTAAAAGAAAAGTTATGAAATAGTACATTCAAACCTCAATCAAATCTTGGTTAATAGAAACTTAATTATTCAACGTTTAATTTCAAAAAAATGTTTTTTTTGATAAGCAACTTTCATTATATTTCAAAGTGAGGGGAAAAACCACTCGAGAAAAACTCAAGTGATGAAAAAACCCCAAGCAACCAAAGAACAAAACCAGTACCAAAGAGACAAAAAACATAGTGATCAATGAAAGGACCCTGAATTCCTTTCCACCTCTATTGTCCCAAGATTAATTAATTAAAATGATGGTCGCAACTCCTATAAACTAATAAAGAATTTCTTCCTTCTTTTAAAAAAAATTAATGGTAAAAATAAAGCATTGCAACCTGTTAAAAAAATTACAGAAAATGTATATAGCAGGTAATCAATAAGTTGTCATTTGATAAATTTTAAAATTAAAAGACTTCATTGCTCCTACAATTAAAATAATAATAATAATAATAATAATAATTTTATTTTTATTTATTTATAATTTATAATTACTTTTAATTATTTTTAGTTAATAACAAATAAAAAATTCAAGTAAAAAAATCAGTCAAATTCATACAAATAGAGGATTAATGTAATTAATACTGAAACGCCACAATAATCCTACTAACGCTTCTCTGCATTAGATCTTTACTAGGTTTGTTACTGTTCTTGCACATAGCCTTTGCATAATGCCTATAACACCCGATACAATTGTTCAATAATGAGGTCCTAAGTTCATCCCTTTCCTCTTGAGTTGACTTGACAGTTGTTAAGAAAACAATTGTTCCAATGTCCATTTAGTTCAGCGAAGTTACCACTAATTAACTCCTGCCTAATTTGACTTTGATCTTACAATTGTCTATTCATTACCTACATGAAGTTTCTTAGCAACTGTACGTATTCAGTTTTTTGAACCCCATGTATATTTCTTAGTTGATTTCGACAATTATTTGCATTGACTTTGCAGACTCTAAACTAATAAGAATTTAATATATAATATCCCACTATTAAATATTTTTATACATGAATTCAAAGAGATTTAAGACCACTATCCAACCTTTGAGTTAGCAACTGGAATTATTGTTGATACTCTCCATTAAAACCAGCACAGATATGCCCCTTAATTAGCACAGCGCTAAACTCTTCTTCTTGTCTTCTTTAGTTCCACAAAACATATAGTTTAAACTCTCACAATATATATATGTTATGAGCTCGTTTTTCTACTCAAGACCTAATCCATACAACTTCACATATCAGTCACATACAGTGAGTGAAAAGATGAAAAGGAGCACTTCAAGATTTGTTTTCTCTTTCATTTTCTTACTTTCTGTGAGATTTTTTATCGTACAAGCGTCGACGGCTCAAAACTCAACAATCCCGGTTAATATAGGGGTGGTTCTTGACGTAGATGATTGGGTTGGAAAGATTGGATTGAGCTGCATCAACCTGTCCCTCTCCGACTTTTATGCTAACC
The DNA here is from genome assembly GCA_947683625.1 of Mallotus nudiflorus. Taxonomy (NCBI): domain Eukaryota; kingdom Viridiplantae; phylum Streptophyta; class Magnoliopsida; order Malpighiales; family Euphorbiaceae; genus Mallotus; species Mallotus nudiflorus. The sequence continues at coordinate 92,036 of CANTUR010001348.1, read as the reverse complement.
ACTCCCACTACAAAACCAGGCTCATCATTTATCCCAGAAACTCCTACAGGGATGTTATTGGCGCACCTGCCGCAGGTAATTCTTTATTTCTGCGATCACTACCCAGTTTTTGGTCTTCTTGCTGGTCTTGCCTATGATCGCTTGCCTTCTATATATATATTGAAAAAAATACATGTTGCTACTTGCCACTATCATCAATAGCGACATATATAACTTTTTGCCCCTCCTCTTTCCATATATTTTTGTTACTGGTTCTCTTGAAGGACTTGTTGGTTATTGTTGGTTGAAAAATTAAACGTGTTTCTTATTGGCTTGTATTACTTATATTTATTCATTGTCAAATAGAGCAATTTTGAACTTTTTTTCCCTTTGTTATCTAATTGATTGAAAGTGTTACAGAAAATCAAGATTCATGATGAAATCAAGAGATACATATAATGGAACCATTCATATACATAGCTCAAGTCTCTTAACTCATGGAACCTTCAAATACAAACCTATAAATAGAATAGTTGAAATAGCAAACCTGTTTTGATGCCCAAGAGGAATTAAAGAATGAATTATATCAAAACAGAATTCACCAAGTTCTTTTTCTCCTTTTGATATAGATGTTGGAGGAAAACCGATAACCGTTCAGTTTACAAAAATCCCAAAATAATGTTTAGTTAATATTTTTAAATGGTATTTAGAGGTTTTCATAAATAACTTCTATTAATTTAAATATAAATATTTAATTATCCCTATTTATTTAAATATAATTATCTAATTATCTATATCTATTTAAATTAAATTAATAACTAGATTTTTATGTATTAATTTTCCTTTCATACCTTTTCAAAATGTAAGTTTTAAACTTACCAAATCGAGTTCAATTAAGAGTCCTAATCTTAACCATGGATTTTTTAGAGTGATTCAATGGGTCATAACTATTGTAGGTGTATTGGACCTTACAGCCCACATTTTAAAGAGTCTCCAAACCCACTTCAACATTATAGGGTTCAGTCCAATATGTATACGTAAACCAAGATCTTAATTACGGCAATTTAAATTAATGGAGCCCATTATAATCAATATTCTGAATATATGTTGGAGAAATTTATAAAATTGGCCCATGTTTTAGTTGGTTTATATTGAATTACTATAAATTTTAGATTAATTACACATATACCTTTTTTATTTTTTCATCCATGCCTTTTTTTTTTGTTTTATACCCATTTTGTTTTTTCCTCTATGTTTTTAATTTTTTTTCATTCTCTTTTTTCCTTTCCATTTCTTATTTTTATTTTTATTTTTCTCTTTATTTTTCACTTCTCTTTATTTTAAAAAAAAATTTCCTCATTTTTTTGTTCTTATTGCCTATTATCTTTTTTTTTTTTTAATTTTTATTTATTTCTTATTCTCAGTTATTTTTTTTAATTTGATCATTATATTTATTTTTATTTTTCTCTTTTTTTATTCATTTTTATTTTTCCTTATATTATGTTATCTTTTAGTTTTTCAAATTTTTATTTTTTTTCCTTATTCTTAATTTTTATTTTTATTCTCTATTATCCTTATTTATCATTTTTTATTTTATCCTTATATTTTTTAATTTTTTCTCTTTTTATTTATTTTTATTTTTTCTTATCCTTATTTTTTCATTTTTTTAGTTTTTCCGTATTTTTTATTCTTACTTTTTTTTAGTTTTGGTTTTGGGTGGCCAATTATTTCTTTAACAATTTTTCTAACAATAAAAATGTCCTTAAATTATCATATTCAAATACTGTTTTGAGTTTAGATACAAATAATATTCAAAAAATATACTTTTGTTTAGAGAAAAATATTTGAATAATGTTAAGATATATCATATAGTTTTAGTAATGGATACAATTGTGAAGTTAAACATACATATAATATTCAAGTATTATGAGTTTAAAATACTATTTTTAATTTTTAAATACTGTTTTGAGTTTCAAATACTTATAATATTCAAATAATATATTATTTTGATTGTATCATATACAAATAATATTTAAAAAATATATATTGTTTTAAAGTATTATTCTTATTATTTCTTAAGCTTGTTGTGTAATAAAAATTTTAATTAATAATTTGAAAGAGTTTTAGAAAGGGTGAATAGAACTATCAAACAATAATTAGAAATAAAAAAAAAATCTTTACAAGAATTGAAAGAATGTCGATAAGGAAGAATGAAGAACATAAAGATTTAAGGAGTTCAGATTCAATAACAATCTTACGTCTCCACCTAACTTATCTCCAAGTTAGGATTTTTAATCACTTACACTTACAATCTTATTCACAAGATCGAGATTACACAAGAGTTTTATGGCTCAGTCTTACAACCTTACAACTTGAGTTTTTAAGGCTTACTCAAAAATCAAATTCTAAGTGTTTTAAGGGACAATACTTAAATCAATTCCTTTAAAATATAATCTCACTTCCCGTTTTCTAATCCCAGAAAATAGAAGAACAAGAATGTCTATTCTAATCACTCACCAACTCTCACAAGATTTTATACAAAGAAACAAATTTTAGAAGAGTTTTAAGAGCTCAATTGAATGCTTGAATGTATACAATGAATAAGCAAGTTTCTTAACCTTAAAAAAATATTCAAAAGTCTCATTTATACGTGAACAATCCAATTATAATTATTGGAAATAATAATTTCATTCCTATTATTATCCAAGTACATTTGAAATGAAAATTTAAACTTTTGAGTTGCATTTTGTTAGGTCCTGATTGAGATATCATATGTCCCAATATAGATATCATCTAAATAGCCATTATGAACTATTGTCTTTAAAAAAAATGCTATAATCCTAATTGGACTACCCTGTCTCGCACAATGTCCCTCTCGGGACATGGGATCGGGATTAGTTATGACATTTTGATGAATTTTTCTCTTTCCTTAGTCCCATTTGGGACTACTTTGGTCTCGATCAAGACTATGACACATATGGTAATTTTTTATACAATATAGTCTCTATGCTGATTTTGTTCAAAATAGTGCTTTATGATGTCTTTTTGAGACTGATGATGATTGAATTAGCCTTAACTTTCTCCATAAAAGTTATAGATAATTGTCTTATCTTTCCACATCACTTTGAATCACCTCAATTGAAGCTCTGTAGCTCAAGATATTACTAAAACACTAAGAGTTACACTATTTTAAATGAAAGCTACATATGCTGACTTTGACTCAAGATTTGCATACTTAAATGAGTTCAAATTTTGAAGATTTCTACTTAAAAATTGATGAAGATAATTTGCTCATTATAGAGCTCTAAGGATGTCAAAAAGACTCCTTGAATCTTAAAGATCAAATTATCCTAAAAGATCACTATATATCCAAAAATGTATATTTTTGGTATATAATTCCTACACACTTAGTTAAAATCATTAGAATAAAATTTTTTTGTCAAATTCCAAAATTAGGAGTTTGATCATACAAATGGTCTACAATCTCTCCTTTTTTGCTTTGACAATCAATTTGAAAATATAATAAATAAAGTTTGTGAGTGTTAAAAATAAAAGACATGAATAAGTATGCATTGTACATAATAGCTCTTCCTCTCAAATTAGATTGATGCATTATGTGAACAATTTTCCTCCCCCTTAATATATATATATAATTCAATATAATACACCATGCATCTAGCATTGAATTAACATGGCATATATAAGGGATAACAAATTTTTCTTATATATTTCTTTATTATTCCCTTTTTATAAATATGATAAGAAATATAAATTTAGTTTATTGAACTTTGTTGTCAAACATAAAGACAATATAATGATGTTATCAAGAACATGGCTTAACATAACAAATGTGTTAAAAACATGATAACATGATCATTAATACAAATTGTTAGGCAATATAAAGGCAATAATTTCAAGCATATATGCATATGGTGCTACTAGAATGCATCATAAAATAGTACATATAACACTCACTATTATATGATCATAAAGAGCTTAGCTAGTTAATAATCATGTGGCTAGAATGCATCACAAAAAAAAATTACAAACACATAGCTTCTTCTCCCCCTTTGTCAAAGACAAAAAGAAACAAGAGAGATATAAAGGGAAATGAATTTAAAGGAACCAAAAATTGTAGAGGGAATAAAAGATCATGAACCAAAATAATGAAAGCAAAGATACACCAAATCTTTATAAAATTCATGTCATATACAAAGTAAGAAAAATAAGACTTCTTATCACAATGATAAAACTAGCCACACTTACATTGTTATTATATACGCATGAACAAAATTATTGAAAAAATTTAAACAATTTTCTCTCCGTACTAAAAAATAGTAAAATAGAATAAGATTTAGAAGAAAAAAAATTTGATATTAAGAACATACTCTTATATAGTGATGTTACTTACATAAACCCATCTTTTGGTAAAAATAATTTTCTCTTTTAAAAGAAATTGACTAAATATGTATGTAAACTTAATTATTTCTCCTTCTTTGTCACAATGCAAAAAGAAATTTAAAAGAAAATAAAAAAGCATTAATGAAAAGGATAGAGTTATAATGATATTAAAATATCAATTGAAAACTAAAGAGAAACATAACAAGACATAAAACTAACAGCTCATGACTATATCTAGAAAATAAATCAAACCTAAACTGACACAAAATAATCATAAAAACAAACTATCATCTCAAAGCTTAGATTCAGAAAATATACTGAAATAAACCAAATAGAAACTAATGACAACATTAATAAAAACATATAAAAATAAACTAGTCTTGATGAGGCGTAAGAGGAATTAAAAAACATATAATGAATATTTAAACATATATAAATGCATAACAATTTTAAAAAAATATAAAATTTTTAAGATAAAAACATTTAAGAATCACAGTAATCAATAAGCACAACATGATTTCACATGAAAATAGTCCAATAATCAATTAAGCAAAAAATTCAAGACAAACTAGAACTATAAATCATGTTAAATTCAATCTCTCTTTATTGAGAGGTTTGGTGAAGATATATGTAAGTTGATTATTTGTATCAATAAATTCAAGTGAGATATAATCATTTTGCATATGATCACATAAGAAATGATTTCTAATGTCAATGTGCTTAGTTCTAAAGTATTTTATAGGATTCTTACTAAGGTTTATAGCACTTTTATTATCAAAATTGATAGGAATATGATCAAGTTTTATACCGTAGTCCAATAATTGTTATTTTTGCCATAAAACTTGTGAACAACAAAGATTGTTCTAATATATTTAGCTTCAGCAGTGGAGAAGGCAACCAAAACTTATTTTTTGCTAAACCAAGAAACTAAACAATTACTTAAAATTTGACAAATTTTGAAAGTGCTTTTTCTATCTAGTAAACTAACGGTAAAGTTTGCATTTGAATAACTAATCACGTCAAACGAAGAACTCTTAGGATACCAAAGTCCTTAATGCATTATACCATAAAGATATTTAAAAATTCTTTTAATGGCATTTAAATGAGACTCTCTAGGACTTGATTGAAATCTAGCACATAAGCAAGTAGCAAACATAATATCGGGTCTACTAGCAGTTAAGTAAAGAACGAATATGATCATACCTCTAAATCTCTTTTCATCAACTAGTTTGCCATTCTCATCTTTGTTTAGTTTGGTTATGGTGCTCATTAGAGTTTTCCTTATTTCGGTTCCATCCATTCCAAACTTCTTAAGAATGTCCCTTGCGTATTTGGTTTGATTAATAAAAATTCCATCTTTACATTTCTTCATTTGAAGTCCAAGAAAGAATTTGAGTTCTCCCATCATACTTATTTCAAATTCTCCTTGTATTAGCTTAGAGAATTCCTTACATAAACAATGGTTAGTAGCACTGAAAATGATATCATTAACATATATTTGCACAATTAACAAATCATTTTTGGACTTTCTTATAAAAAGAGTTGTATAAACTTTTCTTTAGGAGAAACCTTTCTCTAGTAAAAAGTTACTTAATCTTTCATACTAAGCTCTTGGAGCTTATTTCAATTTATATAATGCTTTAGAAATTTTAAACACATGATTTGGAGAATCAAAATTTTTAAAACCTGGAGGTTGCTTAACATATACCTCCTTTTCAATAAAACTATTTAAAAATGCATTTTTAACATCCATTTGATAAAATTTAAAATTCATGTATAATGCAAATGCAAATATCATCCTGATAGCTTCTAACTTTGCAACGGGGGCAAATGTTTCATTATAAGCAATGCCTTCTTCTTAATTATAACCTTTAGCTACTAGTCTAGCTTTGTTCCTAGTTATGACACCTTGTTCATTCATCTTATTTCTAAACACCCTTTTGGTGCCTATAATAGGATGATGCTTAGGTCAAGGAACCAAGGTCCAAACCTTGTTTCTCCTAAGTTGATTTAACTCTTTTTGCATCACAAGGACCCAAAATTCATCACACAAAGCATCATCAACATTTTTAGGTTTAATTTAAGAAATGCAAGCTAAATTAATAATAGAATTAACTTTTAATCTAGTAGTTACCACTTTGGTAGTGTCACTTATGATGAGATCTTGAGGGTGAGATTTCTTGAATTGTCAATCCTTTGGAAGTTCATCCTTAAAGGTAAGTTGAGATGTCTCCTTAATATCCTTCTTACTTAGATCTTCTTATTCCAAAGATTTACTATCATTTTATTTTTGAGTTTTCGTAATCTTATTTTCACCTATAAGATTATCAACACTATAAATATTTTTTCTAGGATTAAGTGTGTTTGATTCATAAAATACAATATCCATTGACTCTTTAATCACTAGAATTCTTTTGTTAAAGACTCTATATACTTTGCTAAAAATACAATAGCCTGGGAAAATTCCTTCATCAGCTTTAAAATTAAATTTACCAAGATTATCATTGGTGTTCAATATAAAGCACTTGATCCAAATACTTTTAGATATGAGATTTTGTTTTTTTTATTGTTCCATAGCTCATAAGAAGTTTTACTTAAAATTGATCTTTTAAAAACTTTATTTGAAATATAACAAGATGTGTTAACGGCTTCTGCCTAAAAGTATAGAGACAAATTATACTAATGAAGAATTGTCCAAACCATTTCCATAAGAGTTATATTTTTCCTTTCAACTACCTAATTTTATTGAGGAGTTCTAAGAGATAACCAGTTTCATTACAATAGTTTTTAAAAAAATCATTTTTAAATTCGGTTCCATGATTACATCTAATATATGAAATACAAAAACCTTTTTCTTTTTTAACTCTTTTAGTAAAATTTGCAAAAGCTTTAAAATTATCATTCTTATGAGTAAAAAAAAACACCCAAGTAAATCTAGAATAGTCATCAACCGATACATATGCATAATGCATTCCACTGAGACTAGCAATTCTAGTTGATCCTAACAAATCTATGTGTATAAGTTCAAGTGGTCTAGAAGTATACATTACATTTTTTAGCTTGAATGAGAACTTGGATTGTTTTCCTTTTTGGAAAGCATTACATGGTTTATCCATAATGAATTCAAGCTTAGGTAAACTAATAATAAGTTCATATTTACAAAGATAATTCAAAAGCTCAAAATTTGCATGTCTTAATTTTCTATGTCATGTCCATATGTCATAGGAAATAGACATTAAGCATTTCATGTCATTGTTATCAATTTTATTCAAATCAATGACATAAACATTGTCCACTCTTTCTCTATTAAAAATAACTTTATTGTCATCAATACTACTAATAAAGCAATTGCTAGGTTAAAAGGAACCTTATTTCCCATATCACATAATTGACCTATACTAAGTAAATTATGCTTTAGACCATCAACAAACAACACATGATGTATTTATAAGGATTAAGGATTATTTAGTTCTCTAATGCCAATAATTTTTCCTTTTGCATTATCTCCGAATGTAACGTGTCCTCCATCCTTAGCATCAAGTTTGTTGAATTACTTTTTGTCTCCTATCATGTGCCTTTAACATCCACTTTCAAGATACCATTTGCGTTTTGTTCTTATGGATTTCAAGCACACCTATATAAAATGAATTAAGTGTTCTTTCGGACCTAAACCTTTCTTGGTTTAGGTTGATTAGTTTCAAGATAATCTAAAGGAAGTAAATTCATGTATAATCTTCTATAAAAGCACACATTGTTAGTATGTCCTTTAATCATGCAATATGAACATATAATATTTTCAAGTTTATTCTTCATAGGATGAAATACTTTTCTAATATGTACAACATTCCTTTAGTGTTGTGTGTATCTTCTATTATTTTATGTCATTGTGTGAATCAAACATTTATAATAACAATGTGTATTTTGATAAGCTTATGAAATATGTTTATGTGCATTGTGTTGTGTAGCATGCCTATTATAATTGTGTTTAGTGTACATAAATACATACTTGGGTTGAGGTGCTATTGTTTAAGCCTTACCTCTTTGTGTTAATAAAGGGTGAGTCTTATAAGACATTCCCTTTTTATTTAACATATGAGATCTTTTAGTTTTGAAAGATTGGGTCTCATTTATTTTGGAGGTTGAAGGAGTTGAATCTTGTGAAGCTTTTACAAAATTAAAATGTGATGAAAATGATGAAGACATTTCATTTTTATATCCAATTTCATGAGTATCTCCATAAAATTTTTGAGAGTAAAAAAGAACATTTAAAGTTTCTTTTCCTCTCTTAAATTTAGCAATGAAATTCTTTAATTTTAAGACCTCCTCAGAAAGCTTATGATTTTCATCATTTGCTTTCTTTAGTTAATCTTCCAAAGCATTAAAAGATTTTGCATTACTAATAAGTTTTTTATTTGATTCGACAAGTTTAGAAAAATTATTTTTTAAAATTTCTAATTAATTATTTAAGCTACTTAGCTCATGCTTATAATGTTTCTTCTTAGAAAATAAGTTTTTGCATTTAACTAATAATTTGCTCACAATAAATCTCTCAATCATCATCATTATCATCATCGTCATCATCATCGTCATCATCATCACAATAATTATCACAATTATCAAAGGAAGAATAAGAAGTAGATGGTACCCTATTTTCATTTTTAAGGGCCATAAAGCAAAGATTGGCCACTTCTTATTGTTCCTCTTCCTATTTAGATTTAGAGGAATCATCCCAAGTAAATTCAATGCCTTCTTCTTATCTTTTGCTCCCTTGTTTTTAAATTTGAGTTTGGGACACTCACTTCTAATGTATCCTAATTTCTTGCATTCATAGCAAGTAACCTTTTTGGTTTTCTTTTTCCCATCTCCTTCAACCTTCTTATTAAAGTTCCTTATTCTTAAGAAATTTTTCTTTCTAAAAAACTTCTTGAAGTTTCTAGTAAGGATGGCAATGTTACCATCTTCATTACTAGAACCCTTAATGCTTTCCTCTTTACTATTTTCTTAAAGAGCTTTTAGAGCAATGCTCTTTTTCTTTTATTCTTTCTCTTTTTATTCTTCACCTCTTTGCTTGATGGTGATCTCATATGTTAAAAACTTACCAATGAGCACATCAGTTGATAGAGTGGAGAGGTCTTAAGCTTCCTCAATTAAAGTAACATGAGATTCCCAAATCCTTCTTAGGTAGGATTATTAGAATCTTGTTGTTTACCTGTTTCTTGGAGAAATGTTTACCAAGTTTCTTAATGGTTGTGAGGAGAGCATTAAGACTGTTTGTCATCTTTGTGATTGATTCCTGAGACTTCGTTTTGAAGAGTTCATATTCATACGTATGAAGTTGAACCTTCTTACTTCTTAATTGAATGTTGCCTTCATAATGATTTTCTAAGGTCTCCCACATTTATTTAGCCAAAATTCAATGTTGAAGTTTACCTTCTTCTTCTCTTATCATTAAGGAGACTAAAGTAATCATATCTTTTTTATTTTTATGATTTTCTTCCTTTTGATCAATATTTCATTGGCTTCTTGCAAGAGTAGTTTCCATACTGTCAATGATGGTTAAAGGTGGTTCCTAATCTTTTAGGACAATGTCGCAAAGTTTGATAGAATCACAATCAAGGTATAGCTCCATCTTGAATTTTCAATGAGAATAGTCACTATCATCAAAGAATGGTCCAAGTGAAGAAATGATTTGAGATTCACTCCTTATTGATATTGTATTCTAGCAATAAAGTTTATAGAATTCAAGCTCTGATATCAATTGAAAGAGTCCTAGAGGGGGGGGGGGTGAATATGACTATCAAACAATAATTAGAAATTAAGAAAAATTCTTTGCAAGAATTGAAAGAATGTTAAGAATGAAGAATGATGAACACAAAGATTTAAGAAGTTCTGATTCAACAATAATTCTATATCTCTACCCAACTTATCCTTAAGTTAGGATTTTCAATCACCCAAATCTTATTCACAAGATTGAGATTACATAAGAGTTTTATGACTCACTCTTATAACCTTACAAGTTAAGTTTTCAAAACTCACTTAAAAACCAAATCCTAACTGTTTCACTATACAACACTTAAACCAATTTATTTAGAATAGAATCTCACTTCCCATTTTCTAATCCCAGAAAATAAAAGAACAAGAATGTCTATTCCAATCACTCACCAACTTGCACAAGAGTTTATACAAAGAAATGAATTTTAGAAGAGTTTTAAGAGCTTAATTGAATGCTTGAATGTATAAAATGAATGAGCAAGTTTCTTAACCTTAAAAAAATCTTTATGGATCTTATTTATGCTTAAGTAATCCAACTATAACTGTTGGAAACAATAATTTTGTTCCCATTATTATCCAAGTCCATTTGAATGAAAATTTGAACTTTTGAGCTATATTTTTCAGGTCCCAGTTGGGATATCATCCGTCCCAGTTAGGATATCATCCAAATAGTCATGATGAGCTCTTACATTTGAAAAAAATGCCATGATCCTTATCAAGACTACCCTGTCCCGAGCAATGTCTTGATCAGGACATAGGATTGAGATTAGTTATGATATTTTGATAAATTTTTGCTCCTTCCTTAGTCTTGTTCGAGACTACTTTGGTCTCGATCAGAACACAAATTGCAATTTTTTTATGCAATTTAGTCCCTATGCTGAATCCGTTCAAGATAGTGTTTTATGATTTCTTTTTGAGACTGAAGACAACTGAATCAACCTTAACTTTCTTCATAAAAATTGTAGATAATTGTCTTATCTTTTCATATCACTTTGAATCACCTCAATTGAGCCTTTGCGGCTTAAGATATTATTTAAGTACCAAGAGTTGTGCTATCTAAAATTAAAGCTGCATAGGCTGACTTTGACTCAAAATTTGCATACCTAAATGAGCTCAGATTTTGACAAGTAAGCTTAATTCAGAAAGCTTAAGATGTCTACTTCAAAAGTGATGAAGGTCATTTTCTCATTATAAACCTCTAAGGATGTCAAAAAGGCTCCTTAAATCTTAGAGATTAAATTATCCCAAAAGACCACTGTATATCCGAAAATGTATATTTCTGGTATATAATTCCTACACATTTAATTGAAATCATTCGAATCAAAATTTTTTGTCAAAGTTCAAAATTAGGAGTTTAACCATGCAAATGGTCAACGTAATTTTTTTTAAAATTTTAACACAATTGAACAATATAGGCGCAACTTTTTATTTTTTGAACAAAATATAAATTTTTATTTTTTTCAATAATAATACACTGATCTAAAATATAAAAATACCCAATAAACAAATAATAATATTTAGAAATTAAACTTTTGGTTGGAGGAAAATATTTGAATACTATTCATATAGTATTCTATTTTTAGTATTGGATATGATTTTGAAGTTTCGTATACACATAATAATCAGATAGTATATTGTATTTATGAGTTTGAGGTATTATTTTTAATTTTCAAATATTATTTTAAGTTTCAAATACTGTTTTTGAGTTTCAGATATTATTTTAAGTTTTGAATACTTATAATATTCAGATAATATATTACTTTGATTGTATCATATACGAATAATATTCAAATACTATTTATATTGCTGATCAAAATCCTTTGTGAAACAAGAAAAAGGGTCTAAAGAAATAATTCTTATTCTTTTTGCAAAATAAATAAATTTTTTATTCTCATGTTTTGTACGACCAGGCATATATAAAAAAAAAATTAAAAAAAAAGTGATATGAACTCTACTCTCTATCCTAGATGTGATATTTACCTCTATTCATAATAAAATAAAATATTTTACCGTTCATTTTGACTATTTTATATTAGGCCGTAAAACATTATAAAAAATTAAACAATTTAATATTATAAAGGATGAGAATTTGATTCTTTCGTATCAATCCATGATCATAATATATTTTTTAAGAAATCCATAATTATTAACAAAGAACAGACATGACTTGCATGCTGCATGTACCAGTTTCAATGTTAAGCACATGTAAAGGGAACTAAGCATTTGCCACTTGAAATTGCTGGCTTCGGAAGGATAAGGGTGTAGCAATGCATGTAACAACTAGCAGTATTTAGGCAGAAATCTATTCCATTTTTCTACATGAAATTCAAATCTGGTTGTTTGTGTGCACAATTGAAGAACAATGAAGATTGGTAGAAACATTTGTCCCAAATAAAAAAATTAGTAGAAATATGAACCCTTCCACATCTGCGTATATAATTCCAATCAAGCTTGTTGACCTTGAAATATTAAAGTAAAAACAGAATGAAGTAAAACATGAAATATTGACATTATGCAGAAGCAGCAAGTGATTAAAAGTTTTGCACTCTTTCAATTCTGTCATGATAATTGCACTTAACTATAAGCTCAAAGATACAGCAATCTATCATAGTATATATTATCCAATTAACCTATCATAGTATATTGTTTTTCTTTCCTCTACATTGTGTATTTCCAAAAAGAAATCAAAATATTGCATCAAAATTTTAATTCATTTTTCGAAAAGTAAATTTTACAGTTGAACTTAAATGGACCCATTAAAAATCAAATTTAAACCCAAAAAACTACTTTGTTTAGGCTCAATTCCAACAAAAAAAAAAAGGTTCCCTCAGCAAGATCAACAAGAAAAAGAGTTTTCAATCATCAGAAAATGATAAGCATTAGCATGGTCTATAAAAATTACCATCACTGGGAACCAAACCAATTAATTCAATCTAACCCAAATCCAAAAATCAATCTTCTCTTTCTTTTTGCTTTTTAAATCAATCCCAAAACACAATTACAAAAATCATTGAATTAAAAAAAAAAAAAAATTTTGTTCAAACCCAAGGAAGCTCGGATAAAGGTGAGACCAGATTTCAACTCCCACACCTTGCAAAAAGGTCTCATAATCAATACTCAGATGAAGAAATGGTAGTGAAATAGAAAATTAAAGCAAATATTGAAACTGTGAGAGAAAATAATAAGAAAACAAAATACAAGCTTTAGGGTCCGGTCTACGAAATTATTATAAAAAGCTAAAGAAAATCGCGTCAGAGAAGAAGAAGAAGAAGACAGAGATGGGAAAGGAGCGGCGTTGGAGGGAGAATGTCTCTATTCTGGTCTTGAAAGCTCTTGTCCTGCCTTTGCTCTTTATTTAATTTTTTTTTTATTACCATATCAAAGAAAAGAAAAGAAAGAAGAAGATGCAAGAGGAAAGAAGAAGATGCAAGATGGAAGGAAAAAAAAAAGGATTTATTTATAATATTTTTAAAATATGGGACATTTGATATTAATAGCATCTATTTTTTTGAGTATTTTTGTAAAAAGCTATATATGTTATTAAAAATGGATATTTTTTCTTTTTTTTAAAAACCAACTTTTACACGTTCAGGTTTCAATTTGTATTTTATCCCTAGATTTAACAATTTTTTAAAAGTAAATTTGAATTTTTATAAATGCATCTCAACTTCTTTTTGTTTAATTTTGATATAAACTGGTATTTGTATTGTAATTACTAAAAGTGACTAAAGGTAAAGTATTTTGTTATCAAATTAAAAAATTTTCAAAAAGTTGAAAATATTTGAATTTTTTGATGTGAATTACTGATATTTAAAATTTTCTGAATTTTTCCATTTGGGAAGAACTGTAAAGGTGACAAATGTTTCCTAATAATTAATTTAATATGATTATATATATTATAACTCAAACCTGAAATTTGCTTAAGCGGGAATAATTCCTCCTGGTTGATCCCAAATTTTTTTTTAATTTTAATGTTAATAAGTGTTTACTGAATTGTATTTTATTTTGCGATTATATATGTTTACCTCGTATGAAAACACAGCGCTGGAGTTGATAAAAAATGTGGAAGTGCAAGCAATAGTAGAGTCAGCAGCATCAATGCAGACCGATTTTGTTATTCAACTTGGAGAAAAAGCTCAGGTGCCCATTATCTCATGTTCTGCATCTAGTTTTTCTCTTGCTTCCATTCGCAGTCCTTACTTTTTCCGAGCTACACAAAGTGACTCACACCAAGCTCAGGCCATCAGTGCAATAATTAAACACTTTGGATGGAAAGAAATAGTGGCAATCTATGTTGACAATGTATTCGGACAAGGAATCATCCCTTATTTGACTAACGCTTTGCAAGCAATCGGTACTCGTGTTAGTTACTGGAGTGCAATTTCTACATTGGCCACTGATGATCAGATTGTCAAAGAGCTTCGAAAGTTAAAGTCGATGGAAAGTACAGTTTTCATTGTGCACATGTTTCCATCTTTAGGGTCTCGGTTTTTCACAAAAGCAAAAGAATTAGAAATGATGAGTGAAGGGTATGCTTGGATCATAACGGATGATATGACGGATTTGTTGAGTTCGCCAGAGCTTTCTTCTGTGATTGATTCAATGCAAGGAGTTTTAGGTGTAAAACCTTATGTTCCAAAATCAAATGAGATGGAGAATCTTCGGGTTCGATGGAAAAGGAAATTCCTTCAAGAAAATCCTGATGCAGTTGATGCTGAGATGAACATTAATGGAGTGTGTGCCTATGATGCTATTACTGCATTGGCAGTGGCGATTGAGATTGCTGGCACTTTAACGTTAGGCTTCCAAATGAAAAATGTTTCTAGCAATTCAACAACAGGTCTTGAAAATTTTGGTGTTTCTCAAAATGGTCCAAACCTTGTTCAAGTTTTATCAAATATCAGTTTTCAAGGAGTTACAGGGAACTTCCGGTTTGTTAATGGGCAGTTACAGTCGTTATTGTCCTTCCAAGTGGTCAATGTGATTGATGATGGAACCAAAGGAGTTGGATTTTGGACACCAGGACAAGGACTTACCCGAAAATTGAATTCCTTAAATAATAATACAGGTGATACCGCTGATTTTAGTTCCAGTCTTGCTTCAATTATATGGCCAGGAGATTCCACTTCTATTCCCAAAGGTTGGGAGATTCCAACAAATGGAAGAGTGTTGCGAATAGGAGTGCCAGTAAAGGAAGGTTTCACTCAATTTGTGAGAGTGGAAAAAAATCCTAACACAAACACCTCAATGGTTTCAGGATTCTGCATAGATATTGTTGAAGCTGCAATGAAAGAATTACAATTTCCTGTGCATTTTGAATTCATTCCTTATGCCGCTCCTGATGGAAAGAGCAATGGTACTTATGATGAACTGGTCTTTCAAGTGTACCTGGGGGTAAAATTCTACTCGTCCTTCTCTCTACACTAACTATACACACACAAATACTGTCAGTTGGTATCCAGGTTAGCCCAGCATCTGTGTCGGTGTACTTTCAGTTTTAGCATTTTCAGGAATTGCGTCGTTGGTGTACCACATGGTTGGCCGTATTGATTTTTTCATTACATTCTTCTCTATCATGTTTGGACATAAACTTGCTTTTTGGTTTTCACAATTTGTAACTCTGACAGAATTTCGATGCTGTAGTAGGAGATATTAGCATTGTGGCCAGCAGGGCGCTTTATGTAGAGTATACTGTGCCGTACTTGGAATATAGTGGCCTATCAATGATCGTTCCAACTGAAGATCACAAGAGTAGGAAAACATGGGTTTTCTTCAAGCCTTTAACCTGGGAAGTCTGGATGACAATCTTTTGTTTCTTTATCTTCATTGGATTCGTGGTCTGGGTTCTTGAACACAAGATAAATGAAGATTTTCAGGGAACTGCTTCCCATCAAATTGGAACTACCTTCTGGTTTTCTTTCTCAGCCATGGTTTTTGCACATCGTAATTTTCCTTCTCCATCTGAAACTTTTTTGTTTGGTCAAAAATTCTAGTATTAAATTAAAATTCAGATGATGTCCGTTAGCATCTTAAGAATTAGAGTATCTACCCCTGAACTAACGGTTTGTTTGCCGTTATTGCAGGAGAGAAAGTGATGAGCAATTTGGCAAAACTAGTGGTAATCATATGGTGTTTCGTTGGGCTTGTTCTCACTCAAAGTTATGCTGCTCTCTTGTCGAGCTTTCTGACGGTTCAACAGCTTCAACCTACTGTTGATATGAATCAACTTAAGCATTGTAGAGTGGGCTACCAGAAAGATTCTGCTGTTTATGAACAGCTAAAAGCCTTAGGTTTTGATAGCTTTCAACTGTTGCCATATGGTTCTCTTGAAGAATGTGATCAACTTTTTTCAAAGGGAAGTAAAAATGGAGGTATTGTTGCTGCTTTTGATGAAGCACCATATATCAATATCATTCAGTCACAAACTTGTCCCAAATACACCGTGGTTGATCCGAAATTGGAATTTCAACAATTTTCAACCAACGGGTTTGGCTTTGTAAGTACCATAGCCACACATATATGCTCTCGTTCATGTCTCTGATAATCAAATTGATGTTTTTAAAGTAAATTTCGTTTTGTGAGTCAGGTCTTCCCCAGAGGATCTCCTCTGGTATTTGAAGTATCAACCGCGATTTTAGTACTGAAGGAGAGCAAAAAGATTAAGAAAATAGAAGAGAAATGGTTTAAAAGGGAGACCAATTGTGCAGCTCACAGTGACCCCGTACCTTATACACTTGGTCTTGATAGTTTTATAGGCTTGTTCATGATTGCTGGAGTGGCTTCACTTTTTGCTCTTTTAACATATGTGGCCATGGTTGTTCACGAAAAGATAGAAGTGTACTTGATTAATCGAAGAATCTCAACAACAGTTGGAATTCTTGACTTGTTAAAAATCTTCAGGAAGCAGTTCATCAGGCCGCAAACTTCTAGCCGCACATTCCAAAGAGATTTGAGGGCAGGGCAACAGGTGCATTTTGATTCTGCCGAGCATGTTGGTCCAAGCTCAGATGGCCAAATGCTTAACGGTAGCAACCCAAATCAAAAAATACTTACATCTATTGAAATGATCCGTTATAGCACTTAGATTTAGGATTTTTCACATCTTTTTAGCCACATTTGCATAAAACTCTAGTATTCATATTTGTACATTGATTTGTTCCAACACATACTGAAAGTTGTGCAACGTTTAATTATCCAATGGATGTGCTTTAGAGAGTAAAAATTAAACTTGACCAGACAAATTTCTTATAATGTCTCCCGACTACGACGTCATAAATTAAACCTTCAATTTTAGCAGAAACCATGGTTGAGAAAACAAAACCAGAAGCTAGTACCAACTAGTTGTGAAGGAGATCCTGTGTTCGAGCAATCTAAACAATCCTTAAGCGCATTTTTTTTTTTTTTGGATATTCTTGTGCCATATTGCTATATGCCCATAATAACAACCAGAAAATTACTCTCATTGGCTTAGGTTTTTCTGTTGGAAGATGAGTATTGGGGTGGAAAGAAGTTAATAGTGGACTAATTTGTGAATTGTTCTTATTTTTATTTATCCAATAATATATATATAACAATATAATAAATTACTATTTATTTGATGATTTTTTTTTTCCAATTTAATACTAGTATATCCAAATCATATGACACAATAATAGTATCAAATTAAATTAGATTTTAGGTCAAATTAAAAATTTATTTTTATTTAGGTCATGTGACAAAATAATTTTTATTTAGCTCAAATTAAAAATTTTATTTAGGTCAAATTTAAAAATTTTTATTTAGGTCATTATCAATCAAATTAAAAATTTTAAATTAAAATGTAAAATTTTAATTTTAATTTTTAATTTAATTGATAATGACCTAAATAAAAATTTTTAAATTTAAACTAATTAATAAAATTTAAAAATTTTTATTCAACTATTAAAATTAAATTTTAGGTCAAATATCAATTTGATATTTATATTAACGAATAATTTTGATAATCTTTTAAAATTTATATCACTTAATTTTAAAATTTTTAAAAATTTAAGAAAAATGTAAAAAAATTATTTTATAGGTTGAAAAACTTTGAAAATTTAATAATTAGGTTACAAATATATATATATATATTTCTAAAAAAAAGTTATTAATTGAATTTGTTAGTATTCACTAAAATTAGTTTTTTTTATTAGTTTATAGGATTTAATTGTATTAAAAAAAGTTATAATATTTAATTGTAATCAATACTATTCCAATATGTTCCACTTGTCAAAATAGAAGTTTATGATTAGGCACAAAAAAAAAAAAAAAAACAGAGGATCCAATGTGGGATTAGGACACAAACCTGAGCTGCAAATTGGACCTTTTCCTAATATAACTTTATTATATATATTAAATTTAAAATTAAATGTTAGAATATCACATCTTATACTAATAGCATACATTTTTATTATAATTTTTGCCCTCATTTTTAGTGCACAAATATGATTAATTATATATTAATAATAAATTTTTATTAAATATTAAAAATTATGAAAAAATTTAAAGTTATCATCAAGAAATATTTTTATTAAGTATCTTTGTAAATAACCCCTAACACACACATCTACAGATATTGCTCTACAAACATAAATTTTTGGATCAATCCCTGAATTTTTCCCCTGCACCATAAATCCCATTATGCATGCAAATCATGCATTTAATGGATTTTTTTTACTAGCTAGTTGCTTGCCTGTTTTGATTTGATTATTGGCATTGGCGAGTTCAATTTCTGTAACTAATGTTTGTGCATTTGAATTTAGATCCAATTCACTGAAGAATACGTGTTCCTCCTAGAGGGCCTGAACCTACTACTGCACCAGGATCACCTGGACCAATTCCATTATCCACAGCGTTTATGGACTGGGAATGCCCATGATTTTGGTTAAATATTCTTATCAAACTGCAAATTCTACTCCACAATGAAGTTCTTGAATCATCAGCAGATGTCAAGACTTCCTTGTATTGGTAAACAAACATTGCAACGTAAATCAATAGAGCTAAACGTGAAGATACTCCTGAAATCAAGAATAAGCCCCAGAAACTTTGAAGACCAAGTCTAATCGAATATTTCAAGTTGCTGCTGCAGCTGTCATTAATCACATATTCTCCAGTCTCTTGATTTTTGCTCCCTGTATCACATTCAAAATTTCCCTGGAAATATCACGCACCAGAGGAGAGCCTTCAGAAAATACCTAAAAATAATATATAAAAGAAAAGCCCAGAACCAGAACCTAGCTATTCCAATACTTGATATAAAGAGAAGGCGAGAGAGAGAGAGCACCCACAAAGCCAAAACTATCAGTTCTAAATTATTGAATCTTTGATGTGTTTACCCAGTATGGAATTTTCAGTTCAGAAAAGGGATCTACCGTCATGTATTTCCTACAATCCTGTGCCCGGATGAGATTCGCATAAGGCAATTCGTCAAAAGCAGCAGAGATGCCCCCATGTTCAGTTCCATTTGAAAGAAGTTGGTGGCAATCTTCAGCTGAATCATATGGAATTGTTGGTTTTGGCAAAATGTGGAATCCCACATCGACTGCTTTAAGCAATAGGGAATTTTTTTTGTCATAAAAGAAACCTTCCATTTTAGTTAAACTTATCCCACAAATTATTGGTCTTCTAAAATATTTAGGCTATTTGTATTCTTTTTTTCTCTTTTGTAATATTTTCTCATTTAGTGAAATATTATTTTGATAGTATCCGAGTACGTAGACATAATTGGCCAAACCTCGTTAAATATTGGTGTTATCTTTTATATCTATTTAATAGTTATTGTCGGATATAATTGTTGTTAATTATTGTGCTATTAAAATTATGTCTAAGGAGAGTAGTTTTTAAGTGGAACCATTGTGACCTCTCCATTCTTTCCTGAGAATATACCTTGGGGTGATTTTTAGTACAATCGTTTATACTTTAGTCACATGTGCAATAGTTCTCAAGGTGATTGTTGTTAGTATTGGTGGAAATTAACCCGAATTCCACAACAATTGGTATCAGAGCTCTTGGTTTAATTTTAGTATGCTCTGTGGTTGTGGCTTAGGTTGATCTTCCACATCAAAAAAAATTTTCTTGGACTAATTGGCATTTTGCATCAACAACTATTAAATAGAATTTGTAGCAGAAATGACAGACAGCACAAAAGTATCCATATCGGCATCAACAGCTTCTTCATCTTCAATTTTAGCAAGAAATGCTATGACAAATGATAGATTTGCAGTGGAGATTTTTTATGGCACTGGTCATTTTTCCATGTGGCAAAGTGAGGTTCTAGATTCCCTCTTTTAGCAGGGTCTAGACATTGCTATTGAAGGAGAGAAACTAGATGATGTTGAGGAGAAAGAATGGAAGGTGATTAATAGATTGGCATATGGTACAATTTGATCTTGTCTTTCTAGAGAGCAGAAGTATGCATTTTCTAAAGAAACTTCTATAAGTAAATTATGGAAGGCATTAGAAGAGAAATTCTTAAAAAAGAGCAGTCAGAACAAAATCTACATGAAAAAGAGATTGTTTTGCTTCAATTATGTTCCAGGTACCACAATGAATGATCATATTACTAGCTTTAATCAGTTGGTAACTGATTTGATGAATATGAACGTGACTTTTAATGATGAAGATCTAGCTCTGATGTTGGTGGGATCACTTCTTGATGAGTTTGACTATCTTGAAACTACTCTACTTCATGGGAAGGTTACTGTGTCTTTGAGTGAAGTAACTGCAGCCTTGTATAGTTATGAATTACGAAAGAGAGAAAAGCAAGAAAATACAATTGTTAAAGTAGAAGCTCTTATTGTCAGAGGCCATTCGTAAAGCCATAATAGAGGAAGGAGAGGGAGATCAAAGTCAAAGTCCAAATTGAGCAAAGATCAATGTGCCTTTTATCAAGAAAAAGGGCATTGGAAGAAAGATTGTCCCAAGCTAAAAGACAAAGGCAAACCTGGTAAGGGAAATGCTATCTCAAATTTAAATATAGCTGAGTGTGATGATGCAGATTCAGATCTTTTAATTGTTGCTACACCATCAACTAGTTGTTCGAGTTCATGGTTACTAGATTCAGCTTGTAGTCACTATATGACTCCCAATCGAGAATGGTTCTTTGACTTTAAAGAACTAAAAGGTGGAGTTGTCTACACAGCGAATAATGCCCCTCTTAGCACATATGGGATTGGTTTAGTTCACTTGAGCAATAAGGATGGATCAATCAGAACCTTAACAGGTGTTCATTATGTGTCAGATTTGATGAGGAATCTCATTTATGTGGGAACCTTAGAGTCAAAAGGTTTCAAAGTAAGGGCTAAAGATAGGATAATGAGAATCATCTTTGGTGCACTTGTGATAATGAAGGGGATTCAAAAAAGAATGTGTATTACTTATTGTGTAGTATAATTATTGGGACAATAGCAATGGTAGCTTCTATTGATGGTCAAGAGTCAGAAGCAACCGGGTTATGGCATATGCGCTTGGGGTATGCTGGAGAAAAATCCTTGAAATTACTGATAGATAAATGATTATTGAAAGGAACTTGGGCTTGCAAATTGGATTTTATGAGCATTGCATTAAAGGGAAGAAGACAAGGGTAAAATTTGGAACAGCTATCCATGATACTGAGGGTATTTTAGATTATGTTCATTCAGATGTGTGGGGGCCTTCTAAGAATGCTTCATTGGGAGGAAAACACTATTACATTTCCTTTATTAATGATTTTTCCCAAAGAGTATGGGTGTATACAATGAAGAAAAAGGATGAAGTGCTAGGAATTTTTCTTAAATGGAAAAAGATGGTGGAGACTCAAATAGGCAGAAAAGTCAAATGTCTCTGCCAGATAATAGTGGATAGTTAAAAAATGATCCATTTTTGAAAGTCTGTGAAGATGAAGGTATTGTCAGACACTTCACTGTCAAATATACACCATAAAAAAATGGGTTGGCAGAGCAAATGAACCGAACATTACTGGAGAAAGTTCAGTGTATGTTGTCTAATGCTGGGTTGGGCAAAGAATTTTGGGCTGAGGCTGTAGTCTATGCATGTCACCTTATCAACCATCTACCATCAACCGCTATTGGTGGTAAAACGCCATTGGAGAAATGGTTTGGAAAACCTGCTACCGATTATGATTCCTTATATGTGTTTGGTTCCATTGCATATTACCATGTTAAAGAGACAAAGCTGGATCTAAGAGCAAATAAGGCAATCTTTATGGGGATCACTTCTGGTGTGAAAGGCTATCATCTTTGGTGTCTAGAAATAAAGAAAAAAATCTTTAGCGGGATGTTACCTTTGATGAATCTACCATATTGAGAAAGGTGACCTAAAAAAATGGAGCAAATAGATGGTACTCCCAAACAATTGGAGTTTAATGGCAATAGAATTGTCCCAGCCAATGTAGATAGTGATGATAACTCTCCTATGATAGAAGAAGAGTCAAATGAAGAAGAGGTTCAGACCCAAGAACCTCCACATCAACATGAATCAATTGCATTAAGGAAGGGGAGGAGGACTATTAGACAACCTGCTTGCTATGCTGATATGGTCTCTTTTGTATCACCAATTACAATGGATGACGTTCCTACCACTTATAATGAAGCAGTCCAAAGTTCAGAATATGAAAAATGGAGGATTGCCATGAATGAAGAAATGTAGTCCCTTTAAAAGAATCAGACATGGAAACTAGCTAGTCTTTTAAAGGGAAAGAAGACAACTGGATGCAAATAAGTATATACAAAGAAAGATGGATTTCCTGACAAAGATAATGTTCTCTAAAAAGCAAGATTAGTGGCTAAAGGCTACACGCAGATAGAGGGAATTGATTATAATAAAGTATTTTATCTAGTTGTAAAACATTCCTCCATTAGAATTTTATTGGCTTTGGTAGCATAATTTGATTTGGAACTAGTTCATATGGATGTAAAAACTGCATTTTTACATGGAAACTTGGATGAGGAAATCTATATGACTCAGGCAGATGGATTCAAAGTTGCTAGCAGAGAAAAGATGGTTTGCAAATTGGAAAAAGCACTATATGGATTGAAGCAATCTCTGAGGCAGTGGTATAAGCAATTTGACAAGTTTATGATAGGGCAAAAGTACACGAGAAGCAAATATGATCATTGTGTGTTTTTGCACAAGCTACAATATGGATCCTATATATATCTTCTTCTTTTTGTTGATGATATGCTGATAGCTTCCAGGAGTCAGATAAAGATTAAGAAATTGAAAACTCAATTGAACAGGGAGTTTGAGATGAAGGATCTTAGTGAAGCAAAGAAGATTCTTGGCATGGAAATATCCAGAGATAGGAAATTAGGGAGGCTTCGTTTGTCTCAAAAAGAATGTCTGAGGAAGGTACTAAAATTTTTTGGCATGAATGAAAAGTCAAAACCAGTTAGTATACCACTTACTCCTCATTTCAAGCTTAGTGCATCCATGTCATCGAAGAATGATGCAGAATGGGAACACATGTCGAAAGTATTGTATGCAAGTGTTATTGGTAGCTTGATGTATGCTATGGTATGTACGAGACCCGATATTTCATAGGCAGTTGGGGTTGTGAGCAGGTACATGCATGATCCTGGAAAGGAGCATTGGCAAACTATGAAATGGATTCTATGGTATATTCTGAACACCGTAGAAATTGGTTTGGTATTTCAGCAGGATAGATAAGATGGTCAGTGTGTAGTTAGGTATTATGATTCTAACTATGCTGGTGATTTGGATAAGTGTCGGTCAACTACTGGTTATATGTTTACTTTTACAAAGGCACCAGTTAGTTGGAAGTCTACCTCACAGTCAACAGTTGCTTTGTCTACTATAGAGGCAGAGTATATGGCAATTACAAAGGTTGTAAAGGAGGTAATTTGGCTTCAAAGATTTCTTGGTGAACTAGGAATGGAGTAGAAGCACATCAAAGTGCATTGTGACAGTTAGAGTGCTATTCATTTAGCAAAGAACTAGGTTTATCATGCAAGAATAAAGCTTATCAATGTTCGATATCACTTTGTACGGGAGATTCTGGAAGAAGGTGGAGTCATAATCCAAAAGACTCGAACTACTGAGAACCCCGCCGATATGATGACAAAAGTGGTAACTATGATTATTTAAACTTGACCAATATTGTTGTTTAAACTTAACCAATATTTTTACAAATTAAAATATGAAATTTGCAGACACTACTCAAGGTTAGATTTATGAGAGAATTGTATGGAATTTTGCCAAGGTGGAGATTTGTTGGTTTTGGCAAAATGTGGAATCCCACATCGATTGCTTTTAAGCAATAGGGATTTTTTTTTTGTTATGAAGAAACCTTCCTTTTTAGTTAAACTTATCCCATAAAATATTAGCCTTCTCAAATATTTAGGCTATTTGTATTCTTTCTTTCTCTTTTGTAATATTTCCTTATTTAGTGAAATATTATTTTGGTAGTGTCCGAGGACGTAGGCATAATTGGTCGAACCTCGTTAAATATTAGTGTTCTCTTTTATGTCTATTTAATAGCTATTGTGGGTATAGTTGTTGTTAATTATTGTGCTATTAAAATTACTTGTCTTAGTAAAATTCTATCTAAGAAGAGTGGTTTTTAAGTGGGACCATTGTGACCCCTCCACTCTTTCCTGGGAATATACCTTGGGGTGATTTTTAGTACAATCATTTACACTTTAGTCACGTGTAATAGTTCTCAAGGTGATTGTTGTTATTATTAGTGGAAATTAACCCGAATTCCACAATAGGAATGACTTGGTGCTCATCAAAACCAAAGCTTTTCAAGATTTAAAAAACAAAAGAGTCATTCTTGTAGCCCACTTTCTTATTCAAAAGATCATTTAAATTGGTAATACTGGGATGGAGTTCTTGAATGGCGAGAAACGTTGTTAAAGTGGCAGTGTAACTTTGAATTAGAATCAATAAAAGAAAACACAAAATGATGATCACCACTTTACTCAAGTTGCTAACCACTTGATCTCCTTTAAACATTGATTAGCATGAGCTGACTTTGATTGCATATAATCAAGAAAGAATAATGAATCAAGGAGGTGAAGAGAAATTGTGTGATGTGTAAAAAACATGGTTGAGAAGGAAAACCAAAAGCTATGGCCTATTTGATGTGAAAGAGGTCCTTGAAATTCCTCATTGTTTCTGTGTTCAAGAACCCAAATCACAAATGCAATGAAAATAAAGAAACATATACTTGTGGACCAAAGTGTTGGGTGGGTTTCACCTGCAAGTGGGACCCATAAAGCCTACAAATTTTAAGACTAGTATACGAATTTGATAAAAAAAAAGGTAGTTAAACTTTGTAGCACCAAATTCAGTGCTACATTTATTGAAAATTTTTTCAGCTTACCATTTTTGGCATGGCTATTTAAGATTTTTTGTGTGGGTCTTTCTTTGTTTTTTTAAGTGCAGGAGGTGTGTGTTATGAGTGCTGTGAGGGAGAACAAAAGTTGGTGAGTTGTGTGTGCAAGAGTGAGTGGTGAGTGCAAGTAAAAATAAAGAGATTTGGGTATAAGTTTTGGTGAGTGTAAAATATTTGTGTGAGTTTCTCTTTGATATAAAGGAAAATGGTAAGAAAATAAATATTATTTAAGAGAGCCAATTTGTGAGGGTGAACCACAAATTGAGGATTGTAATTTGCAATCCCATTATTTTTATAGTGAAAGATTTAACTAGATTAGGTCCCATGGTTTTTCCTTTTATAAGGTTTCCACGTAAAAAAATTATTGGTGTCCTATTTATTTATTTTTCTCAATTTATATGGTAGGTTTTGTACTGCCTATTTTATTCATTCATTAATTGGTTTGACCGCCTTATTAATTTTATTATTTTAATTTGGCATGCTAAGTCGCCTTTATATTATTGTGCACATTTCACTGCTCTTATTTATTTTGTAAATCTCATTTATTATCTAGTTGAAAAATCTAATTAACCCCAACAAAATGGTATCAGAGCTTGGTTGGTTTAATTTTTTTCTATCTAAATAAAAATGGAGTACACATGCGACATGTTCAAACATGTTCAGTTTGGAAATCAATGATGGATGATCTTTTATACATGAAAGATTTATGGCAGCCTATCAAAACTATCAATGGCGTAGTTGTTGGTAAGCTAGCAAAAATGAAAGATGTAGATCGGGAAGTGCTCAACAGAAAGTGTGCAACTTAAATCAGATAATGGATTAATAACAGCATTATGCAGAGCGTTGCCAAAGAAATTGATGCCTACAAGATGTGGGAGAAATTGGAGAAGACTTACATGCAACCAAGTGCACAAAATGTAGCTAATTTGATATGCTGTCTCATTACCTTAAAATACAAAGATGGTAGTAGCATGTTAGAACACATCAATGAACTTGAAGGTGTTGTAAATCAACTCTCAACAATGAATTACAAATTTGGTGACAATCAATTGGCAATATTTTTACTGATCTCTTTGCCAACAAGTTAGTATACTTTTTTTGTATCTATCACAAATTCAGCTCCTAATGGAAAGGTGACCTTGGAGATGGTGAATGATAGATTATTTAATGAAGAATCCAGATGAAAGGAAAATGGTAAAACATTTGAAGCTCTTGTGTCAGAAAAACAAGGACGACATGGAAGAAGTAAAAATAGATTTCGTCAGAATCATCAAAAGGGCTGATCAAAATCTCGGTCAAAGAAAGACTTCACTTGCCATCACTATGGAAAACATGGACATTTTAAAAGGGAATGTAGAATATGGAAAGTTGAGCAATCAAGGAATCAACCAGGACAAGCTCCATAAATAAATGCTGCAGTAGCCAGAGATGAAGTTGAAGTTTTCCTATATGAAAATATTACCAATCTCACATATCAAAATCAAACTAATTGGTTCTCACAAGCATACAAGTATGTCAAGTAACATAAAATAAATATAGGTTGAACCCATGAGGATTAAATTTTTATCCAACTATTAATTTTGTTTTTAACTTCTTCAAGAATCAAATATTATGGAAATTATAATTGCTAATTTTTAATAATCAAAATGAAATAAAAAAATAAAATTAATTAATTTAAATTTTAACAAGAAAATAAATTTTAATAAGCAAATGATTGTATGATGTTAGGGATTGTATCACTATATTTTAATCAAGTCAATCATAAGAAATTAGTCTTTCTTTCTATTACAATTCTTGGGATTTCAAAGGTAGTAATTATTCTTTTTCATGTAAAAATTACTTAATTTATTTCTATTAAATGAAAAGGTTTTAACTAATTTTCATTAAATTAAAACCTAATTAAATTTAGTAAATAAATCATGAAGCACAACCAAATGAAATTAAAATAATTTAAGCTATCTATAGACTTAAATAAATTAATCAAGCATTCATATTTCTAATAAGATTAATATTTCTCAATAATTAACCTTAAGTAACAATCAATTATGAATGGCCAAATCATAAACAATTAAGCTTAATGAATGCTTAATGCAAATTAAAAGAAAAAAACCAATATATAAATTAACTTAAATTAAAATAAGTTCAATAATCTCCAACATAAATAAAATTAACTAAACATAATATTCATCATCCCAATATTAAAAAATAAAATAAAATAAAATATATTAAGAAAAAAAATATAAAGAAGGAAAAAATGAACTCTATTTAAGGAATTCTTCTCCAACAATCTTCAATTTTCTTTCTCTTCAGGAATTCTTCTCTTGCTCTCTAGCTCTCACTGTATTGATAAAAAATTCTTCCCTTTAGTAATGAAAAATCCTTCATCTTCAACAATGAATTCCCTTTACATCTTATATCAATTCCTCTTTCATTCTTTTTTCTTTTTCTTTTCCTTTAATGATTATGTCTTTTTCATCATTATTGTCTCCCATGATTGTTGTCTCCTTCATGATTATTGTCTTCATGATTGTTGTCTCCCTCATCATTTTGTATCCCACCATGGCATGTCTTCTTCATTTCTACATCAAGAGAATTAAATCTTAAAGCATATATATATATATATATATATATATATATATATATCAAAGCATAACAATATAAAAATAAAACAAAATAAAATAAGAATTCTAATAAAAATAAAACAATAAACAACACAAACATGCATCAAACCAACGTGAAAAGTATTACACTTAACACATAACCAAATACCCCCACACTTAGCTTCTTGCTTGTCCTCAAGCAAGAAAATGAGAACAATACATATCAATAACATGAACTCAACACATTAATCAATTTTAACTTGACTGAATAACAAAATCTCTATCTAATATAAGAATTAAATTATAAAAACAAAACAAACAATCTATAATTAAGAACATATATAAAAATTACCAAGTGGAAAGCAAACTCTCTTGTTGAATATAAAAATATTCATAAATCAAGATTCATAAAGAAAAAAAAAAAACAAATTAGACAACTCTTTTACTAGAATTACCTTTAACAAGACACAAAAATTATTATTATTATTATTGTTATTTTTTAATTTAATTGGTTGTGGATGTTCCAATCATCAGAATCCCCCTACTTTTCCCGCACTACTCAGTATGAAACCTTTTGAAAGGCCCTTTTAGTGTACTTGTACTCTTTGAAGAGCATTGAAGTAAAGAAGCATCTATAAATTTAAAGAAAAGATTTCAGCTCCATTCCATAACAATTTTATTTTTTGCATCAAATTCAAGCATTCCAATGACTCAAGCTATCCAACCTGCTATTTTTCTAGTTTGTCTTAAATTATTCATATTTGCACATTCAAAAAAGAGTAAGCATTAGATTCATTAAAGTGTAAAATATATTCTTAACCACAAATTGCTCATAATGCATTGAAAATTAAATCAAACATTAAATGTATATTACATCAATTAATCAAGAAAACTATACCAATGTGCCAAGCTCACGAGATTGATAAGTTGCAAGCATTAAAGTTATAGGATAATTGATCATATTCCTACCCTATGCATGAACAAAATGCAATTAAAACACAATAAAAAGAATTAACATAAAATAAGCAAAATAAAACACATCAAATGCAAAACAAAACACACACTTTAAATGCTATGCCTATGTAGAACGCACCACTCCACACTTAAATTTCACATTGCTCTCAATATGAAACATAAGTGGGTTATACAATAAAACATAATAAATAAATAACTAAATGAAATAAAATAAAAATGAGATAAAAGAGAAGATCACTCCTTTAAAATGGTGATTTTGGTGAAGATGATGGTGAAGGTAGTTTAAAACCCGATAATTCAATGTACTTGGTGAGCTTGAAATTATGGTAAAAAATTTGTTTCCTCAAATAGAAAAATTGATAATTTGTTTCATCATTTTGGTCGATTATTTTCTTCTCTATGGCTTCTAGCTTATCATCAATTTTCTTTTCCATGTCTCTTGTTTTTCTAAGACTCTTTACCAACCATTATTGTCATTGGTAGCATAATTGTCTCCATTCTCAATGTTTTCAATCTCAAGGATAGGAATCAGTGCATGATCTTCTGTTATACATCATAAATAGTAGCATTTATGAGTTTTTGGTGCCCTTAACTCATCTTGAATTGTAATAACTTTAGCACGAGTCAAAAGATAATGGTGCAATTTGCCTGCCTCCATAAAAAAACAGGTTAGTGTTGGATGGACTAAAAATACCAAAATGCAAAGCAAGACTATAAAAATGACAACACGAGATGAATTCATGATATTCCATAAGCTATGAAATATAAAATATGGAAGAGACTTTGGTTTTGGTATGCTTACACCATAGAAGGAATAATTCTTGACTTGACACTTTATTCCCCTCAGTTTTCCCAAAAATTGCATAACACATGAATTTGTGAATGATCAAATATCGATGATCAATAATTAATCTAATAGGTGTAGTATGTGTACCCCCAAAATTATCTTGCCTTGAAATTTAATACCAAAAAGCTTTAAGATCACATTTTGGGGGGGGGGTGATAAATACCATTCTTAGGAAAACCAAACACTTGATGCATAGTGTCATAACTCACATGATAATCTTTATCATAGAATCTAAAACCTAAATGCTTATCACTCTCTTCAATCAAATGCAAAGTGGTAAAGAACTCAAGTGTGATTTCTCTATAGGTGTCAAATGGTGTAGTAATAAATTTAGACCATCCTAATCTACCACATAATTTATATATATCATCCTTAATGTCCAATTGAGACAAAATTTCATTATTAAAATATTTTCAATTGGAAATTTTTCCAGAAGTAAGAATGACGTACCTTTTGCTCTCCTCATGAGTTTTGATTAGAAATGGAGCACAATATTCTCGGGCATGATCACATACCTTATTATCTTCAATCATATTATTTCCCTTGCTTAGGCCTTCCATGGTACTCCTATCTCTTTTAGCTAGATTCTTAATTCTTGGCATTACGAATTAAGGAAAATGATAATAAGAAAAAAGAAATTTAGAGGATAAAAAAAATTATAGGAAGTAATCTAAAAAAATGATGGATGAATGTGAGATTTGAAAAGAGGGGAAATGAAGTGATTAAGAATTTGAAATGAAAAAGAAAGGAAAATGGGAGAGAGAAAACACGAATGTGGAAAGGAGAAGGAAGGTGGGTTATTGTATAAGCACTTCAAGCATGACAAAGTTGACCTCACAAAATTTGCACTTCACATCACCACTGTACCTACACAATTCCAAAGCACCAAAATTTTTAAGTGTGCTTAACAACTTTAATTCACAAAAATTAGCAATAAATAAAATGAAATGAAGAAAGAAATATAAAGCTATGAGCAAAATAATTTTTTTTAACAAAAAACTACAATTCATAAAACAAAAATTAATAAGAAGACTAACACTAAACAAAATAAAATGATGAAAGAAAATAATAAGCATAATAAAATGCTAATTTTTAGGTCTTTAGCGTGACCAAAACTAGAATTTATTTTTTTCATTGAGGTTGATTAAGGAAAAGAATTTCCTTCTCATTAGGCATAAATCCTCCTCAATACACTTTGCACCTCTATCCATTTAATTGAAAACACTCTCCTTTATAATTTATGAGTTAAAGGGCACCATGAGAAAAAACTTGTTGCACTTTAAATGGACCACTCCACCTCGATCTCAATTTACCTGGAAATAATTTCAGTCTAGAATTGAATAAAAGAATAAGATCACTATATTTGAATTCTTTCTTGAGAATATGAGCATCGTGCCATCATTTGTTTCTCCTTGAAAAGCTTGGTGTTCTCATATACTTGAAATTGAAACTCATCTAATTCATTAAGCTATAACAAATATTTTTCACCTGTTGTCTTCATGTCAAAGTTTGGTGCCTTAACAGCCCAATAAGCTTGATTTTCAAGTTTCACTAGAAAATGACAAGCTTTGCCAAAAACTAATTAGTAAGGAGACATACCAATTAGAGTTTTGTATACTGTACGATATGCCCACAAATCATCATCCAACATAGATGCCTAATCTTTCCTTGAAAGCCCACTTTTTTCTCTAAAATTTTATTTATTTCCCTGTTAGTGACCTCCACTTGACCACTAGTTTAAGGATGATATGGGGTAGCAACTTTGTGGTGAACTCCATACCTTTTGAGTAGTAACTCAAAATACTTGTCGCAAAAGTGTGAGCCTCCATCACTACTCATAGCTTGAGATACTCCAAATCTACTAAACAATTTCTTAAAAAATCTTATCACCACTTTAACATCATTTGTAGGTGAAGGAATGGCTTCTACCCATTTAGACACATAATCTACCCCAACCAAGATATACTGGTTCCCAAAAGATGATGGAAAGGGACCCATAAAATTTGACCCCCAAACATAAAAAATCTCGACTTCTTGAATTGATATAAGTGGCATTTCATTCCTCTTAAAGATATTTCTATGTCTCTGACATCTATCATAGTGTTCCACATAATCCTTGGCATCTTTGACTAAAGTAGGCCATAAAAATCCACTCTCTAACACCTTTGCAGCAATTTTTTATTGCTCCAAAATGCCCACCATATGGAGAATCATGACAATGAGACAAAATTTCTAACATTTTCATTTTAGGAACACACCTCCTAATCAACCCATCTCCATAAATCTTGTATAGAAATAGATCCTCCCATAGATAATGCTTTACCCATAAAGGAAATGCTTCCTTTGTTGATAGGAAAAATTTGGAGGCAGCACTTTATATGCTAAATAATTGGTGATGTCTGCAAACCATGGAGCACTAAAATGTTAGACTGCTAGTAATAAAGCATTAGGAAATTCATCATTGATATCCTCTTCTTGCCTTACGTGTTCATAACCCTCTAATATAGACAAATGGTTAGCTACAACATTCTCAAAACCTTTCTTGTCTTTGATCTCTATGTCAAACTTTTATAAAAGTAACACCCAACAAATGAGACATTGTTTTGCATCCTTTTTGGCCATGAGATATTTTATTGCTATATAATCAGTGAAAATAATAACCTTTGAACCAAGTAAGTAAGATCTAAATTTATTAATAACAAAAACCATTTTGATAATCTCTTTCTCAATTATGGTGTAGTTTAATTGAGCCTCTATAAGAGTTCTGCTTGCATAGTATATGACATGAGGCTTGTTTTCTTTCCTTTGACCAAGTACTGCCCTTATAGTATGGTCACTTGTATCACACATGATCTCAAACAGAAGTGCCCAAGTCGGAGGTGAAAAAATTAGGGCTGATACTAAAGCCTCTTTCAACTTGTTAAAAGCATTTAAACAATTATTATTAAAATCAAAAGGAGTATCTTTAACTAACAATTGGGTTAAAGGTTTAGCAATTAAAGAAATTTTTTTTAATGAAATGCCTATAAAAACCTATATATCCTAGAAACCCTCGAACTCCTTTAACTGTTGTTGGAGGTGGTCACTTCTCTATAATTTCTGTTTTAGCTCTATCTACCTTGATCCTTGCACTCAAAATCTTATAACCAAGGACTATCCCTTCCTTTACCATAAAATGGCACTTGTCCCATTTAAGAACAAGGTTATCCTCTTCACATCTCTTTAAGAACCTCTGAAGGTTAGACAAAGATAATTTAAAAGAGTCACCAATAATAGAAAAATCATCCATAAATACCTCCATGATGTTCTTAATGAGATTAAAAAAATTACTATCATACATCTCTAAAAAGTAACCGGTGCATTGCACAGTCCAGAAGGCATGCATTGGTAAGAAAAACTTCCATATAGGCCTATAAATGTTATTTTCTCCTGGTCCTCTAGAAAAATAAAAATTTCATTGTAACCTGAATAATAGTCCAGGAAATAGTAGTATGCCTGCCCTGCTATCCTTTCTAATATTTGGTTAATGAAAGGGAGAGGGAAGTGGTCATTTCTTGTGGCTAAGTTCAATTTTCAGTAATTGATACATACTCTCCACCCATTAGCCACCCTCTTTGAAATCAACTCACCTACTTCATTTCCTACAATAGTCATTCCACTCTTCTTTGGTACACATTGCATTGGGCTTACCCACTTACCATCAGAAATTGGATAGATAATGCCTGCATCTAACAGCTTAACAATCTCCTTTTTTACCACCTCTTTCATGTTTGGATTCAAGCACCTTTGTCTCTTTGTGATAGCTCTACTCCCCTCTTCCATATGGATTATGTGCATGACAATTGAAGGACAAATCCCTTTGATGTCTGAAATCTACCACCCAATGGACTTCACCCTATTCCTCACTATCTCACACACCTTTTTCTCTTGTTAAATAGACAACTTATTGGAAATGATAATGGGTAAAGTGTTTCCCTCCCCTAAAAAGGTGTATCATAAATGGGTAGGTAACTATTTAAGCTTTAGTTTAGGTGGTTTAACAACATATGAGGGAGTGGGGTTGTCATTACGTACTAAAATTTTAGGCTTAACAAAAGTGACTTTTTGTGATGGTTCACTATCTACTTCACACTCCAAAATTTTATCAAGAATTTCTTGATTCAAATTCACCTCCCTCACACATTCATCTACAACTTCCACTCTTATGCAAAATTCCTCTTCAATTGGATACTTCATCAATCTAGGCATTACAAATTCGACACTCTCATTACCGACCCTCAGAGTGATTTTCCCTTTATGAACATCTATGATGGCTCTCCCAATATTTAAAAATGGTCTCCTAAGAATTAGAGGACACTTACTATCCTCTTCAAAATCCAAAAATACAAATTCCATAGGAAAGATAAATTTTTCCACCTTAACAAAAAAATCCTCAATGATCCCATGTGGTTTCTTTGTAGAGTGATATGCAAATTGCAAAGTCATGTTCACAGGGGTCAACTTGCCAAGCTATAATTTCTTAAAAAGAGAAAATGGCATAAGGTTAATACTTGCACCCAAATTATATAAACATCTAGGAAATTCTTGAGCACCAACTACATAAGGAAGAGTAAAACTCCTTAGGTTTTTTTAATTTAGTTGGTATTTTATGACTGATGATAAAACTACAGTCTCTGTTAATTCCACAGTTTTTTTTGTCATCCCATCTCCTTTTATTGGTGATAATATCCTTAAGATATTTGGTGTATGTTGGCATCTCTGCAAGAGCATCAGCAAAAGGAATATTAATTTTCAAGCTTTTTAAAAGTATTTAAAAACTTAGCAAACCTCTTTTAATCATTGGGCTTCTTCAATCTTTATGGAAAAGGCATCATTGTCTCATATTTCTATGAATTTGGCACAAACAATTGTTGTTTCCTATCACTGTCTGTTACTTGTTGTGCTTTGCCTTCTTTAGAGTCATCATCATCATTCTGAATTTTCTTTTCTTAAGTCTTAATCTCTTCTTTCTTGAGTTCATCTCCTGATCTTATCTCCTTGCCACTTTTTAGTGTAATTGCTTTTAGCTGCTCCCTTGGATTTAGTTCGGTATTGCTTGGTAAATTCCTTTGATTCCTTTGTGCTACTATATTAGCAAATTGTTCGAGCTATACCTCAATATTTTGAATCGAAGACGAATGATTTTTAGCTATCGGATCAAATTTGTCCATCATCCATTTTTGATTTTCATCTTAATGGCTCATTTTGTTGGACATAGCTTTAAAAAATTTATCTAATTTATTTTCCATTGAGGCCATACATCTTGATGAGGTTGTTGAAAACTTAGAGGTGCTTGCCTTGTCATATTGTTTTGAAAGCCTTGGGGAACCAAATTAATATTGTTGTTCCAAGAAAAATTTTGGTGATTCCTCCATCTCAAATTATAATTTTTCAAGAATGGATTATTATCTTGTTTTCCTTGAAATTGATTCCCAATAAAGTTGACTTGCTCTTGATGTCCATCTCCTACCATAACTGCATCAAAAATACCAAATTCATTATTAGAGTAACCTAATAAATTATAACTTTCACTTGAAGTGGTTGGATTATTTTTATTAGTAAGGTTGTCAAGCTATTTTGTCAATACAACAATCTGAGCTTGAAGGGCTGTCACCATGTCTACCCTGATTCTGCCTCTTTGCCTTAGTGGATTTTGATGCTTTGATGGACAAAAAAAATTATTGTTTGCCATCTCTTCCAAAAGTGAAAAATGAAGCCTTAACTATTTTTAGCATTAAAGAACCTCCAGTTGCTGCATCAATAGTGTCTCTAGTGGATCAGGTAACACCATTATAAAAAGTTCTAATAAGCACATCCCTTAGAAAACCATAATGAGGACAACTCCTTAGTAACTCTTTAAATCTTTTCCATGCATCACTCAAGGATTCCATGTCAAATTGTTAAAAGGTGGTGATATCCTTAATAATCTTAATTGTTTTTTACAGTGGGAAATATTTTGCCAGAAAAGCTTTTGCCAATAGATCCCATGTAGTGATTGAAACTAGTGGATGTGAGTTCAACCATGCTTTAGTTCTATCCTTTAATATGAATGGAAAGAGCCTCAAACGTATATCATCATCTGATACCCCATTATACTTAAAAGTGTCACATATCTCTAGAAAATTAGTAATATAAGCATTAGGATCTTCATTTGGCAAGCCATAAAATTGAACACTTGATTGGATCATTTGAAGTAAGGCCGATTTAATCTTGAAATGTTGGCGTTTATTGTTGGCCTAGCAATACTTTGCCTTGTACCATCTAGACCTAGCATGGCAAAATCCAAGAGTGTTCTTTCTTCTACTTGTTGTTCTGCCATGATACTTGATTCCTCTTGAGAATGCCTCCTATTCTCTCTTTCAAACCGTGTAAGTTCTAGAATAAAAATGAGAGGATATGTCCCTATTCTTTGAGTATTATGCATATTCCAAAACAATTAATTAGAATAAAATAAATAATAATAGAAAACAAATAAATAAATACACAACTAAATTTAAAATAGAAATAACTTAAATCAAGTAAAACGAAATCAATTATGTTATTAAACTAATTCAATCCCCAGTAACGACGCCAAAACTTGATTGGTTCTCGCAAGCATATGAGTATGTCAAGTAATATAAAATAAATATAGGTCGAACCCATGAGGATTAAATGTTTATCCAACTACTAATTTTTTTTAACTTATTTAAGAATCATATAATAAGGGAATTATAATTGCTAATTTTTAATAACCAAAATGAAATAAAAAAATAAAATTAATTAATTTAAATTTTAACAAGCAATTAAAATTTAATAAGCAAATGATAGTATGATGTTTCGGGATTGTATCACTATATTTTAATCAAGCCAATCACAAGAAATTAGTCTTTCTTTGTATTGCAATTCTTGGGATTTCAAAGGTAGTAATTAATCTTTCTCAAGTAAAAATTACGTAATTTATTTCAATTAAATGAAAAGGTTTTAACTAATTTTCATTAAATTAAAGCCTAATCAAATTTACTAAATAAATAATGAAGCACAACCGAATGAAATTAAAATAATTTAAGCTATCTTTAGACTTAAATCAATTAATCATGCATTCATATTTCTATTAAGATTAATATTTCTCAATAATTAACCTTATGTAAAAATCAATTATGAATGGCCAAATCATAAACAATTATGTTTAATGAATGCTTAATGCAAATTAAAATAAAAAAACCAATATATAAATTAACTTAAATTAAAATAAGTTCAAAAATCCCCAACATAAATAAAATTAACTAAACATAATATTCATCATCCCATTATTCAAATAAATAAATGAATAAATAAATAAAATAAAATACATTAAGAACTAAAATATAAAAAATGAAAGAATGAACTCTATTTAAGGAATTCTTCTATAGAAATCTTCAATTTTCTATCTCTCTAGGAATTCTTCTCTTGCTCTTCAGCTCTCACTGCATTGATAAAAAATTCTTCCTTTTAATAAAGAAAAATCCTTCATCTTCAGCAATGAATTCCGTTTACATCTTATATCAATTCCTCTTTCATTCCTTCTTCTTTTTTTTTTCTTTAATGATTATGTCTTTTTTCATCATTAATGTCTCCCATGGTTGTTGTCTCCTTCATGATTGTTGTCTCGCTCATCATTTTGTATCCCACCATGGCATGTCTTTTTCATTTCTACATTGAGAGAATTAAATCATGAAGCACACACACACACACACACACACAGATATATATAATAGAATAAGAATTCTAATTAAAATAAAACAATGAACAACACAAACATAAATCAAACCAACCTGAAAAGTATTACACTTAACATATAATCACAAACCTAGGTGGTTGACATAAGTGCCTCCTTCCATGTCACTTCTAGAAAGGATATCTTCTTATCCTATATTATTGGAGATTTTGTCCTAGTACGGATGGGAAATGATGGAGCATCCAAAATTATTGGCATGGGAGATGTTTATTTAGAAACCAACACTAGATGTGAATTGCTTTTAAAAAATGTACGACATGTTTCAGACATCAGGTTGAATTTAATCTCCATCGAAAAGCTTGATGATGCAGGCTATGAAAGATATTTTGGTAGACATAAGTGGAAGCTCACTAAAGGCTCTTCAGTGATGGCTAGAGGGAAGAAAATTAACTCCCTCTACAGAATAGAAGCAAAGCTGCTAAAAAATTAGATGAATGTAATGGAGAAAGAAGTTTAAATCGAGTTATGGCATAAATGACTCATTCATATGAGTGAGAAAGGACTTTAGAGGCTAGCAAGGAAAGATCTCTTACTAGGGATTAAAGTTTTACATCTACAAAATTGTGTTGATTCTATTCATGGAAAACAACATATAGTTGCATTTCAGAGTTCCATACCATCAAGAAAACCAAATATTCTTGATTTGGTACATACTAATGTATGCATGATGTTGTATTTTGTAACATCCATTGATGATTGCCTCAAAAAATTATGGGCATTTGGTCTAAAACTAAAGACCAAGTGCTAGAAGTTTTTAAGGAACTTCACACAAAGATGGAAAGAGAAATTGGAAGATAGTTGAAGTGTGTTTGTGCATAAAATGGTGGTGAATATAAAGGTCCATTTGAAGAATACTATAGAAAATTCAGCATCAAGCTTAAGAAGTCAGTACTAAAAACACCTAAGCATAATGATGTTGTGAAAAGGATCAACAGAACAATTTTTGAAAGAATTAGATGTATGCTTTCAAATGAAAAATTTCCAAACTGCTTTTAGAGGGAGGCAATGAGAACTATAGTTGATTTAATCAATATGTCACCTTAGGTTCCATTTAATGGCGATATACCATAAAGAGTGTGGATTGAAAAGGATATTTATTTTGGGCATTTGAAAGTGTTTTGTTGTAGAGCCTTTGTTCATATTCCACAAGATGAAAGAACTAAGCTTGATAAAAAATCCAAGGAATGTATATTCTTGGGTTATGCTCATGAATAATTCAGCTATAGACTTTAGGATCTTGTTGATAAGAAGATCATCAAAAGTAGAGATGTTATCTTCTTTGAAGATCAAACCATTGAAGATATTAAGAAAAAGAAGGAAACCAAGAAAATAGAAGAATATCTAGTAAATTTGGAGCCGGTTCCTCTACCTGCTAGTCATAATGAAGGGGGAGCCTTACCAAAAGATAATGAAGGGGGAGTTGGTGAGGATGATGCCAATGAATCTCCTATTATACAACCCAATTAGAGAAGATCAACTAGAGGTTGAGTGGAAAGCCACAGATACCCTTTCGATGAGTTTGTGATACTAATTGAAGGAGGAGAACCAGAATGCTATAAAGAAGCTATTTCAGGTGAACATAATGAAAAGTGGGCAGAACCTATGCAAGAGGAGATAAAATCCTTGTAAGACAATAGTACCTTTGAACTAGTGCAAGTTCCTAAACATAAAAGGGCACTCAAGAATAAATGGGTGTTCAAATTAAAGAATGAAGAAAGTAACTCACAATTGAGTTACAAGGCAAGGCTGGTTATGAAAGGCTTTAGACATAAAAAGGGCATTAATTTTGAAGAAATATTTTCACCAGTTGTAAAAATGTATTCAATTAGAGTAGCACTTAGGTTAGCAGCTAGCATGAACCTAGATATTGAACAACTTGATGTGAAGATGACATTTCTTTATGGAGATATGGAGGAAGAAATTTACATGGAACAACCAAAAGGATTTGATGACAAAGGAAAGGAGAAACTTGTATACAAATTAAAGAAAAGCCTTTATGGATTAAAATAGGCTCCAAGATAGTGGTACAGAAAGTTAGAGTCATTCATGGCAAACCATGGCTATATAAAGACAAACTCTGATCACTGTGTCTTTGTGTAGAAATTCTCTGATGATAATTTTATCATTCTCTTACTATATGTGGATGATATGTTGATTATCGATTAAGACATTATAAAGATAAAAGATCTTAAAAAGGAGATGAGCAAAACCATTGCCATAAAAGATTTGGGAGCAGTTAAACAAATTCTTAGCATGAGAATTCCCATAGAAGAACAAGAAGTTATGGTTTTCTCATGAAAAGCACATTGAAAAGGTACCGAAGAGATTTAACATGGGTAATTCAAAACCAGTCAGCACTCCACTTATAGGACATTTCAAGTTAAGTTCTAAGTAATATCTTATAAGTGACAAAGATAAAGAAGAAACGAAGAAAGTGCCTTATGCATAAGCTATTGGTAGCTTAATGTATGCTATGGTATGCCCTAGGATAGATATTGCTCATGCAGTCAGAGTAGTTAGTAGATATCTCTCTAATCCTGGTAAGGACCACTGGCATGCGGTTAAATGGATTCTTAAAAATCTCAGAGGTACTTCTAGAGTTTTTTTATGCTTTGGTGATGGTAAACATGTATTATGTGGATATATAGATGCAGATATGGCTGGTGAAGTTGACACTAGAAAGTCAAACTTGTAGATGGTAGGGTTTAGTGGGCATTTAAGATTTTAGCAACCACGACATTGTTTGAGCTCAGGGCTCTAGAGAACACACTAACCATTGCCATAAAGACATGGCGTAGAGATGAGGAGTCGCCACCCAGGGTAATAACTGGGACAAATTGAAAAGGTGGTACTTGATTCCTTAAAAGAAAGTTAGCACCACAACCAGGAAATTCTGGGTATGGAATACCAACTTCTTTCAGTCTCATGTTCATTTAGAATTGCTTTATTAATTACTTTATTATCCTCTATTTACATGCAATTTCATATAAACCCTTATTCTAGCAATTAACTCCAAGGCAAAGCAGTCATGAAAATACAAGTAAATAATGCATTTAATCAAACATATAATCCTTAAGTTAGTCTAATATACATGAATTTTAATTAAATGAGCTAAATCTATATGGTTTAATTAATGAGTGAGCTAAAGACTAATTCCTTTATTAAATGAACCTAAGTCTATTTATTTTAATTCTAAAAATGGGCCTAAATCTACAAATTATAAAGGTTTTTAAATTAGTGGGCTTAATTCTACATGTTTTCATT
The DNA here is from genome assembly GCA_947683625.1 of Mallotus nudiflorus. NCBI lineage: Eukaryota > Viridiplantae > Streptophyta > Magnoliopsida > Malpighiales > Euphorbiaceae > Mallotus > Mallotus nudiflorus. The sequence continues at coordinate 51,033 of CANTUR010001348.1, read as the reverse complement.
CTAAGGTCACCTTAAATCTAAAAATTATGAAAAAGACTTAAATTAAATGGGCTAAGTCTAATAAATTAAATTAAATTAGGTGGGCCTATGTCTAATTTACTAGATGGGCCTAAGTTATCTCTATCCTAAATCTAATTAATTATGGGCCTAAAAGGCATTTTAATTAATTAAACTTAAAAAACCAAAATTTATTTAAGTGGATTAGAATCTTATATGGGCTTAAGGTCCAAAACACATAAAAATAAACAAACAAGCCCAAAAACAAATAAAACATATTAAAAAATTAAATTAAAGATTACACAACTAATTAAATTAATTCCTTATAAAAAATCTAATTTTCATTAACATGCAACCTAAATTAATCTACTTCCTCCATTGATTTTAATTAATTACCCAATTGAAACCCTAATTTTACTAACCAATTAATTAAAATAAACATGCAACCACACATAATTCCACTATTCCCACTATTAGGGCTATTATAATAATCTATAGAAAATAATAATAATAATAATAATTAATACAACCCAAAAAAATAAATTAATAAAAATAAAACAATAATAAAAAAACCCTAGAAACTATATCTCTACAAGGTCTTATCCATGGCATTCCATAGACCTCTTATGGGTTTGATTCTCCAAATATAATAATCATGTGCTTTCCTTCATAACCACCATAAAAAAAACAAAAATTATGATTAGTGAATCAATAATAAAATAATATTAAAAATCAATAAAATAAAAGAAATAAATAAATCAAATAAAATAGAATAAAGAGAAGATGATGCTTATGGATGATTTTAACGAAGTACTCAGATTTTGTAAAATCATTGTTCTTGATAGGTCTTCGAATATTGTTCTTCAGAAATTCTCCAAAGATCTTTCTTTAACCAATTAAACAAAAGAATTTTTTATAGAGAATGCAATACTCATTTTCTTTTTTCCCTTTTTTCTTTCTCTCCTCCTCTCTTTTCTTTTTTTTTCTCTCTCTTTTTTCTTTTCCCTTCCTTTTTTTTTCTCTGCCTTCATTCCCCTTTGCCTCCCTTCATTTTTTTTTGTTTTTCTCTTCTATTTTCAGAGCCAAAACACTCCTTATATAGGAATACATCTTGAAATCCAAGTTATAAATTGATTCCTAAAAGATTTCTATTTCCTTAAAAACATTATCAAAATAATTTTAGGAGAATTTTAGACCAACAAGGACTCAATTTATCTTGGAAAATTCGAGAATGAGCAAAAGAAGTCTAATTCTGACCGAAATTGTGTAATTATGATTGGAATTACATATTTCTAATCGAAATTAATGTAACTCCGACCGCCCTTTTTTTACTTTTAATTATAAAAAGGTCTTTGAAAGAATTTAAGTTTTGCAATTAGATCCTTAAAAAGTATTGTAATTTAGTCCATGAAAACATTAAATCCTTTATTTGAAAAATGTACTTAGACCTTTGAAGTTTAAAAGTTCAAGTATTGAAGGCCTATTCATGAAATTTTCATCATTGGAGTCTTTTATTACATCCATAACTCATCATCCCAAAAATATGAAAATGTGCGATTTCTGGCACTTCTTGCACTTATGTCTCCTATCCTTTTCAAAATTTTTTATTTTCACATTTTCCTCTTTATTTCTTTTATTTCCTCTCTTTCAGATATAGGCATTGAGATAGGAGTGATCTGAGGCTTTAGCGTCATTAGCTTTGATAGGAGTCTTCCCCTGATGTAAAGGTGGGGTTCCTCTCATCTTGCTAGCATTAGGCCTAACTTACAGACTTAGTAAGATTAGCTGAACTCCTTAGAGTGGGACCTGGTAAGACAAATTTGATCTTTATTATTTCATTAATTGTAAAAGTTCACTAAACTTAAATGAATAAGTTTGCAGGTTAGATTAGATTGGTTGGCTGGTGCTGAAGACATTCAGCGACATGATTTTATGATAGCAACTGTGAGGCTTGAGGCTGTGAGAGTTCTACTCCCTAATTATTGTTGCTAGATGTGGTATCTTGGTGAGTATGTTTATCATTGGCATATGGGACCTTCTAGGAGGTGTGTTCCTTCTTATATTCCCTCTTTGATGTTATAAAGTAGCAGCATGACCAGTCTTGAGCTCAGAGTAGTTCTTGAGGGATATGAGGATTCAACTATGCTCGAGCGTTCACGTTATTATTGGAGTACATTTAAGAGAATCTCCTAGAGCAGGTTCATACATACCCAGCTGAGGTATGCTTTCTGTCACTACTTTATTTCATCTCTTTCATCCCTTCATATGACATGCTCTTCTTGTATAGATTGAAGGAGTCCCTGATACTTCTATGGAGTAGATTGAGGATGATACCGAGGAGACTAATTAAGAGGTTGAGCTTGATCATAGTGATATTTCCTCGAGTACTATTTTGGGCGATGTTCCCCCATTTGACAGGTTCATATATTATTGGGCTCCCATGGTATAGACTCCTGTTGGGCGACATATGTACTTTGATGCAGCTCAGATTCCTAGTTTCTCTCCTCCTGATGCTTCACATGTGAGTTTGATTTGCATTTCCAACCTTGCACAAACTAACACTTATTGTTGAATTAGTAAACTTCATTTTACAAGTCCCTAGGACACAGGTAGAGTATCTGTACAGTCTTGCCTCTTCCTAAAGATTATTTACTATACATATGATAGATACTTGGAGGGTTAGTATTTATAAAAAATATGCAAATTTATGCATGTTATGTATAATATGCATGATTCTGACAATTCTAAATGCAATAGAGTTATGCAGGGGATCTTGAGCGTGAGAATGAGAGGCTTCGATGATAGCTTGTTAGTCTTGATTTTGATAGTCATGATGTTGGGACTTCTATGCCCCCAAATTAGACTGACGATCCAACTAAAGGATGGAGCCCTTGGGTAGATACTAGAGCTCAGGATGACTAATTTTCTTTAGGACTAGTGTTAGCATGGCTGTACTTTTGGATGCTTCAAAATTGTTTCCTTTTATGAGTGAATTTTAGACTTTTATATTGGACCAAGCCCTTTTTTTTGCCAAAAATGTTGGAAATTCAACTGACAACCTATATTTTTTATCAGAAATCTAGAATTCTGATTGATTCCATATTTTAGATAAGGTTTCTAGAATTTTGATCAAATTTTTAGAATTTTGATAAGGAATTCGACTCTATTCTGTATATTTTCCTGTTCCAACATGAGTTTGATCTAAAAATGACTGAAATAAATCCTAATCCTGTCTGTCTTCTGAAAAAACAACTAGGAAAATCCTAATCCCATCAGCATTATCTTTTTAAAGCTATTTAAGAGTTGTAAATGAGACTATTGTGCATCATTCTCTTTATTTCTTTTTATTATGACATAAGCTACTATTAATTTGATAAAGAAATTTCTCAAGACCATGAACGAAGATGATTGGAATAGAGTGCTACCTTTCCATGACAAATCCCTGAAGTCCCTTCAACACCTAAAAATAGACAACAATTTCTTACATGCTACTGCTACATTTTGGGATGCTAAGGATAATGTATTTAAATTCAATGGACAAGAGTTATGTCCATTAATTGAGGAATTTGCTACTATTCTTGGATGTTCATTAGATTCAATTGCTATAATTGCTCTCCTTAATCTTGCAATGGAATTTCCCAGCAGACTAGTAGTATTTTTTGATATGCCCCCATATATCATCTACATGCATGCACACAATACTGGTACTAGTAGTCTTCCTACTCTGATTACCTATTGCAAAGTTAGGGACAAGGACAATGCTGCTTGGATAAAAAATGTCACCTTCTGCTTATATGCTCAGTTTCTACTGGTGTCTTCTCATGGATATGCCGATTTAAGAATTATCAGTATCTTAGAACAAGTAAAAACTAGAGCTAATTCTATGCCTGTCATCCTTGTTGAAACTATCATTGGGTTAGATAATTTCAAGGTTCAGAACTAACTCTCAGGTAGTTTGCTTCTCCTTTAGGTATTAACTTTTTTTTTATCTAAGCTGCCTTCTCAGGTTTTCAACTTAGCATTTTTTTAGTTTTGGTTATAGGAGAAGTTGAGTCTGCTTAATGCTCCCCCCAATGCTTTGGTTTATCAACCTCATCATTTACAGTCTTTTCCTTTGAAGATAAGTAACAAGCATGCTATAAATCAATGGATTGATTGGATGAAAGGCCTTGCTAATATTGAGATTACTTGGATTTGTCCTTGGTGGAGATTGAAATTCATGACCATTAACATGTATGACTACTACATCCCTATTCCTAGGCTACATTGTTTGACCTTTCTTTCTCCCTCATGCCTTTGTTGTCAATATGGTCGCCTCCAATTCATTGTGGCTATTATAACTAACTTTGAAGGCTTCCCTTTTAGATAATATTTTCTAAACAAAGTGAAGAACTTATGGACTCATAAAGCTTTAGAGTGGCATATGCACCTGAATGCTGACATGACTACTGATGATGACTATAAAGTTTGGGTTGTCATGCAATCTATAGAACCACCAGAATTTACTAGCTATAAAAGGACTCAAGTGTTATTAGATCAGTCACAAAGGAAAAAATAGAAACAAAAATAGTGGTCTCATAAGTTTGATTTATTATGTTTTATTTTTCCTTTAAGTCTTCATGCTTTGTAACAAAGATAGAATATGCAATATTTGACATAAATATAATTTCAATTTATTCATTAATTAGGGAAAAAATGAGTACATTTAATACATCATGTGACATAACTCCTGTTATCAGCTAGTCCTTTTGGATTTTCTAACTGAACATTTTTTCCTCACTTCTATTTCCTTAATTTCTGCCCAATTAGCCCTTTGTGAGTTTTCTGATCAATAGGATCATCTTATTCCCTAATTTTTTCCTATCAGCCCTTTGCGGGTTTTTTGAATAGCAAGAATGTCCTAACTTTTGCCTGACTAGCCTTTTCAAGTTTTCTAGCCAGCAGATTTTTTTAAAGGTAGTATTTCTTAAGATGATCTAGATTGATTGACTTAGTGCACTCATTCTCTTCTAGATTGGATATCTTTGCAGCTCCTTTGGGCAGGATCGTCTTGACTAAATATGGTCCTTCCTAATTTGGTCTAAATTTCCCTTTTGAATCAAACACCATCACTCTTGTCTACTTTAATACCATATTTCCAGCTTTTATCTTTCATGGCTTAACCCTTTCGTTAAAAGCTCTCACTATTCTCTTCTGATAAATTTGAGTGTGAAATAGAGCATCCATCCTTTTCTCATATAGAGAAATGAGGTGATCGAATCTCTTTTGTGTCCATTCACTCTTAGGAATTTTTGCTTCCATAATGACTTCAAGGATTTAATTTTTGTCTCTATAGGCAAAACCACTTCACAACCATATACTAACGAGAACAGAGTTTGTCCCGTAGTAGTGCGTATTATAGTTTTGTATCCCCATAAAGCAAAAGGAAGATATTCAGACCAATCTTTATATGTTTTCACCATATTGGAGAGAATCTTCTTTATATTCTTATTAGTTGCTTCAACTGTGCCATTAGCCTGAGGTCGATAAGGCGAGGACTTATAATGCTCAATCTTATATTTCTCTAATAATTCAACCATTTCTGCTTGGAACTGAACACCATTTTCTATCACAACATGATGCGGGACCCCATACCTATAAATGAGATTCTTCGTAGTAAACCTTGCCATCTGTCTAGCCTTCAAGGTAGTAAAGGACTCTACTTTTATCCATCTAGAGAAGTAGTCAATTGCAACTACTATATACTTATGCCCGTTTGAAGTAGTTGGTTTTACTTCCCCTATTATATATATTCCCCGACTGCAAAGGGCCATTAAAATGTTAAGCTGTTTACCACTATAGGGGAAAGATGATTGAGGTTCCCATGTACTTGACACTTATGACATTCTCTCACTACTCATATACAATCCCTTTCCATGCTTATCTAGTAATACCATTGCTGAATCATTTTCTTTGCCAGAATCATTCCATTCATGTAAGATCCATAAACCTCTGCATGAATCTCTCTCATTGTCTGTTATGCTTCATCCTTCTTGAGACATTTTAGATGTCTTCCATTTGGCATCCTTCTATATAATATCCTATTATGACTTGCATAATGGTGTGCAAGAACATGAAGAGCATACCTTTCTTTGGAAGTTGCTTCATCTGGGTATTTCCTTTCCTTAATAAATATCTAGATGTTATAAAACCATGGCTTTTCTTCTGGCCCTATCTGGATACTCCTAACTTGTTCCTCACCATAACACAAAGCTTTCATTTTCATTATTACCAAAGGCTTCATTGATCCTATCAGTTTATCCCATATTGAAGAAAGTGTTGCCAAGGCATCCGCCATTTGATTCTTATCTCTTGGTAAATGCATGAAGAGACATTTAATGAAATTCATCATTAGTTTTTTCAAGTGGTAGATGTAAGATTTCAACCTCTCTTCTTTCACTTCCCATTCCTCATTAGCCTGACAAATTACTAACATGGAATCTCCATAAGCCAGTAGGTCTTTAACTCTAACTGCTAACGCTGCTTCCATGCCTTAGATGCATGCCTCATACTTAGCGATGTTGTTTGTGACCCCTGAAGTCTAATTTATTGGCCATGGGGATGGTTTCTCCTCTTGGTGTAACAAGAATTACTCCTAGCCCTGCTCCTCTATTATTCATAACTCCATTGAAATAAAGCTTCCACTCACGTTGTTCTATTATTACTAAGTTCTCACTTGGAAACTCTAGATTCCACTGCTCATTTCCTTCGACTGCATTATGGGCCATAAATTATGCTACTACTCTTCTTTTAATAACTTTAGTAGTGACATACTCTATATCAAACTCAATTAAAAGTACCAGCCATCGAGACATCTTTCTAGTTAAAGCTGGTGCCTGAAAGAAGTACCTCAAAGGATATATTTTTGAGACAGCTTGTACTTTGTAAGACTAGAAATAATTCCTTAGCTTCTTTGTACCCTAAATCATTATCAAAGATGTCTTCTTTACTAGATTGTATTTTTTTGCATATAGCAGGAACATTTTATGGAGATAATACACTGCATACTCCACCCTTTTTAGTGCTTCTAGTGCTAGCATTGCCCCTATTGCTTGTTCTTCTAAAGCCAAATATAAGATTAAGGGTTTACTTTGCCTCAGTGGTCTCATCACAGGTAAATTAGTAAGGTATGCCTTAATCCTATTAAAGGCTTTCTGACATTCTTCATTCCATTTCACTAGTTGATTCTTCTTTAAGAGCTTGAAGATCGGATCATAGACTATGGTAAGTCTCGTGATAAATATGCTAATGTACTATAGTTTTCCAACAAACCCTCATACTTCCTTCTCCGTTCTTAGTATTGGCATCTCCTAGATGGCTTTAATCTTGTCTGGGTCGACTTCTATTCCTCTATTGCTAGCTATGTGCCCTAATAACTTTCCAAAAGTTACCCCAAAGATGCATTTCTTTGGATTAAGCCTTAGGTTATATCTTTCTATTCTTGCTAGGAACTTATCTAAAGCCTCAAAGTGTCCCTATGTTGTTTCTAACTTAACCATCATATCGTCGACATACACTTCCACTTCTTTATGCTTCATATCATAAAATAAGGCAATGGCTACTCTTTGATAAGTTGCTCCTACGATCTTCAACCCAAAGGGCATCACCTTGTAGCAATATGTCCCCCACTCCATGATAAAAGCAATTTTGATCTTGTCCATAACTGCCATCATTATTTGATTATAACCTGAGAACCCACCCATGAAGGAGTACATTGCACTAGATGTTGCACTATTGATAATCACATCAATATGGTGTAAAGGAAAGTCATCTTTTGGACATGCCTTATTCAGATTTTTGAAGTCTATGCACATTCGAACTTGTCCATCTTTCTTAGGAACTGGCACTATGTTTGCCAACCATTGAGGGTATTCTACTACTTCCAAAAAGTTAGCCTAGATCTACTTAGCAATTTCCTCCTTTATCTTTTCTATCCACTCTGGCATTAACCTATGAAGTTTTTGCTTAACAAGTTTAGCTTCTGGATATATTGGAATGTGATGCTCCATAATTTCTTTGTCTAACCTTGGCATATCCTCATGGGACCAAGCAAATAATACCTTTCTTTTTATTAATATTCTCTCAAAATTTTCTCTCTCTTCAAGAGTTAAATCATATGATATTGAAATGTGTTTTGGTTGCTCATTTGTGCCCATGTTTGAAGAATCCAATTGAATAGAATTAATGTCAAACATGCATGAGCGATCATTATTAAAATGCAATCAACATCATGCAAGTAAACCAAACCAGAATTCATATCATTGACCACAGGAAAAATAGATTTTTCATCCTTAAAAAAATAAGACATTATTACATCAGTTTCTTTATAAAAAACATCACTAAAACTATAATTAATAATGCTAGCTAAATCATGTAGTGGTTCTTTATTAAGTGGCAGAAAAAACAATTCTTCAATGTCCTCAACTTTCATCTTTTTAGCAATTGTCTTCATTACCTTATCTTTGTTGTCTTGTACTAGCCTCTCAATTATCTACTTTTTAAAGATCTCAAACCTAGGGATATCCATACTAGCTACTTAAACAGGCTCCTTTTCACCCAGATAGAACTTCTCCTTCTTTTGTTTAACAAAGTTATCCTTTAGAGGTCCCACATTCCTTAGGAGGTTATTCTCATTGAAAAACCTTCTCCTTGCCATTTTATTGCCAAATCTAACTCCAGTATAGCCCAATCCTTTTATATCATCTTGGGTTTTGAAGTCTGGTAATTCTAGGATACCTTGCTTGTCTTTTCCCAGTCCTTGTCTAGGTCGATAATTCAACTTCTCAATCATGCTTATAACCCTTAGATCCATCATAATTCCCTCTAAGATCATGGCTATTTGGAAATATAGAGGAGTAACTACCTGCTTTTGACTATTCATAACTACGAACACAGTCTTGCCTATACTCTCATTTAAAGTTACAACTTCCCCTTCATATAGAAATTTCACCTTTTGATGCACAGTGGAAGGCGCTCCTCCTAAAACATGATACCAAGGCCTACCCAACAACAAGACATAGGTGATAGGAATGTCTAGCACAGTGAATTCAACCATTGCATCTATAGGCCCAATCTTCATGGGGGCCACAAATGTTCCCTCTACATTCCTCGTGCTATCATTATAAGCCCTAATTACAAGGTTTGACCTTGCCAAATCCTCCACCTTCATTGTTAGATTAGGTAGGATTCGTAGTAGGCAAACATTAATTATGGACCCATCATCCACCATCACATAGTCGGTCCTTTTCCCTCTTACTTCAGTTGGAATGAAAAGGGCTTTATTATGATTCCTTCCTTCTATAGGTAGATCCTCATAAGAGAAAGTAATAACCTCATGCTTTTTCTCCATAACCTTGGCCACCATTGCTTTAAGAGTAGTAGTATTTTTGATTTTTTATCTTAGCTAGAGCCTTAACCAGAGCTTTTCTATGGCTACTTAAGTGCATGAAGAGCTCCCAAATGCTTACATTTGCTTTTGGTTTTTTAAGTTATTCAAGAATTAGGTCATTGCCATGTTCATCTGAGTCTTCTCCTTCAACAACTTCTTCTCTCTCTATAGTTTTCTCTACTGATTTATAACCCTTCCCACTTCTAATAACATGACTGACTTCAAGATTATCAAGCCATACATTATATCTTTTAGTACCTTCCTCATTAGAATTATACCAAATATCAATAGCCCCAGCAGTTCGGTCTTTCTTTCCATCTTTCCATACTTTAACAATGCATTTCTCCTTTTTGACTAGTAGCTTTTCATCATTGAATTCATCACCCCATCCTATAGGCTCAATTGTATTAATGGATATGTCAAAAAAGGTGGTTTAGAATAAAATGCCTTGTAATCAAACTTACTTGAGGCCTAACCCTACAACTCTTATCCTCTTTCCACATCTTTAGGAGCACTAGCAGATTTCTCATTGGCTTTAAGGTTTAGATCCCTAAAAGAGTTTAACATTTCTTCCTCGCTTACTCCTGAGTTGATGATCATGGTTGTTAGGGGTGACATGTTTCGATAATTTGGGAAAGGACTATTTTAGGTGTTTGGATTTGGATTTGATTTCTCAGGGTCTATGATTTTTTTTGGAATCTATAAGGTTTTGGATATTATGTTTAAGGTGCATGCAAGAATCGGTTGGATGACTAGCAACTTGATGAAACTTGCAATAACTGTTTGGGTCAAAGCCAAGGACATTTGGGTTTGGTGGTCCAGTAGGGGTTAAAATTCTAAGGAGGCCTTTTTGGGTGAGATGGTCTAGGACTTTGGATAAGGGTTAGTTGAAGTTTCAGAATCTCCTGGGTTGTTGGATAGCATGAACTCCTACAATATGGCTAGTATTTCCTTGCTGTGTGCCCCTAGTTGAGTAATTTCTCACTCTAGTGTTCCTAGTGACCTTCTTTTTCTCATTTTCAATCTCTTCAACTTGCAACCCATCATCATAGAGATCTACAAATGACATAGGATTCATCATTTGCAGCCTTTCAACCATATTAGGTAGCACATTTCAGACTCTCATCCTAACATGATCCTTCTCAGCCAGCTTGTTCTTTATTAGTCCCGCTTTATTCATGAACCTAGTTAGAAAATCCCAGAATGACTCATTGGGCTTCTAGTTGGTCAGTTCTAGATCCCTAATGGGTACCTTGAGCCTAGTGTTGTAGTTATATTACTCTAGAAAAGGAGTGCACAACTCTCTTCAGTCTACATAGATATACTTCTCCAACCTGTGATACCAATTGACAACCATACCCTCAAATGATAGTACAAATAGCTTGGTAACCACAGATAAAGGAGCCTTAGTGGTGCTCATGGTAGTTGTGTATTGACTAAGGTGAATCCTTGGGTCCCTAGTAACATCAAACTTATACAGCTATGGCATCTTGAATTTGTCAGGCAATTTGTCCTTCCCGAATTACATTATATCATCAAAATCAAATGAGTATCCAATGCCTTGTCCTCTTATCAATTCCTCTATCTTGGACATTTTATGAGTCAATGCTTTCATCTACTTGGATTCCATCTCTTGAACTTGTTCAAGTGATTCCCTTTTTGCCTTTTTAACCATATAACTCTCAACATCCTCAAGTTTTATTTCCCCAGCATTGTCATTAATAGTAGGTGGATTGGTCACAATAGGTGGATTAGCCACAGGAGATGTAGCAGTAGCAGATGGTGGCATTAATCCAGCTAAAGCATGTCTTAACTCATCTTGCATTATTGCTCTCATGTCATCCATCAGTATTCCTTTGACATCCTCTAGGGTCTAGTTTCCTCCTTCATGTTGTTTCATTTCTTCGGCTTGTTTTGGTTATGCAACTTCTAGGTAGAGTAGATTGATGGGACTCCTTTCCAGTCTGTTGAGGATCTCTTTCACAATCGATTATGGACTCGAATAATTTCTCACTAGTCTACCACCCTCTCAATACCAAACACAGGAAGACCCAGATGAATCTATGATGGCTGAATGACAAATGCTAGTATGATTAATAAGATGCATGTATGCATGATGCATGTGCTATGGAATAAGTAGCAAATTGAGTTAGGTGTACATACATCCTTCCAACCTTATTCCTCCTACACATGTATTCAATGGCAAGTCTCTTTTCTTAGGATTTTTTGTCTTGGTCTTAATATCAACTGGCGATATCAGGGACTGACGCGAATGCCAAATCTCTCTTAAAGCAGTAAAACATAGAAATAGTATTTCTAGGTATATAAGCATAGCCCAATCTCTATTAGTCATGATGGGCTTCTAAAGTATCGAATTGGGCCTTTATAGATAGAAATACCTCATGGAAACATTCACAAGAAATTTGGGTAGATCCTAAGGGAAATAACTAAGCCATTATATATGGTTAGGGTCTGGTGAAAAGTCAAGGTTCCCTTAGCAAGATGCCCTCCTTTAAGACTTGAGTCACAGGCCAAGGTGAGAGGGGCCCGACATCCCTTGCAAACTCAAGAGAAGACTACCCCACTTAAGGACTTGGGTTACAGACTCTGGTTAGATGAGTCGAGTAATCTCTCTTGAACTGAGTTAAGGCTAAGAGTGATGGGTAGCCAATTTACAATCCCATTAAGCTATTGGAATCATGGAACCATAAAATAATTCTAAAGAATATAAGTAGAATCAGTATCTCTTATCCCCAATGGAGTCGCCACTGTAAATGGTGGGGTTTAGCACACGTCCAAGATTTTGGCAACCGCAACATTGTTTGAGCTCAAGGCTCTAGAGAACACACTAACCATTGTCACAAAGACATAGCATGGAGATGAGGAGTCACCACCCAAGGTAATAACTTGGACAAATCGAAAAGGTGGTACTTAATTCTCTAAAAGAAGGCTAGCACCACAATAAGGAGATGTTGGGTATGGAATACCAATTTCATTTAGTCTTGTGTTCATTTAAAATTACTTTATGAATTACTATATTATCATTTATTTACATGCCATTTCATATAAACCCTTATTCTAGCAATTAACTCCAAGGTAAAGCAGTCATGAAAATCCAAGTAAATAATGCATCTAATCAAACATATAATCCCTAAGTTAGTCTAATATACATGAATTTTAATTAAATGAGCTAAATCTACATGTTTTAATTAATGAGTGAGATAAAGACTAATTCCTTTATTAAATGAACCTAAGTCCATTTATTTTAATTCTAAAAATGGGCCTAAATCTACAAATTATAAAGGTATTTAAATTAGTAGGCCTAGTTCTACATGTTTTAATTCTAAGGTCACCTTAAATATACAAATTATAAAAAAGACTTAAATTAAATGGGCTAAGTCTAATAAGTAAAATTAAATTAGGTGGGCCCATGTCTAATTTACTAGATGGACCTAAGTTATCTCTACCCTAAATCTAATTAATTATGGGCCTAAATGAAATTTTAATTAATTAAACCTAAAAAACCTAAATTTATTTAAGTGGATTAGAATCTAATATGGGCTTAAGGCCCAAAACACATAAAAATAAACAAACAAGCCCAAAAATAAATTAAACATATTAAAACAATTAAATTAAAGATCAAACAACTAATTAAATTAATTCCTTCTAAAAACTCTACTTTTCATTAAAATGCAACCTAAATTAATCTACTTCCTCCATTGATTTTAATTACGTATCCAATTGAAACTCTAATTTTACTAACCAATTAATTAAAATAAACATGCAACCACACATAATTCTGCTATTCCTACTATTGGGGCTATTACAATAATCTATAGAAAATAATAAAAATAATTAATACAACCCAAAATAAATAAATAAATATAATAAAGCAATAAAAATAAAACAATAATAAAAAAACCTTAGAAACTACATCTTTATAAGGTCTTATCCATGTCATTCCATGGACGTCTTATGGGTTTGATTCTCCAAGTATGATCACCATGTGTTTTCCTTCGTAACCACCATAAAAAGAATAAAAATTATGATTAGTGAATCTATAATAAAATAATATTAAAAATCACTAAAATAAAAAAAAATCAAATAAAATAGAATAAAGAGAAGATGATGCTTATGGATTATTTTAACGAAGTGCTAATTAGATTTTGTAAAATCACCATTCTTGATAGGTTTTTAAATATTTTTCTTTGAAAATTCTTCAAAGATCTTTATTTAAGCAATTAAACAAAATAATTTTTGTAGAGAATGCAACACTCTTTTTCTTTTTTTCCATTTTTTCGTTCTTTCCTCCTTTATTTTCTTTTTTTTTTCTCTCTCTTTTGTCTTTTCCTTTCCTCTTCTTTTTTTCTCTGCCTTCATTCCCCTTTTCCTCCCTTCGTTTTTCTCATTTTTCTCTTATATTTTCAGAGCCAAAACACTCATTATATAGGAATACATCTTGAAACCATGGTTATAAATTGATTCCTAAAAGACTTCTATTTCCTTAAAAAAATTATCAAAATAATTTTAGGAGAATTTCATACCAACTAGGACTCAATTTATCTTGGAAAATTCGAGAATGAGCAGAAGAAGTCTAATTTCGATCAGAATTATGTAATTTCGATCATAATTACATAATTTCAATTAGAAATAGTGTAATTCTGATCAGAATTAGTATAATTCCGACCACCTTTTTTTTACTTATAATTACAAAAAAAAGCCTTGAAAGAATTTAAGTTTTACAATTAGATCCTTAAAAAGCATTGCAATTTAGTCCATGAAAGTATTATGTCCTTTCTTTAAAAAATGCAATTAGACCCTTGAAGTTTCAAAGTTGAAGTATTAAAGACCTATTTATGACATTTTGATCATTGTAGTCTTTTACCACATTCATAACTCATCATCCCGAAATTGGGTGTCTATAAACCTATTGGCACCTGATGACATTTGTAGGGGAGCAGTGTTTTGGCAATCAAAATTGCAAAAATGTGTTGCTTCATCTACCACTGAAGCTGAGTATATTATTGCTACAGAAGCTACAAAAGAACTCTTATGGATGAAGAAATTTCTACAATAGTTGGGTCACAATCAAGAAAAATTCATTATATATTGTGATAGTCAAAGTGCAATATATCTTAGTAAGAATTTAGAATTCCATTCAAGGTCAAAGCACATTGACCTGTGATATCATTGGATTCATGATGCATTGGAGATGAAGATGTTTTATGGAGAAAATCCATACTAATGACAATGGGCCATATATGATGACTAAAGCTTTGACTTTAGAGAAACTAATGTCCTACTCTGAAAAAGGAGGTTTATTTCTATGCCCCACTTGAGGCGTGAGGGGGAGATTTGTTGGGTAGCTCCCACCTACAAGTGGGACCCATAAAGCCTACAAATTTTGAAGACCAGTGTACAAATTTAACAAAAAAAGGTAGTCAAACTTTGCAGCACTGAATTCAATGCTGCATTTGTTGAAAAAATTTTCAATATACCATTTTTTGCATGGCTATTTAAGAGTTTTTATATGGGTCTTTCTTTGTTTTTTAAACTTAAGGAGGTGTGTATTATGAGTGTTATTAGGGGGAGAAAAAGTTGGTGAGTGGTGTGTGCAAGTAAAAATAGAGAGATTTGGGTGAGTGTAAAATATTTATGTGAGCTTCTCTTTGGTATAAAGGGAAAGGGTGAGAAAAATAAATATTATTTGAGAGAGCCAATTTATGAGGGTGAACCACAAATTGAGGATTGTAATTTTTAATCCCATTATTTTTATAGTGGAAGATTCAACTGGACTAGGTCCTGTAGTTTTTCCTTTTAAAAGGTTTCCATGTAAAAAAATTATTGGTGTCCTATTTATTTATTTTTCTTAATTTATATGACATGTTTTTTATCGCCTATTTTATTCACTCATTGGCTGGTTTACTACCTTATTAATTTTATTATTTTAATTTAGCAGGCTAAGCCGCCTTTATATTACTATGCACACTTCACTGCTCTTATTTATTTTGTAAATCTCATTTATTATCTAGTAGAATAATTTAATTTACCCCAACACAAAGCTTCCATGTCAATGGCTTCAAGAAGATCCATCCACCTCCCCTTTTTTCTTTGGATGGAACTATCATGCATAAATTATAACTCTTATAAGGAAACGTGTAATCGACATACCAAGATTTGTTAAAAATAATAATCACATCTCCTATTGCAGCATCAAAATTCTGTTGTAAGTAATTGAAGACATCCATTAGAATTCTCTTTAACATCTTAGTAATGAAATAATGAGAGAACAGTGGAAGACGTTTACCCCATTTTGGACTTGATCCACTAATTCATTGTAAGTTCTAAGAAAGGGAAAATACACAATATTTAGAGCATGTGGTATGGATTTCATGGCTTGTTTGAAAACACTTATGAAGAATCCTTTTACTTCATATTTATTTGTAACATTATTTACTGCCACATTCATAATATTTCCAAAACTAGACATAGGCACTCAAACTATCATTCGTAACTCATTTGTTGGAATTGCCTAATCTTAAGGAGTAGAACTCAAATACCCTAGTCATACGATTGGATAAAGGCTGGATTTAGAGCTAGAAATCTTTATGGCTGAATCATTCAATCTTTTGACAAGTCCCATTCTTGGTGTCCATAATCCAACAGTTATTGCTCCATCATTGTTCACGTTAACTATCTGGAGAACCTCTTGTTGTAGCTGTTGATCAACAAAGAAGAACTTTCATGTCAGGCCCATGATGCTAACATTTGATAATGGTCGCCTAAGATTTTGACCTCCTTTATAAACTCTATGAGTTTTAAGAAATGCTAGATTGCTACAAGCTTCCTTAATTATCGTGGCCAAGGATGTGGTAGCATCATAAACTGATTCCCCATTAATGTTCATGTCTACATCGACCATGCCAGGATGTTCTTGATAAAACTTCTTTTTCCATCGGTGTTGTAAATGTTTTGAACTTTTGGTTTCAGGAACATAATGTCTAATCCCTAATACACCTTGCATAGAATCAATGATAGAAAGATTCAATGAAGGTAACCAATTTGCAATCCCAATGGTTAAGATCCAAACATAGCCTTCCTCTATCACTCCAAGTTCTTTAGCTATAGTGAAAAGTTGAGAGCTGAGATTAGGAAACATGTGCATAATGAATAATCTAGTTGGCTATTTATTCAACTTTTTAAGGTTTTCCCAAATTTGGGAGTCTAGTGCGAAACTTGGATATCTACAGGTTGGAAAGTATCTGTTTGATAATCCTAAAAAGCATTTATTGTACAAGGGATAATTGTTGGAAAATTTAAAAAAGTTGGAACAACAAATTAATATTCACAGAGACAAAATAAAAATTACAACAAAAATAATTAATCAAATAAATAAATGGAGGCAGTTAAACCAACCAATAGGTGAATAAAATAGGCAATAAAACCTGCCATATAAATAATAAAAATGACACTAATAACGTGGTTCATCCTTAATTTCCTTAATTCTTTGCCTACATCTATAGGATAAAAATATGAAATTTTCTTCTATTATAAAAATAGTAGGTACAAGAGAGAGTTTTCATTAGATCAACACTAGAAGTACATAATAAATGAGTTCTCACCAAAATAGTGGCACTCAAAGTGTTTTTGAAACACCCTAAAATAATTACCTCACTATTTTGTCACTTACCCTCTAAGAAATAATTTCCCAAACCCTTAAAACTCTCTCAGACTCATCAAAGAAAAGTTTTTTTAGCTCTCACCTCATAAGCACACACCTAACTAAATTATTTTTCTTTTGGTTGTAACTTTCTTCACTCCATCCATGGCCTTTATATTGGCCTTAACATGTATAAAAAATAAAAAAAATTTATTAAAACTTTTCAATCAAAATTTGACTTTCATTTTTTTCAAACTTGTGGGCTCTACTAGGAGGGGCCTTCAATAATTCTCCCCTCCTGACTGTGTGGAGGTCATCACCATTTCGGTAACTAATTGACATAATTCAAACTTCTCCTTTGGCAGAGTATTCATTAACATGTCTAATCCATTTTCATCTGTATAGATCTTCTCAAGTTGTAATAACTTCTCTAATATATCCCATATCCAATGATATCTCACCTCAATGTGCCTTGACCTTGAATGAAAGGAGGAATTCTTAGCAAGGTGGATAGCACTCTAGCTATCATTTAATAGCTTATATTTGTCTTGCTGAAAACCGAGTTCATTTAAAGAACGTATTCATCCATAGTAACTCTTTACAAGCTTCCATTACTGCAATATGCTCTGCTTCAGTGGTAAACAAAGCACAATATTTTTGTAATTTTGACTGCCACGACATAGCTCCCCCTACAAATGTAATAAGGAAACCAGAGGTTGATTTTCTTAAATTAACATCTCCTACCATATTACATCTATGTATCTAACTAACATAGGTCTGAAATCTCCAAAACACAAACATATTTTGGATGTTCCATGAAGATACTTGAAAATCCATTTCAGTGCAGCCTAATGCTCCTTTCCAAGATTTAAAAGGAACCGACTCATAACTCCAATTAAGTGTGCAATATTTGGCCATGTACACATAATGGAAAATATTAAACTACCAATAGTTGAAGCATATGGAACTCTATCCATCTCTTCCTTCTCTATCATTGGAAGGGCTTTGCTAAGAAGTCAATCTAAAGTGATTAGCAAGAGGACAACTAACTGCTTTAGCATTGCATATGTTCAACCTCTGAAGTACCTTTTTAATATACTTCTTTTGTGACAACCATAACTTCTTGATGCCTCTTTCTCAAATAATCTTCATGCTAAGAATCTGCTTTGGTGGTCCCAAGTCTTTCATAGCAAAAGACGTACTCAACTACTTCTTCAAGCTGTTGATTTTGGAAACATTCTAACCAACATTCAATATGTCATCCACGTAGAGCAATAACATAATAAAGTTATCATTAGAGAATTTAAGAGCAAATACTTGTAGCCTTGCTCCCCCATAACAGACTCAAACTTTTTATACCATTGTCTTTATGCATATGTCAATCCATATAAGCTTTTCTTTAATCTGCAAACATAGTCCTCTTTTCCATTTTCTTTGAAACCCTCTGGTAGCTCCATAAATATTTGTCTTCCAAATCACCATGAAGGAAGGCATTATACGTTGATTCCCTATCAATGTTCATGTCTACATTGATCATGTTAGGATGTTCTTCATAAAACTTCTTTTTCCATCAATTTCGAAAATGTTTTGAACTTTTAGTTTCAAGAACATAAGGTTTAATCCCCAATACACATTGTATAGAATCAATGATTGAAATATTGAATGAAGGTAAGAAATTTGCAATCCCATCAATCAAGATCCAAAAATAGCCTTCCTCCATCATTCCAAGTTCTTTAGCTATAGTGAAAAGTTAAGAGATGAGATAAGGAAACATGTGCATAATGAATACTCTAGTCGACTGTTTATTCAACTTTTTAATATTTTCTTTGATTTGATCATGTTTTGCTAATAGAGAAATGGGAGTCCAGTGCGAAACCTGGATATCTATAGCTTTGAAAGTGTCTATTTAATAATACTGAAAAGCATTTGTTACATAAGGGATAATTGTTAGGAAAATTAACAGAGTTAGCGTAGCGAAATAATGTTCACAGAGACAAAATAAAAATTATTATAGAAATAGTCAAGCAAATAAATAAATGGAGATAGTTAAACCAACTAATAGGCGAATAAAATGGGCGATCAAACCTTCGGTATAAATAATAAAAGTGACACCAATATTTTAACATTGTTCACCCTTAATTCTTGGGCTACATCTATGAGACACAAATATGAAATTTTCTTCCACTATAAAAATAGTAGGTATAAGAGAAAGTCTTCTCTAGATCAACACTAGAAATACACAATAAAAGATTTCTTACAAAGATAGTGGCACTCAAAGTGTTTCCTAAACAACCTAAAATAATTACCTCACTATTTTGTCACTCACCTTTCTTGAAAAAATTTCCCAAACCCTTAAAACTATTTTACACTCATCAAAGCAAAATTGCTTTGATGATCACCTCATAAGCACACACCTTAGTAGATTATTTATCTTTTGCTTATAACTTCCTTCACTCAATCCATAGCCTTTATATAGGCCTTAACATGTATAAAAAAAAACTTAATCAAACTTTATGACATTTGCTGCACCAAATTTGTGACTTTTCATTTTCTTTTTCAAACTTATGGGCTCCACTAAGAGGGATCCGTAATAATAATTGCCATCCGTATTCATTATTGACATAGATAGGCACTACTCATCTCCATTGAAAGAGCTCAAATCTTATAGCTATGGTCTTGGCTTGATTATCTATGTTACTTCTTGTAGCTTTGAAAAAATATAGATTTTGGTTGGAACTAGGAGAGACACTAGATTTAGAGAAAGATATGATTGGCACTTCAGCTTTTTCCCCATGATCAGTGATTAATTAGGTCTGAGCTGATGTTGCTGATCCTAATAATATTATTGGAACTTTCTTGTCATTTATCAAATCTATTGGTACATGAAACGAAGGGAACGAAAAAAAATAGATTGTTCAGGTGATTTATTCATTAATTAATAAATAGAAAATAACTATAAATTATATGTACAATATGTTTTTCTTTCTTAAATAAAAATTATTAATATATTTATTATTTCAAAAGATCATACATATTATTTAATATATTATATTATTTCATCTATACATATTTAATCAAATAAAAATTCTATTTGAATAAACAATATCATGACACAACTATTAATATTAATAAAAAATAAATTAAACTTGATTTATACTGTAAAAATATAGCAATAATGTATTATTTATTGATTTATTAAAAATTATTAATTTGTGTATTAAATGGGCTCTAAAGGCTTTTAAATATTACAAATTATTTTATAAGTTTACTGAATTATTAATTTAGTACAATGCTTTCTGTCCTACCTCAAATTTGACTATCCCTAAAAAGGTCTAATAATGAAATGTATCCCTAAGATGACTAGAGTCTGCTCGTTCATAACACCTCTGAAATGTGCAACCTTAAAAACCTAATTGGTCCCACTAGTGTATAGAGTTGATCACTGAGCCATTAAGATGTGCTCTGACCTTGTGAAATATGAATTATCGGAACAATGAGAGGTATATTTCAAGAAAAATCCTTTCAAAATACTCAGCTCATTGGGCTGGTGTGCACTTCGTTAGACTGGGACCCAGCTTCATGAAAAAACAAAAATTGATTTTGATAAAATGAACCTCAAAAACACATCCAGAAAGTGGTCCCTAAATGATCTAACATAACCAATGGATTAACGCGTATCACTCAGAAGTGCATATAAACACCCCTAGGTGTCATGATCTAGAACCCTAGGAACTAACCTCAGAATAGCATGTGTAAAACCCAGGAAGTGTGCATGAAAGACCAAAGTGCATATGGATAGCATGCATGAGTTTGTAGCCACATGCCAAGCACATGACCATGCGCACTTAGTGTGGCCACGTGCAAAATTCTTAATATGCACGCGGGGACCATGCCCCCATCACCCTATTCTACCTAATTTTCCCTAAAAATAGACTCCTTCACACCCTTTTGGAAGGGGGAGTAAGTGGAAACACGCGCACACTTAAAAATTAGTCTAATCGAAGGTGCTGGAAACCGCTTTCTAGATAGTTTTTGCTCTCTTATAGCCTTTCTCTCAGGTTGTTAGATCCCTTTTTCATCAAACCAAGCCTCATCTTTGTCAAAGCATGCTTCTAAGGTGTATAATCTAGCATCATTATGTTGTTATTTTAAACCTCTCGATGAGGAAATCTTGATAATCTCTCAAAGCTAAAGCTTCAAAACCCACACAAATTCAGTCTAGTCTAAGGACCACATAATTATTTTAGCATGTTTATTTTGTCGCATTGCGTTTTATTTTACTATCACTAGCATTTGAGAATACTGTTGTGCTTATGTGTTGAGACTGGCAATCTTGCATGCTATGTGAATAATAAATGTTTTATTATGCTCATTTCATATCATCATTTTGCATCCTTTATTTCTAAAATCATAAAATAACATCATAAATAGAAATAATGTAAAAAGCTCATATTCCATAATAGAGTCATCATGCTCTCCGTCTAGTGATGACCTCGTGCATCCTTTATATTATCTTCATACATAAGCATAGTATAAGTAATCACTACAAGCATGCATTATTATCCTATTATTCATGACATCCAGCAAGTTGTGTGAATGGTCGTGTTAATCTTACAGATCAGTCATATCCAAATTAGATTTACTTTTTCACAATCTTTTCCTTTTCATATGTATTTTATTTAGAAAGTGATGTAATAGTTAAATTTTTAGCTTTATTATCTTCCACTATCTGATGTATTGTGTGAATGCTATACAAACTGTCATTACTGAAACTAGGGTATTGCGGTAGCTATACATCGAATATCATATAATGAGAAATAGTCAAAAAGTAGATGTGATCCCTCGAACCCAAAAATCTTTGCTAGGGACAATACTCACTGAGTGACTCAATGTTGTCCCTTTCTTTTCCCAATTTTCAAAAAATTAGGTGGTGACTTTATAAAATCAAAAGCATATTGTCCCTTTGAGGCTAATCATTTGTCTTTATTCGGTAAAGTTTCCATGTTCCTCAGAAATAGAAAGACCCGCACAATGTCCTATGAAAATATACCACTATTAAAAATTGAAAGAGGTCACTCAAAGTGGTGACTCCATTGGGGACTTCTAAATAAGAGGGATTAACTCAAAAATGACTATTTCTCATTATGCAATACATAATTGTATAGTGTCCCTCACTACTGCATTTGCACTACACATCACACGTGCAGCACTTGTCCCTAAAAGCCTTGATAATACTAAATGACATTGCTACCATGATTCCACTTAAGTTATATGGCAATGAAGATACAGTATTGTCACCTTTAGTCTTTACACATGCATTCGCTAGACTCATCTGACTAGAGTCTGTAAGCAAGTCCTTAAGGGGGCGATTAAGTTATCAAACGAATGCTAGACTCACTGACCGAAGTTTGTAACCCTAGTCATATGGGGGAATTCTTGTTAAAGGAACCCTTATCCTTTTGCCCTAACTCAACTCATGTAGATAGACTAGTAGCAACATCCACTAGGATTCAACCAAGTGATGCATGTTATCCTTATCATAATGATGTCTGTTTGACTTGATATTCATAAATGACATGACCCTCTTAGTGTCAATCATCAAATGGGATCATAATGGCAGTTTTCATAAAAAATTTATGGTCAAGAGCATGTGATTCTTATCGACTTCATATGAGCCCAAAGCATGATGAATGATAAGAATCATGTACCTCATATTGAATAGTCTATGTAAATTAACAAAGTAATGACATCTCTCGATGATCGAACCTATGAGATGTTGTCCATTTATCCTTATTAGATTAAATGAATGGGTTTGGAATCTAACTAGATTATGGACCTTTATGTTGGAAAAATCAAACTTTAAACTATCAAATGATACATTCATGACTCCGAGTAAACATATCAAATATCAATATAGGGGCAAGAACTCAAACTCCTTTTGATTGACCTTGGTCCTATGCATACGGGTGCATTTGGGCTCTGGACATCAATTGAAGCCAGACAATTAACCCTCACATTGACATTATGTGATTACCTCAAGCACATTTGAGTATCATTCCTTAGTTTACCCTTTGCTTCTAACCAACATAGATCAAAATAACCTAGTTTTGGGAGTGGAACTATAGTCTCATGATGACTACAGGTGCAAAATCCACCTAAGAAAGAGACTGAATAACCTCGTGGAGAAATAAGGTTGGAAGTGAGAACTTACTTGTGATTTTTTTATTTAGTGTGTAGGAAAACTAACTAGCTTTAATCATGCATACAAATATACATGCTGATAGCACGTGCTAACCACTATTTTTTTACAGGAGTAATCATCTTTCATTTTAGGATTATGCATCCACTGCATGCATACATGCTCACCCTTTTCTTTTGTAGGAACATGTCATGCATCACTCATTTAGCTAACCTTAATAAATTTATAGGAATAAGGCATGAGTGACAGAAAAGATACCTCTTATTAACAATTCAAAGACAAGCTAAAAGAAGGGATCCAAAAGTTGCTTGTTGATGGCACCATAGTTGAAATACTCCAAGCCTAAATTAAAGCCAAAAGTTCCCGAGATAGGAATGGCACACCACTAAATGAAGATTTTGTATATGTTCACCCAAGAGTATATAAGGCAAATGGAATTCCCCAAACTCCAGTTCAAGCTGATAATGACAATGGCTAATAATAAGATCTTAGGAATGCACCAAAAGTTATAAAAATTATTGACATGACCAAGCCTGAATCAACAAAGGAGGTCAAATTATTGGCCAAAAGGATGGCTCAGTTGGAATTTGCCTTTAAAGACAAGGGAACTCATGGCTCCAAAAGCTTCACTGACCTAGCACTGCTCAAAGATGAGCCACTTCTAGATGATTTTATGATACCAAACTTTGCTAAGTTTAATGGAACAGGGGATCCAAGGGTCCATCTAAGGCAATATGCTACCTTAATGGTTGTCATAAAGCTTATAGAATCACAGATTGTTCCATTCTTCTTCACATCATTAGAGGAAGGACCGAGGGCATGTTTCTTTAGCCTTGATTATGAAATCAAAAGTGATTGGCTATTGCTAACTTAGAAGTTTATCAACCAGCACAAATATAATAGTTAGACATCACTCAAAGGGACCTTGAGACTATAAGTAAAAATTCGATGAAGGTTTCTCTGATTATGTCATAAGATGGTAAGGAAAGGTAGTCAAGATGTGAAATTGTTCTCCTGAGGATGAACAAAAATAACTAATAATCAAAGGGGCACTTCACACTTTAGAGAACATATGATCTTTTCTCATTATCTTGACTTTAATGCTCTCTATCAAGCTAGGATTAGAATTTAGGATGAGGAACCTCAATAAGCTAAAAACATTTTTGGCCACAAATGCCTAACTAAACATCCAAACACCTTCACCTGAGTTGTATAAATAAACATGATCCAACCCAACATCAACAGCTCATCATATATCAATGTCATTAAACCACTAAGAAAATTCTCAAACTTTAACCTCCCACTATCCTAAGTATTCTAGAGTCTTTAATAAAAGAACCTCCTACAGCCACAAGAGCCTAAGCTTCTTCTAAACCCACTACCACCTTAGATTAACCAAAACTTGTTCTGCCATTTTCACCAGATGCCTAGCCATATCACTTATACATGTAAAAATCTTAAAAATGCAATCCAATACCTTATTGGCTCTAGAAATTGATGACCCATAAAAGCAACCCAATATCAAGACCAATCCTCTTCCAAACTACCAAAACATGCCTCCACCAACCATCAACATGATCTCCTCCAATCCATATAAAGACCTTATTGAAAAATCAATCCAAGCCATACAAAAAACTTAAGATAAGCCCTTAAAGGACAAACCCTCGAATCCCATTCTTGAGCGTCGTGATTCTAGTGAAGATGAGCAATGCCCTTTTACCTTTGAATACATTCCAATGCCTCAGGAATTCCTTCCCCACTTGATGATGAAAAAAATAACTAGGGATACAGCTCTCCTTGTAAATGTTGAACTATTGCCCTTACTTATAAGAAGTAGACACAAACAAAAATCTCAATAGTGACCTTGAGATATGGGATTTACTAGGCCAAACATTTGGGAAGTTCGACTATAAAGTCAAGTATACAACACTCCCTGCTACCCACACACTTTTAAAAGGCATAGTACCCTCAGGATGAGAAGAAGGATTTGACAATGAAGGTGGGATGGTCAGTACTATTCAGCTTTAGAACCTGGAAGTCATGGGGATAGAAATATGGTATGACTTTGATGATCCTGAAATCATTATTTGGGACCAAAAAAATAATACAAAAATAGATAAGCAAGCAATTGAGAAGCCCTCACTAATTATCAATTATGTAACTCGTAGCAGGTAGGTATATTAACCTCTTGAAAAAAGAAGGAACCCTCTAAGGGGAAAGAAGTAGCAAGAGATCAAGCTCTGGTCAAAGAAGAAGATAGTATCCTCAAATAGATTAAGAAGACTTAGGCACAAGCCAGGATCTGGGACCTACTTATGGCCTCTAAGAAGAATAGAGATGCCTAGCTAGAGAACTCAATGAAGCAAAGATTATCACTGATGCCTTACCTTGTGAGATGATAGCCTCTTTAATGAAAGCTCCTTCTAGTGCAATTACCTATTCAAATGAAGATTTACCCCTCGAGGGAAGGGTCCATAATCATCCTCTCTTTATACATGCAATTGTAAGGTCTAAGAAGACCCCATGTGTTATGGTAGATGATGGGTCTACTATAAATGTTTACCCCCTGATAATTGCATTTCTTAGTAAAAATTAGGCTCATTTTAAATATGATGAAATTAATGTTAGTTTATTTTAAGTAAAATATATAAATAATTATGCATAATTCATATAAATTAAGGATTTTATATTTTCTATCAATTTTAGAATTCTTTTGATTCATTTTATTTTGTTTGTAGGAATTAAGATGGCATGACCATGTTGGACCCAACACACCCATGCCATGAATAGCAAGATGTCAAGGGTCAAAGCTCAAGTCAAAGGAATGAATGGCCGTGTTGAACCCAAGACACTCGTGCCATCAATTTAGCATGGCCATGTCATAAGAAGATAAAGGGAAAGAAGAGCACATGTGTGCTAAAGGAATGCATGGCCATGTTGGACCTAACACACCCATGCCATCAATTTAGTATGGCCATGTCATAAGAAGACAAAGGCAAAGAAGAGCACAAGTGTGCTAAAGGAATGCATGGCTATATTAGACCTAACACACCCATGCTACTTAAAGTAGTATAGCCATGTCACATAGAAATACACCCGTGTTGGAGACTAACAGGTCGATGCTTTTGTTTCCTAGATGTTGTTTTAAAGATTCCTAATAAAACTTTAAGTGCAACCCTAATTCCTGGGGGAGATATAAAAACATCATAAAGTATTAGGAGAGGAGAGGAGATCATCAAATGACATAGAGATAGAATCATTCATGAGCATATGAAATACAAGAAGACAGTGAAGGAGAAAAGTAATCTCAAGAGTATATTAAACAAGGATTAGGGGGTTTTCTATTTTCTAGTCTTGTATTTAATCATGATTGCTTTGTCTTTTAATTTTTTGCTTGTTTTCTTCATAAACATGATATCTTAGTTTTTTTTGTACTAGAGTAATCTGAGTAACCTAAAGATGTATTGAATTTATATTACTTTTTAATTATAATCTAAGTTCATGACATGTTTATGGTTTTTATTCTTTTACTTAATTAATAATTCAATTATTTAAGTTAGGTGTATTGAGATTAAGAGATGATTTATACCTAAGGGTTTTAACAATCAAATTAAATTATTTTATGCTACGTGTTTAAGACCGAGAGGAGATTAATATTTAGGGACCTAGAATAAAAACTATTAAATTATAATTTGAGTAGAGATACCAATTAAATATTGCACATTTACCTTAAGAGTATAAGTTTATTAAGGAGTTATTGATTAGGGTTTAAAGAGGTGAGAGTCATAAATTCTAATTCATTATTGAATTAATAAACTTACCTTATAAATACTCGAGAGAGATTTATAAGAATCATAGTAGTAGCATCTTAAGCATATCTATGAATTAGATTATAATAATTAGATTTTGAGTTAATACAGATCTAGGTGAAAAGGAAAACTCTAGTACATAGCATACATATTAATTATTTTTACTGAATTTGATTTAGTTTTAATTTTTAATTCCTTTACAACCTGAAGATTGATTAGTTTAGACAAGCAAGTTAATCAAGTGAACTAGTACTTAAGTTCTTCTCTATGGGAACGATACTTGGACTTACAATCCTATTCTATAACTTGACCCATATATGTTTTTGGTGCCATTGCCAAGGAGGAGTTTAATATTAGTAGTAGCTTGATATTATTTGATTTAAACATTTTTTCTTTTAGTTTTACATTTTGTTTTACTTTTCTTTTGTAGGAACTTGGTGTATGCATTGAAATTGAAGCCTTGATTATGGTACTAAAGAGCTTGAAGCACTCAATCCAGAAATTGAAAGAACATTCCACAGAAGGAGAAGAGAATAACAAGCAACTATGAATCAAGGAAATGAGCTTAATAACAACAATAGTGGAGGAGAAGGGGCTGACAATAATAACAATCCAAATAATGCAAATCACTTCCTCAACTGGTACCAAAACCCTATAGGCTATAGGACCATAAGAGAATGTCTAAACTTTAATATGTAGCAAGATCAGAATCCAATTTTGCCTCTAGTAATTGTGATAAATAACTTTGATGAAAAACCTACCATGATTCAAATGATCCAATGTTCATAGTTTCATAGACTAGCCTTAAAGGACCCCATTGCACATATACATCAGTTTATGGATTATTGTGGAACTCTGTGAATGAATGGAGTATCTATAAAAGATATTCACTGTATTCTATTTCCCTTCTCTCTCACAGACAAGGTTGCTAGGTAGTTTGCAGGGTTACCTCTTAACTTCATCAGAACTTGGAATGAGATGTACACAGTGTTCTTCAACAAGTACTTTCCTCTTCATAAAGCTTTAAGAATTAGATGATGAGTCACTGTTTGAAGTTTGGGAGCTGTTCAAGGACTTACAAAGATAATGTCCTTCACACTTGATTCCTACTTGGGACTTAGTGTAGTCTTTTTACAAAGGCATTAATCCAATGGTAATGTGCGATATAGATATAGCTTGTGGAGGCTTTATCATAAATAAAATGCCAGAGGAGATTCTTGATCTACATAAAGAGATTGCTATAACTCAACACTTATGGAATATTGAAAGGGCCATGATAACAATGAAACAAAGTGTGATGGGAGTTGACGGGTTGACTATGGTTACAGCCAAGCTTGATTCTTTAACCCATAAGTTGAAGAAGATGAATGTGAAAGCTATGTTTGCAACTTCAAACAATGAGTTGTGCTAAGGGGATCATGGGACTAATGAGTGCATACTTATGCAGAATATGGAGAGTGCCAATTATGTACAAAATAAAAGTAACTCATATGACAATACCTATAACTCATCTTAGAGGAACCACCTAAAATTTTCATGGAAAAGTCAAGGGGAGCAAGGACATAATAGACAACCACCATCAGGTTTTGGAAACTTAACTTTTTAGAATCTTCACCAACTATCTTAATAGAACCAAAATTCATCTATCAAAGGCAAGTTAGGCAAGTTTATAGAAATGATGGACAAAAGGATGACTCTTCAAGAGGATTCAAACCAAAAGCTAGAGGCAAGGTTAGAATAGATTCAGAAAGATACTATGTTGATGTTTAAGAACCATTCTTCCTCTATTCATTATCTATAAGTGCAAATAGGCCATATAGCTAATGCATTGACATTAAACAACCATGGTAAATCACCAAGCAATACTGAGATCAATCCAAGGGAGCAAGTGAAAGCTATAACCCTAAGAAGTGGTAAAGAGTTGGAGCAACCTACAGAGTCTAACTTAAACAAGAAAAAGCCAAAATTGAAGAGAGTTCAAGATAAGTAGTGAACAAAGAAGGATCAAAGGGAGCCAAAGAGAGTAGAGAAATAGTATATCAGCCACCCATTACCTTTCCACAGAGGTTGAAAAAGAAAGAGTTTGATCCTCAGTTTTTAAAATTCCTAGATATGGTTAAAAAGATCCAAGTTAACATACCTTTCATAGAAGTCATTGCTCATATGCTGAAATATGTGAAGTTTCTCAAAGACTTGATCTCCAATAAGAAGAAGCTTGAAGAAATGGAGACTATTACTTTGACTAAGGAATGTAGAGTGAGCAAGCTCAATAATGCATAGATCGTTATACATAATTGCTAGTCCATTTATAAGATCATGATTAGCATTAGAAGAAGGTGACATTTTTGACATTTGCTAATAGATCCCAATCAAAGCCACATATACAATTGCAAGGTAATTCTCTTAGGGTGAGAATAAACTGCATGATTTTTTATTAAATTGTTCCTACTTTATTCATACTTAAAATGGAATTTAAATACAAAGTGGTTCATAGCTTCCTTATATTTATTACCGCTACTTAATAAATTAAGAAGTCAATAACTAGAGTTTAAAAAGGACTCAATAACTAACTGCAAGCTAGTGGCTAATAACTTAAATAATAAAATATTAACCAATAATTACTAAACAAACTCTTACCATATTCCCCATATGCATGTGAATGTTGAATAGTATAATTGAATGTGGCTTATCAATACCCCTTCCTTTCACTGGATCCTTGTCCTTAAGGTCCATGTTAATGAATCTAGCTTGTAATTCTTGAGCATTTTCAAAGTGACATCATTGTTAAGGAGCTACCTCTAACTTCTTCTTCATAAATGGTGTCCCCTTCTAGCAATAAAAGTTATGAAGCTAGACATCTATATCCTACGGTAAACTTTTCATCATAGTTGAAACAAAGGCCTTAAGCTTACATTTTTTGAATTTCTTCCGATGATAGACATTTCATTTGCGAAGTTTATTTTGTATCTATTAGAGCTGGTAGCCCTAATAATGCTTAGTTGAATGACAGTGGATGTGTGAACTTCCATTGGCAAGTTACTTGCTCATCTCTTATACGAGCAAGGTTGATGGCATCTTTTATGAACTTTGGTTTGAACATTCATATTCCATAAGCTATCTTAGGTTTGAGACCACCCATGAATGTACCCACCAAAGCTTTTTGAGTCCACCCTTACACATAGTTCTCTAATCTTTCAAACTCCTTTTGTAGTCATTTAATGAGCTATCTTATTTTATCCTTGAGAAAGCCTCATCGAAATTTTTGTATTCTCTATAAAAAATTTCCCATGTAACCTCTTTCCTTTCTTCTTTATAAGCTTAATGTAGCCACTTCCACCATTAACTTGCTTCTCCCTCTAAATGAAAGGAAGCCAAAGATAGTTTTTATGTTTCTAAAGTGCTCTTGTATTTAAAGAATTAGTCAACTTGTGTGAACCATTTTATTGGGTCATCATTGTAATACTTGAGAAATTCAAGCCTAGCCAACTTAGAGGAGAACATTAGCCAACATCCATCTGTTTACGCTTTATTATCTTCCCAGTTATTTCAAAGTTGACCATTGTAGTCATTATTATTATTGCTAGATCCTCCATTGGTTGACAACAAGGCTTCTAATAATTTGTTGATAGTCTCCTCTAATTTATGTAACTTGACATTAATGCCAAGCTCCATTTTGCTTATATGATCTTAGAGGTCTCTTAGTCCCACTTCTAAATTTTTTATTCTCTCTTTATTAGCGACCATTATACGGTTGACTTTGATACCACTAATAGGTCTCAATCAAAGCCACACATACAATTGCAAAGTAAAATGAATTCTCTTAGGGTGAGAATGAACTGTAGGATTTTTTTATTAAATTACACTGGCTTTATTCATACTTGAAATGGAATTTAAATACAAAATGGTTAATAACTTCCCTATATTTATCACCACTACTTAATAAAATAAGGAGTCAATAACTAGAGTTTAAGAAGGACTTAATAACTAATTGCTAGCCAGTGGCTAATAAATTGAATAATAAAATATTAACCAACAATTACTAAATAAACTCTTAACATATTCCCGATATGTATGTGAACATTGGACAGTAGAATTTAACATGGCTTTGTCATTTTCTCTATAGTGATATTTATATTAATTAAATCTAGAGATAGAGGAAAACTAAATCTATATCTATCATCATTACTACATCTTTATTGAAAGCATAGGATATGAAATCCTTTTTGTTAAAACTACTAAGCAAATAAATAATCCTCATATGCCATGTTGAAACTAAAGAATTAGAAGAAGAAGGCATCAAAACTTCCCTATTCTAGTGTACAAACATGGTAATGTATATGATTAGATCCAGAATTGAAACTATTCCAACAATAAAAAATAGCCCCCATAAATTATTTAGACTAAGCTTATTAGAAGGAACTAAGTTAATATGGTCTGGGCAGAGTTTCTGAGAGCCTAACCATTTTCTTTTTATTTCCATGATTTTATCTCTTTTTGTCACTTTTAAAAGCTTTGGTGTTCTTGAAGCCATTATCATGAGATCTTTAGGTAACTATTAGCAAACCTGATAGGTGCACAGTGTTACACAATGTTGTAGCGCTACTCCTTCGCTAGCTGAACAGCGCTGCAGTGCTAGTTATATCTGCACAGCACTAGTCCTCCCATTAAGCAGTGTTATGCTATTGGCCTTCAGTGTTCTATTTTGATTAAATGAGAAGCTATGTCTGCACAACGCTAGTCCACCCATGTTGTAGTGTAACATTATTGGCCTTTAGTGTTATGTTTTAATTGAATGAGTGTTGGGAGTTATAAGGCATATCCCATAAGGAAGATTGTGCCCATTCAAATAAAGAGATATGGTTGGTGTCAAGGACTCCTAAGAGTAACAATTTCCTACATATATGATAGTTCAATTAATAAAGGCATGTTCAAACATTTTGTATTTTTGAATATTTCTTAGCAGAACCCATATTGAGGGCCTTAAACTTATCAACTTTTTAGCTTTAGGCCCTTAAAGTTTCATTTTGTATATCTAAACCCTTGAACTTCATGGATTTGAAGTTTTAAACCCTTATGTCAATTTTTTAACAAAAATTATTTTCTTTTGATTCTTAAAGTTTTATAATTCTAACATTTATACCATTTTTTTATCTTTTAATACTTATATCACTTTTAAAATTTTTTCACCGGTAAAAATTAAATTTACTTATTATAATTTCTAATGTTTTAGATTAAAAACGTGAATTTTTATAAATTTTAAATAATTTTAAATTTTAAAAATAAATAAACAAGTTAATGTTGACATTAAAAAATTATAATAAAATTACTTTTTTCAAAATAAAATATTATATTTTCAAAATAAAATGTTGTGATGAAAAAGAATAGCATAATTAAAGATATTATAATAAAAATATTTTATAATTCTTCTAAATTTGTATTTTATATTTTCAATACATTTTTTAGTTTCTTGTAAAAAATTTTAATTAAATTATTGTGAATAATTTTTTTTAATATAACTTTTATAAATAGTGGATACTAATTCATGTCTGTGTATTACCAAAAAATGGTGATAGATTTTCCAACCAACTCAAACTTTTATAACCATTATCTTAACCTTTTTTTTATCATACTTTTTGGGTACATGAAAAAAGTTTATATTACAAAAATTTATTGACAATAATTAAAAATATTGTGAAAAACATTAGTATTATTATAATTTTTTTAAAAAAAATTGAGCATAATAGCATTAACTTGTTTATTTATTTTTAAAATTTAAAATTATTTAAATATGTATATAATAATTTAAAATATTAGAAATTAAAATAAGTAAATTTATTCTTTACCGGTGAAAAAAATTTAAACGTGATCTAAAGGTTAAAAAGTAAAAAATTGGTATGAATGTTAGAAATATAAAACTTTAGGGACCAGAAGGAAATAATTTGTGTTAAAAAATTGACAAAAGGGTTTAAAACTTTAAATCCGTGAAGTTTAAAGGCCTAAATATACAAAATGAAACTTTAGGGGCCTAAAGCTGACAAACTGATAAGTTTAGGGGCTTCAATATGAGTTTTACCATATTTCTCTCCTTTTCTTCGTAGCTAAACTTATGACATTAGTTTTGGAAAATCAGTGTTATATATTTCTTCTCTCTTGTGTTAATTAGTATTAGTGAAGAAATCAATAATAAAAAAACACATTAACAAAACTCTCTCCAATTCTGTTTTTTCTCTTGGTATTATAGTAGTATCATTTTCTACCTTTCTTCATCTACACCATGACTTCTTTATACATGAATGTTAGTAACAAAGTTACCTTAAAACTCACTCCATCAAACGACCATTATGGAGAGAACAAGTATTAGGCTTGGCAGAAAGTCAAGATTTAATTCATCATCTCACTAAAGAAATTTCTATTCCACCAGAATTCATCTATCAAGATTCAAACACCACACCCATGAAAAATACCTCTTTAACATATACAAAAGAATTTGTTGCTTGGTAAAAATCTAATAAGCTTCTTAGGGGTTGGATAATTGGGACTCTCTCTGAAGAAGCCCTTCACCTTGTCATCGGGTTAGACACAATGTCTGTAGTCTGGGAAGCTTTTAAAGAAGAATATGCATAAGAATCTCAAGAGTGAGAGTTCACACTTTGATAGCAACTAACCTATCTGTACAAAGATGAAAAAAATGATTGTATATCTTATACAAATCTTGAAAGGTTTGTGTGATAATCTTACTGCCAATGGCAAACCTGTCCCTAACCAAGAGAAATTTTTTGCCTACTTACAAGCCTTGGACCACAAGATGAAACCTTCACCATAACAATGTCAAAACCTTCAAGACCAACCTATCTAGAAGTGGTTTCACAATTGCAAAATATTAATCATCATCAGAGCTAGTTCTCAAATCAGTCTAATGTCTCGCTTTCTCCCCTCACTCCACATTTAGCCTTTTATAGGCAATAATAGAAACAAACCCTACCTCTCACATCTAGAATCCAACACAATAACTTCACTTCTATAGGTCATATTTTTCAAGTGCAATAGCCTTATGGTCAGTCATAGGGATACTCTAGTACTACTAACCCTTAACAACATAGACCTCCACCATATGGAGAATGTAGAATGACTACAATAGAGAGGGATTTGTATTGGGATGCCATTTGTTAATTTTGTGACAAACCTAGTTGTATTACCAAAATCTTTTGGTGGTTACCAACGAAGATAGGGCAGAATCATGAACTACCACAAGCACTTACAACACTTGTATTGGATAACTTTGTTATAGACATGAAGTGGACCTCGGATATTAGAGCTTCAAATCATATGACTAGACCACAAGGTATTTTAATGCATATTCATAGATATAATGGAACATATTCCATTATTATTGGAGATGGATCCTCATTACCAATAACGGGTATTGGAAATTCTTTTATAAAACAAAAACACAATGTGTTACCTCCTTATGATGTTCTTTTAATGCCAAATCTAAAAAAGAATTTACTTTATGTAATTCAACTCACTGCTCAATTTCCTGTTAATTATGAATTTTCTAATGTTAATTTTTGTGTAAAGGAATGGAACACAAGTTATCCACTCATAATAGGGAAATGGAAGGGTAATTTATATGTCTTAATCGATGAGCCAAAAGTACATTTTTCATACCAATTCAAATTAGGCACAACATATATATGGCATTAGCATTTAGGCCATCCATAATTTTTTATAGTTTAGTTATTAAAGAATAAAGGGTTGATTGAAGTTGTAGGCTCTTCCAAAGTAGATTATTTATGTGATAGTTATCAATTAGGAAGATTAAGTTCTTTTTAGTTTATTTGAAAAATCTAGTTCTAATATTTTTTTCATAGAATACACTGTGATCTCTGGGGTCCTGCTCCAGTTCTATCTATTGGCAAGTTTCGATTTTATGCACGTTTAGTAGATGATTTCTCCTAGTATACTTGGATCATTCCTCTATGAAATGAATATGATTTCTTTACTACTTTTTTTTAACTTTTAAACAATATGTTAATCACTAATTTAATAAAAAATAAAAAAATCATTATGATAGTGGAGGAGAATTTGTTAATTCTCATATATCAACTCATTTTCTTACCACAAGAATTGTTCATCAGATATCATGACCCTATACTCTTGAACAAACAGGTATGGTTGAGTGTTGCCACCATATTATAAGAGAATTAGGTATGACAACGATGTTTCATAGTCATGAACCTTTATATCTATGGTTAAAAGCTTTTTCCATTGCTATTTTTCTTCTTAATCATCTGCCTTCATCTCCTCTCAATTTTGACACTTCATACTTCAGGTTGCATGGGATTCACCCAGATTATACATCTCTTCGAGTGTTTAGCTCCAAATGTTTCCCATACATATGGGACACTAGAAACACTACATTTGATCCTAAGTTTATTCTATGTGTTTTTGTAGGTTATACTGAAAAACATAAAGGCTATAAATGCTTCCATCCCTTTAGTTCCAAGTTCATCATTTCTCAACATGTTGTATTTGATGAATCTATTTTTCCATTTCAATCATCCATCTCTTCTCTTTCAATTTCTCATGTGTGCTATATTTTTAATTCCTAACTGTCCTCTTATGTTTCTTTTAACTCATGTACATATACACTGGAGCATCTTTCATTTTCTCAATTTGATATTCCACTACCGACTATTGTGCCCACTCTTAGTTAAGGTACTCCTATATAACCTACTTCAGCCTGTAGCTTCAATAACTCTTCTTCGTCATTTGATAAACCCTTGCATGTTCCTATTATCAATATTACACTTGAAGTTGTGTCTCATGATGGTGTAATTGATCATTGATCACTCTCTGCACTTGTTCATCAACCTATGACTACTTGATCTTAACTTAGAATTGTGAAGCCCAATCCTAAATATTTCTTAACTATTAACTCCTCTCCTATAATTCCTCATGAACCCAAGATAAGTAAAGTAACTTTGTCTCACCTAGGATGGAAAAATGCCATGATTAATGAACTCACTACTCTTCATCAAAATCAAACTTAGAGACTAGTTCCTTGCACTTACGACATGCATGTCATTAGCTTGAAATGGGTCTTTAAGGCCAAACTTAAACTTGATGGTACTTTGGATCATCTCAAAGTCTGTCTCATTGCAAAAGGTTAACACCAAATGAATGGACTTTATTACACAAAGACTTTTTCTCTAATTATCCATCCAGGTACAATTTGTCAAATTTTAACAATTGCCCTTATAAAGTGTTGGCCCATTTTCCAATTGGAAATAAATATGCATTCTTACATGGTCATATTATTGAAGATATATACATGGAATAACCCTTAAGTATGGTTGACTCTCTGTCCTTGAATCATGTTTGTAAACTTCAATGTGCTTTATATGGACTTAAACAGGCGCATGTGCTTAGTTTAATAGACTAAATACTTTTTTTTTATCTCTTATGGTTTCTTTTGTAGTATAGTTGATCCTTCTAATTTTATTTATCACTTAGATCAAGGTATTATTACTTTAATTTTGTATGTTGATGACATGCTTCTCATAAGACCTTCATATGCACTTGTCACTTCTTTGGTTCAAGTCTTAAGCTATGAATTCTCCATGAAGAATCTCATCCTCGTTCATCATTTCCTTAGCATTGTGATCTCCCCTACACCTGACATACTCCATTTTTAATAGTGGCATTATACTCTTACTATTATTGAGTGGTAAAAAATGCTATATTGTATACCCATGTGTAGACGGTGAGGTTTAGTGCATGCCCATGATTTTAGCAACTACGACACTGTTTGGGCTTAGGGCCCTAGGGAACACACTACTATGTTACAAAGACATAGCATGGAGATAAAGAGTTTCCACCTAGGGTAATAACTAGGACAAATCGAAAGGTGGTACTTCATTCTCTAAAAGAAAGTAAGCACCACAACTAGGAGATTCTAAGAACGGAATACTAACTTCTTTCAGTTTTGTGTTCATTTATATTTATTTTATGAATTACTATTTTATTCTCTAATTACATGCAATTTTATTTAAACCCTAATTAAACATCCATCTAACCCAAAAAGGTAACAAGTAATAAAATTACATGTAAAAATGCAAACAAAAGGTGGAGTCCTTAAGTCTAAACTAGGTTAATTTTTAAAAGTTAGCTATTTCTACATATTTTTATTTACAAGTGAATTGGACTAAAGAAAGACCTACATTTTAATTAATTTTAGTAAACTTAAGTCTATTTATTTTAATTTAATTAAAGGAATAGTCCTAAGTCTACCAAATTTCAAAGGAAAAATTAAATTAATAAATGGGCATAAATCTAAATTGATTTTAAATTAAGTGATGTGATCCTAAATCTATTTATTTTACAAGAAATGAAATTAATGGGCTAAGCTAAGTTTAAATTAATTTAGTTAACCTAAAATTGGACCTAAGTCTAAATTAATCTAATGGGCCTAAATTGATTCTAATTAATTAACCTAAACCATTTTAAGCCTATTTTTTATTTAGTGGGTTTAGACCTATCATGGGCTTGTGGCCCAAAGAACTAAAAGATCCAAAAATAAAACCCAAATAAAAATATAATAAAGTCAGATCAAACACAAGATTTATGTTATTTTCTAAAAAAACCTAAATCAATTTACATGCAACCCTAAATTAATCTAATGCCATCATTACTTTTAATTGAATTTTACCTAATTAAACATAAATTACTAATCAATTTTAGTGCAGAGAATATAAAATTCCACTATTTTCTACTATTGGGGCTATTACAAACTACTGTGTAGAAATTAAAATCAAATTAATTACAATCCAAAACAAAATTAAATTAAAAGAATGTGAAAATCATAAATCCTATGGGGGGGTTTTACTGATCTTAATCCATGGCATTCCATGGATTCTTCCAATGGTCATTGCCAAAATTTCATATTCAATCAAAACAAAACAAAACAAAACAAAACAAAAACCAAAAAAAGTTAATCAATAAATATTCAATCAATAATTAAAAATAAAAAAGCCAAATTAAAAATAAATAAAAAATAGAGAGAAGGAAATAATGTTGTGCAGTGTAATTTGATGGCCCCTCAAATTAGGATTGTCACCATTTTGAGATTGACTCTATAGTTTGTTCTTAATTCTCTGGACTTTAAAAGCAAAGAACGTATTTTTTTTAAACATTTTTTTTGCAGTACCTAATTAGGTTTTTTTTTTCTCTGGTTATTTATGTAGCTTTTCTTCTCTAGGATTTTCTCATAGCTATTTTTTTTATAGACTCTCTCTCTCCACCTCTCTTTCTCTAGCTCCCCCTTTCATAGCCTCCCCTTCTGGCTTTTAAAGCCAGACCCAACCACCTTAGT
This sequence comes from Mallotus nudiflorus, assembly GCA_947683625.1. NCBI lineage: Eukaryota > Viridiplantae > Streptophyta > Magnoliopsida > Malpighiales > Euphorbiaceae > Mallotus > Mallotus nudiflorus. The sequence goes on along the minus strand of CANTUR010001348.1, from coordinate 12,567 downwards.
TCCTATGATCACGGAGGGAGGTTGCGTGATAGTTAGGAGCAAGATTAGGAGTCTCTCAGTTTGCATTTTATTTTTAAAATCTTCAAAATTAGGATAATGAGATGATAAGAGATAGGATTTTGAAATAAAGACCCACATATAGACACATGGTGTCCTGGAACAATGAAAAAATTGAAAACTAATAAAATCAGCATAAAAATCACTTTTTAGCAAAAATTGACATTCCAAAATGCCAAATTTCACCCCATAATGCCAACTGGCATTGGCTAATGCCGACTGGCATTATGTAATGTCAACCAACCAAAATTTTCATATTTTTTTTTACAAAATGTTTCCCATAAGTTTCTAATTTCTGCAATCAAAATCCTAAAAAACCAATTTTGCAATTAAATCCATAAAACATTTCAATTTAGTCCTTTAAATTGCGAAACTCGACACTAGAGATCGATTCTCAATTAGATTTTCATTGTAGGGGCGTTTGTCACACACGTGCACAATTGCATCCTAAAATTGGGTGCTTCCAGTTGCCCCCATTTGTTATTATTTGCTTGACAAATTGCGACAAAATAATAGTAGCACACAATTTCAAAAGAAAGAATTAGGGTACTCTATTGTATCCGAATTGACCTACTGATGCTTAAATTGCTAAGCAATTTTAAGTAATATGCTATGTTTAATATGTTTCACTATATTTAGTATTAAAAGTCTAATAAAACTTATGGATTTTGCTATATACCCCTTGGGATGTCTAATGACTCTTGATTTGAAAACATGTTATAGTTCATGTGGAACGTCTAGTAATAATACCATAACTATTGTGTAGTGTCTGGTGGATTGCGCTATATTCCCTTTGGGATGTCTAGTGATAATAGATTTTGTCATATTCTCCATAGGACATTTTAATGAAATGAATGCAATGATTCTCACTATATTCCATGTGAGACGTCTAGCGAGCCTTGATTTAAAAGAAGTGCTATAGTTCCCGTGGAACATCTAGCAAATCAATGATTTAAATTTTGCTATATTCCCTACGAGATGTTTAGTGATTTGTGATTTGAAAAATATGCTATAGTTCATGTAGAATGTCTAACAATGATACTTAACTACTGTGTAGTGTCTAGTAAACTACACTATATTCCCTTTGGGATGTCTAGTGATAATGAATTTTGTTGTATTCCATATGGGGCGTTCAATGAAATGAATGCAATTACCTTTGCTATATTCCCTATGGGACACCTAGAAAACTTTGAAAATGGCACTGTAGTTCCTATGGAATGTCTATTGATTTGAGATCCACTATATTCCTTGTGGGATGTCTAGTGACATCACCATAACTACCGTGTAGTGTCTAGTGGAAAAAGGTGTGAAAAAGGTCATGTTATAATCGATATTAAAGCATGTAACATGTGGAATGTTAAATTCATGTCATGACAATTGTGCAGCATATAACATGATAATTTTGAAAATTTGTGTAACATGAAACAAATTTTGAAATCTTTTGATTTAAAATGATGCATGTAAAAATGTAAAATTGCATTATGTAATTATATTTTGCATTTTGTACTTGACATAAAAAAATTCAGAATTTAAATATAGATGTAAATAATAATGATTCATTAATTGATGACATGAGTTGAATGAATTATTTAGGAACTAAATCTTAATTAAAATGCAATTATGGATGAAATAGCAAAGAAAAATTTTGATTTTAAATGAATGCATAATCAAGGAACCAAAATAGATATTTTCCATTTATAAGAAGCTTTCCTCCTTATTTTCGATGCTATTCTTTCATTTCCCTCTCCATTTCTTTCTTTTTATCTTTGATTTTCTTCTTTTTATTTCTTGCTCATCCAAAGTCTGATTCACAATTTGTTAGATCCTATGGTTGACCCACAACATAGACTACACAGAGGAGCAGAGATTTTAGCTGGTCCAACCATTGTGCCTCTCCATTTTCCTTAAAAAAACCTTGGACTCTGAGAAGGTTATAATGTGCTTCCTTTGACTCACCTTTACCTCTATAAATGCACAGATGTGGTCAATGAGGTATCACTTCCTCACTTCTATTTATTCCTACAAAAATTTATTCATACAGTTAGTAATTAGAATTAATTCTAGAATGTAAATTAGTGTGTATATTGTTGAGATTGGATTAAAAATCACTAAAAAATGCATGAAAAAATTAAATTGAACCTAGGAACATAGGATTTCAATTGAATGGCTACCTGATAAAGTTGGAATTCCAAAAATTGATTAGCATTTATGTAATGTCTATCGACATTCTATTTTGCTGATCTATAATTTTCTTATTATTATTTATTATTATGCTCATTTGTTCTTAAAATACTCCCAATGGTCAATGAAGTTCACCGATTATTTTTTCATAGCTCATGAATTATTCCATGAGCTACCAGGGGATGTTACACAACTGGTATGGGCCTCCAAGTTTAGATGATTTTTCACTTGGCATCCGACTGCTCGAGGGAGGTCTGATCACCATTCATTATTTGTACTAATTGAGCAGTGGATGGATACCACCCATAAATTCCATAATTATATAGGCGATTTGACTATTTCACCTATGAGTTTTTCTATGATCATAGAGATCATCTTCAAAGGGACTCCTATTTCATTTGACATAGGTTACTGTAGTCTTCCTGAGTATGCATGGGGTCAGTATGTGTAAGACTTGATTGGATTTATCTGAACATGGAAGAACTAAAAGAACATTGTTCTTTCATCATTGGTTAGGGGATTCAGATGTCTTCCCCACCACCACACCTCATCAGATTACTTGTAAGGTGAGGTGCTTCCTCTTGATCTTACATAGCATGACCCTCTTCTGCGAGATTGGTCACGAGGTCAACATTTCCCTTCTCGGCCCTCTTTGAGACTTAGACTGAGTTATCACCCTTGACTGGGGATTTATGCCATTGGCTTATTTATATTATAGATTGGACATTGTTTGTAGAGGTGCTATCACCATGTGCGACTTTTGACATGTTTTGCACGTGAATCTATCCCTTTTTCATTTCTCTTATTGTCTTTTCCTTTTCTTTCTTTTTGTTGACTTATTCTCTCTTTTAGATTTAGACCATAGAGATTGGGCTGATTAATGGCTTTGAGGCTATCGGCTTTGATAGGAGTCTCCCCCTAATATAGAGATAAGGCCTTTCCCATCTAGTGAGTGTGAGGAATACTCTGTAGACCTACCGCGATTAGCTGAACACTGACCTAGTAAGAAAATAAAATCATTAGTACTTCATGACTTAATACAAGTTAAACTTAATTAATCTTGATTTGGTAAATCTATTCTGATTGGTTAGATGGAGCTGTTGATGTCCAGCAATATGATTTCATGGATGCCGCAGTATGACTTAAGGAAATGAGGGTTCTACTCCTTAGTTATGGCTGTCGGATGTGGTATTTGGGAGAGCGAGTATATTAGTGGTGCTCTAGACCTTACCGACATTGTATTTCTGTTGCTTTCCCCCACTCGATGCTTTATAGTTCTCATCTTATGGGTTTAGAGTTGAGAGAGGTGTTATAGGGATATGATGCTACTATTTTTCTTGAGCAATCTCGCCATTATTAGTAATTCATCTGTGAGAACCTTTTGGAGCATGTTCCTATTGATCAAACTAAGGTAACTTCTAATCATTTCGCTTCTAGATTTTTTCAAATCACTTATTCTTTTCTCATAATTTTCTTTTCATAAATTAAGGAGGTTCACTCCCCTACTGATGGATTGATGGAGGAGGCAACTGGGATTGATAAGGGGTTTGAGATTGTGCAGGAGAGTGAGGCTACCCTTAAGACTGAGATTGCACTTGAGGCCCATGGGCCTAGTCTTGGCTATGCTCAGTGCACTCAACATGTTAGGACCAGCCATAAGGGAGCTTTTTCCAGTGTTGTTTTTAGTGATGTTCTTCTTCCTGACAGATCTATGCTTTATTGGGCTTCTACTGTTCAGGCTCCAGTTGAGTAGCAGATACATTTTGATGATGTTCAGGTCCTTAGCTTTTCTCCAACAAATACTTCTCACATGAGTTTTTCTGACTTATTTCTTATCTTACTTGTATACTTGGTATTGATATTAGTACAACTTTACAAAATAGGTCCCCCAAACATAGGTAGAGTATTTGACCAGACTTGCCTTGTCTCAGAGGTTATTTACCATACAGGTCACAGATATTTGGCGGGAAATCATAGACACTTATTATGAAAATGTATGCATGGAGTGCACATGATATGATGTTTCCTATATGTGCAGAGTTATTATAGGGATCTGGAGTAGGAGATTGAGATGCTTCGCTAGCGGCTTGCTGACTCAGGCCTTAATCCCTACAGTGTTGGTACTTTATCTACTAGACCTCTAGATACCTATCATCGTGATGACCCAAGTAGAGGATGGAGCCCATGGCCTGATTCTAAAGCTTAAGATGATTGATTCCAGGCTATTTTCTATTTTATATTTAGGACAAGCTATCTTTTGTACTACTTTATTTCAAATTTCCCTTTCCTAAAATTAGACTTGGATGAACAGATGATCCTAAGTGAATTATTATTATTATTATTATTATTATTATTATTTAGGATAAACATATATTTATCTCTTAATCATCATCTAAACTTTGGATATATATATATATATATATTTAGTAGATCTTATCTTTTGTCTCCCATCCTTATCTAATTATTAGGAAAGGCGATCTAAATCCTATTCAACTTCAATCTCCACTCTTATATAAGATCCTAAAAAAGAAAACTTGCCTTATCATTCTTTTCTTTCCTTTTTTCATCATGACTCAAGCTTTCCTCTGCCTAATAAAGAAATTTCTCAAGAGCCTTAATGGTGACAATTGGAACAAGCTTCAACCTTTCCATGTCAAGCCCTTGAAGTCTCTTCAACATTTGATAAATGACAGTTTGCTGCATGTTGATGCAACTTTCTGGAGTCCAAAAGACCATGTCTTTATATTCAATGGTTAAGAACTATGTCTTCTGATTGAAGAATTTTCTGTCATTTTGGGATATCTATCTGATTCTAATGCTATTATTGCCTTGCCTAATTTAGGTATGCAATTCCTAACCAAACTCATTGCCTTCTTCGATATGCCCCCAGATGATGTTCGTCTTTTTGCACATAACTCTAAAACTATCCATTTTCCTTATTTAATCATTGTATGTGAGACCAAGGATAGGAATAGTGATGTATGGATCAGAAGTGTTGTCTTTGGGCTCTATGCTCAATTCTTATTTGTCTCTGCCCACAGAGATGTTGTTACCAGGATTGTGGGTATCTTAGAACAAGTAATGGATGGGGCTAACCTGATGCCCATTATTCTTACTGAGACCATTATTAGGTTGGATAACTTCAAGACCCGCCATCATCTTTCAAGTAGTTTACTTCTTCTTTAAGTGTGTATTTTTTTTACCCTAACTTTTGCCTAAGTTACCCTTTCAGGTTTTTAACTTAGCAGGTTTGCCACAACTTTTGCCTAAGCCACCCTTTTTGTGTTTTCAACTTAGCAGGCTTCTCATTTATTTCTTTTTTTCTTTTCAGATTTGGTTGCAAGAGAAATTGAGCTTGCTTGTTGTCCCTACCAATCCTTTATCTTATCAGCCTCATCAATTACAGTCTCGATCCTTGAAGATAAAGGAAAAGTACATTATAGACCACTAGATTGATTGGATGAGAGGCATCACTAGTATTATAGACCACGGGTTTGCCATTGGTAGAGGCTGAAGTTCATGACTCTTGATTTATATAATCACTGCATTCCCATCCTGGGCTTGTGCTTTTTGACCTTCATTTCCCCTTCACATCTCTATCGCCAGGATGGTCTCCTAATTCATTATTATTATACTACCTGATTTTGAAGGCTTCCCTCACAGACAAGACTTTCTAGATAAGGTTAGGGACTTATGGCCTCACAAGACTCTTGAGCGCAACATATCCTTGAATGCTGATAAAGCTATTAATGATAATTACAAGAATTAGGTTGTGATACAAGCTAAAAAGCCACTTGGATTTTCCAAATGCAAGAGGCAAGTTTTACATGATGAGTCTCAGAAAAGAAAACATAAGTGCCACTAGAACAAAATGGTCTCATGAGCTAGTTTTAATCTTTTATGTTCTATTTTCCTTTCTAATGCTTATGTATTATAAATAAGATAGAACATGCAATGTCATAACACAATTTCAATTTCAATAAGACTCATTAATTAGGGCAAAAATGAGTACATTTGCTACGTCACATGTTATAATTTCTGTTATCAGCTAATCCTTTCAGATTTTTCGATTGAATATTTTTTGCTCACATTTTATTTCCATAATTTTTGCCTGACCAACCCTTTATGGGTTTCCTAATTAGCAGGACCTCCTTTTATTTTATTTTATTCCCTAATTTTTGCCTGCCATCCCTTTGCGGGTTTTCTGAACAATGAGATTGTCCTAATTTTTGCCTGACTAGCCTTTTCAAGTTTCTAGTCAGAAGACTTTTATTTAATTTTATAGATAATATTTCTTGAGGCAATCTAAGTTAACAAGCTCCATGAACTCATTCCCTTCAAGATCAAATGTCTTGGCAGCTCCTTTTTGCATAACTGACTTGACTAAGTATGGTCCTTCCCACTTTGGTTTGAACTTTCCTCTTGGATCAAACACCACTTCTCTAGATTATTCTACTACTATATCCCCAGCTTTTATCTTCCCTAACTTTACCTTCTTGTTAAATGCCCTTGCTATCATCTTCTAGTATATTTGGGTATAAAGCAAAGCATTCATCCTCTTCTCATCTACAGACACCAGATAATCATATATTTTTCGTGCCCATTCACTCTTGGGCATTTTGGTCTCTATAACTACTCTTAAAGACTTGATCTCAGTTTCTATTGATAAAACTGCTTCACAGTCGTACACCAAGGAGAATGGAGTTTAGCCTATAGTAGTTTTAGTTATAGTTCTATATCACCACAAGGAAAAAGGAAGAAACTCATACCAATTCTTAAAAGTTTTGACCATCTTAGAGAGGATTTTCTTAATATTTTTATTTTTTACTTCCATTGCTCCATTAGCCTGAGGTTGATATAGTGAAGACTTTTGATGCTCGATCCTATACTTTTGTAATAACTCTGTCATTTCTACCTAAAACTAAACCCCATTGTCTTTTCTTCTAGAGCCAAATATAGGATCAAGGGTTTACCTAGCTTCGGTTCTTTAAGTATAGGTGGACTAGTGAGATACTCCTTTATCTTATTAAAGGTCGTTTGACAGTCATCATTCCACTGAACAGGTTGATCTTTTCTTAGAAGCTTAAAGATTAGGTCATAAATATTAGTAAGCTTTGCAATGAACCTACTAATATACTGTAACTTGCCTATGAACCCTCTTATATTTTTCTTTATCCTTGGTGTTGGCATTTCCTGAATGGCTTTCATTTTATCTAGACTCACTTCAATTCCTCTACTACTGACTATATGCCCCAGCAACTTCCTTGAAGTAACTCTAAAAACACATTTCTTTGAGTTAAGTCTTAAATTATACATCTTAATGCATGCTAAGAATTTGTCAAGTGCTTCAAAATGTCCTTCTCTTATTTTTGACTTGACCATCATATCATCTATATATACCTCCACTTCCTTTTGCATTATGTCGTGGAAGAGAGCGATGCTTGCCCTTTGATATGTTTCACTTGCATTCTTCAATCCAAAAGGCATAACCTTGTAGCAATATGTCCCCTATTCCATAATAAAAGCTGTTTTGATCTTATCCATAACTACCATCATTATTTGATTATACCTGGAGAACCCATCCATGAAGGAGTACATTGTACTGGATGCCACACTATCCACTATCGCATTGATATGAGATAAAAGGAAGTCATCCTTTGGACATTCTTTATTTAAATCCCTAAAATCAACACACATTCACACCTTACCATCTTTCTTGGGTACTGGGACTATGTTTGCTAGCCATTGGGGATAATTTACTACCTCTAAAAAGTTGCCTTGAATTTATTTAACAATTATTTCTCTTATCTTTTTAGTCCATTATGGTTTTAGCTTGCACAATTTCTATTTAACTGGTTTTATTTTTTGATGATTTGGAATGTGATGCTCATCAATGTCCCTATCTAAACCTAGCACATCTTTGTAGGTCCAAGCAAATACTGCCTTTCTTTTTGTTAATATTCTCCCAAAATTTTCCCTCTCTTTAGGAGTTACATCATGTGATATAAGAAATTTCTTTTGATTATCATTTGTTCCCATGTTAAATGAATCAAATTTAATTGAATTAATGTCAAACATGCACGAATGATCAAAATTATAATGCACAAAACTATCAGGATGCACATCACACAAGTAAGCAAAACAAGCATTCATATTATTTACCATGGAAAAAACACAGTTTCCATCCTGATAGAGACCGAATGTTATTACATCAGTTTCTTTATAAAAGACATTAGTAAAGCTATCACTAATAAGAGTAGCTAAATCTTGAGGTGGCTCCTCTTTAGGTGGTAGACACATAAGCTCTTCGACAGCAACATTCCCCATTCTTCCAGTTACTTGCTTTATCACTTTTTCTTTATTTCTCTCGACTAAGTTTTCCGCAATCTGGTCCTTAAAAATCTCAAACCTAAGAAAATTTTTTCCAATGACATTAACAGACTCCTTAGCACCTAGATAGTATTTGCCCTCTCCTGTCTTGATGAAATTCTCACTTAATGACTCAACTCTCCCTAGTGGCTTATTTCTCTTGGCCTTTCTTGCCCTTCAGCTAGTAGATCCTATCTTAGCACACCCTAATCCTTTAGTGTCATTTTGACTCTTGAATTTTAATAGCTTAGGACTTCTTTACTTATTATTGCCTAGCCCTTGTCTAGGTTAGTAATTCATGCTCTCCATCACTTTTGCAATCCTTGAGTCAATCTCAAACTGTCAAATATCCTAGCAATTTAAAAACTGGGAGGAACACACACTTGTTTCTATTTTTCCAATATGGTGGCCATAACTGCATTGGTTCCAACTTCTATTATCACTATATCTCCTTTATGAGGGAATCTTATCTTATGGTGCACAATCGAGGGTACTCCTCCCAAAGCATGGAACCATGGCCTACTTAACAATAAGGTATAAGTAATTGGTATATCCATCACAGTGAACTCAATGGTTGATTCTATGAGTCATGTTTTAACCAGTGCTTGGAATGTCCCCTCTACATTCTTAGTGCCTAATATCTCCTTTATGAGGGAATTTTATCTTATGGTGCACAATCGAGGGTACCCCTCCCAAAGCATGGAACCATGGCCTACCCAATAATAAGGTATAAGTAATTGGTATATCCATCATAGTGAACTCAATGGTTGATTCTATGAGTCCTATTTTAACCAGTGCATGGAATGTCCCCTCTACATTCTTAGTGCTATAATCATAGGCTCTGATTATGAGGTTTAAATCTATCAAGCCTTTAGATTTCAAACCTAAGTTAGCCAAGATCTTTAATGGGCATACATTAATAATGGCAAAGCCATCATCAACCATTACAAAGTTAGTTTTTTCCCTTTTACTTCAGCTGGGATAAATAGTGCCTTGTTATGATTTCTTCCTTCTAAAGGCACGTCATCATATGAGAAGGTTATCAGCCTGTGTTTCTTTTTAGTAACCTTTGCTACCATAGCCTTAGGTGTGGTTACTATTTCAATGTTCATATTTGATAGAGCTTTCACTAGAGCTCTTTTGTGGCTACTTGAGTCCATCAATAGTTCCCAAATACTGACATTTGCCTTAGCCTTCTCTAGTTGTTCCATAATCAAGTCTTCCTTTTCCCTTTCTTCTATTTTTGCATCATCTGTCTCTCCTCTCTACAACTTCCTTAATCTTATTTTTTGTTGTCTTGTAATTCCTCCCAATTCTAGTGACATGATTCACTTTGGGGTCATCACTCTATACATCCAGACTAGTGGGACTCTCTTTATCAGAGTCATACCAGATGTCTACAACTTTGATGATTATGTCTCTCTTTTCATCCTTCCATACTTTTACTAAGCATGTTTCCTTTCCCTCCAAGCTAAGCTTTCCTAAATGTGCTCTCAGTAACTCTTTAATCCCCTATTTAGGAATGAGAGACTCCTTATTCTCTTCTTCCGCTAGTAATATAATGCAAATATTCATAGTTATTTAGGCTAGTTAAGGTTCATATTCATATTCATTTCATTATGTTTTATATGTTTATTTGGCTATTGAATTGATTTTTTTACTTATTTTATTATTAGGACTCACTATGTAAGTTTTATGCATGATTTAGGGGTCAAATGACATTTAGAAGACACTTGGAATTTATTAGAACAAGCTAGGAAGCAAAAGAAGTCAAGCTTGGATCATCAAGAAGATGTATAACATGTCAATAGGGGCATTAGTTGTCATCGAGAGTCTCTATGATGAGTTGTCACCCAATGACAAGTTGTCACACTCATGCCTTACTTAAGAGTTGTAACTTTTCCCAGTTTGAGTAGTTTTTGAATTTTGGATATAACTATAACTTCAGACATCCAAATTATATGATTTAAGTTTTTCTAGAAAGATAATAAAATGATCTACAACTTTCATGAATAAACTTTCTAGAGATAAAGTCATTTGGATGGATGGAAATGATCTTGAAGTTACCAAATCTACAAAGGGGGGGGGGGGTAACCTTTGATGTCAAGTGGTGCCTTTCCAAGTCCAACCATATTGTAGTCACTTCCACTACCTTTCGAGCACTATATATGCATAATTTCTAATCTAAAATAGAGGAGACATATGAATGACAATAGCGTTTAAGAAATACAATTATTATCTTTTAGTTTTAAGAGTCATTGTAAGAAACACTTAAAGAAGACAAAGCCAAGTGTAAGAGAAGATCATCCTAAATTAAGAATTATTTAGAAGACAAAGAAGGGAGTTTTACTTATTCAATTCTTTCTCTTTTTATCTTTCTTTCTATATTGAATTTGGTTTTCTTTTATTGCTTCTTAATCATGTATCTAGGCTAAGTCTTTGTATAGGAATTACAATGATGAATTAAATAAGAACTACATTTTTATCTTATATTATTAATGATTTAATTTCAATTAGTGCAATTTGTGTTATCTATGTTTAATCACCATATGTAATTTTTTAATCAAATTATTTAGAATGAGAATTGTAGTAATTTGGTGGAAAGTAATTAGGATTAGTTAAGAAAGGAATTTGAATTGGAGATAAGGGATTCATCTTAAGGGAAATATAATTAGTATAATGTGTTTTATGATTTTCTCTTATCTCTACATTGCCACGAGAATGAATGTAGAGTATAAAAGGAAATACCTTTAATTAACAATGAGAGTTGCTTTTAAATATTATGTTAATTATGCTTAAAGTTCTTGTTTGATTTTGATTTGTGATTCTCCTATATATATATATATATATATATATATATATATATATATACATATTATTATAACTTGTCTCAATATTTTAACATTAAGTTAGTGTTTAGGTTTCTTTATTTGTTTTTGTCATTATTATTATTCTGGTTTATTTACCTATCCATCTAAGTATCTATCTAATTAATACAAGATTGACCCAATTCATGAGTGTTCGACACCCTTCTTGCTCTATACTAAGTCCTAGAGACTAAGGTATATAGATCTAACTTGCAATAGATTTTGGCGCCATTATTGGGGAATGTATTGTAATTATTATTAACTTAGGGTAGAGAAAGGTTTTTTTAGCTATTGTTTTTATTTTTATTTTCATTTTGTTTTTATATTTTATTTTTTATTGTTGTTATTTGTTAAGTTTAATTTGTTTGATTGTGAATTTACATTTCTTTATGCTTACTAGAAGTATTAGTGATAATAATTTGAACTTCGATCTTGAAATTTATTTAACTATATGTGCTTTACATAGGGAACAAAGGAAAAGAAGAGAGAACCAACTGAATTTGAATAACATGGCTCAACCGAAAAGGAGAACGTTAAGGAATTTTGCAATGCCCGACATCTTATGAAGTTTTAGAGGGAATGTGGCTCTAGCTACTGCTAAAAATAATTTTGAGATCAAGCCAAGTGTAATCCAAATGGTACAAAACAATAAGTTTTGAGGTTTATAAGGAGAAGATCCTTTTGCCCACATATTAACTTTCCTTAATATATGTGCAACTTTCAAGATCAATGGTGCAATGGATTATGCAATCAGTCTTCGACTCTTCCCATTTTTGGTTAGGGATAAAGCACAACTTTGGCTTGATAGTTTTCCAAATGAATCAATCATAACTTGGGATCAATTTAAGCAAGCATTTCTACACAAATATTTTCCACCACATAAAATGGCCAAGTTTCACAATAAGATCACTACTTTCATTCAAAATGGAAGTGAGACAATCTATTAAGCTTGGGAGAGATTCATGGAACTCCAAAGGTAATGTCCACATCGTGGCTTGCTAGAATGGATGATTCCTCAAATTTTCTATAATGGGTGGATGGATCAAACTGAAATATTATGAATGCAGCGACCGGTGGAAAATGGATGGATAGA